>JAMPIV010005281.1:0-542500 GCA_024509875.1 Oreohelix idahoensis | reverse complement strand
CATTCAGTGCAATTTATCAATTCTGCTGTTGACTTCTTTCCATGCCATGATGTCAAATTGTCCAGTATTTGCTCTCTCTGTCTTTCCCTATCTCTTATTCCTTTAGTTTTACCTGTTGTGATGATATATTCCAACTTTCCTCTTCTCCAAAAAAGTTCATTGCTTGTGAAATAAGTTTCCTTTGAACTGTAGTAAAATCTGTGAGATAATCGCTTATTTCAGTAAGATTTTAGTCCTATGATGAATAAATACACCAGCCCTCAGGTGTCTGACTGGTTTCATTTTCAACGCCAGTAGGGCGATGCCTTTTGTGCAGTGGGAATGCTAAAAAAATGACCCGCCGTAAAAATCTAACACGCTTTAGTTTCGGTTTCGAAAACGTACAATAAACATTTTAACATCTCGCCGATCTGTTGCACGAAACGGGGGAAAAGCTTGTAATTAACGACTTGCCAGAACTTTGAGACCAAACTGGCGTTTGAATTAACGTAATATGTTAACTTTAACAATAACATTTGTAGTAATTTGGACAGTTCTCAGTAGTAAGAATGAGACGATTGTAATAATTAACGCAAAACACTACCAAAGTTTTGAAAAACCCCTCTTCGCTCTGCAAGCGGTCTCTTTAATATATACACGCTGTGGGCAAAGCCAGCAGAAACACACAGACAATTTTTCAGTTCCTCCTAGCAGTAATATTCTGACGTCACTCAAACTAGTTGGTTTATTTGAATAGTGAGGAAAATGTTAGAGACGGGGGGAAGATGGCCGACTTGTGTAAAAAGTTAATTTTGACGATTGACAGTGACAAAATTGAAAATCTAAACCATACTGAAACTGACCATAAAAATCATATGGTAGTATAGCTTAGAGTCCCCTGAGCAAAAATATGTTTTTAAAAATATGGTAGTCCATGTATTAGCCAAGTTATTGAGAAAATACTAAATGTCTACGAACACTTGACCAGACAGACTGTTGTTCTTGCTCGTTACACATAACTTATTGGGGACGCTAGTTTAAAAAAAAGAGGCATTGTAGAAATTCAAATTCTATTAGTTGGTATAAGAGTATAGGAGTAAAAGGGGAGAGATAGGAAAAATGTAACTAAAACGAAACATCTTTTTCTATTGGCATAACTAACGCAGACTGACCAATGGACTACGAGGCACATAGTTTGTTTGGAATTGTTTTGTTTTTTTCAAAACTAAATTCAAAAAGTTGTAGTAGTGCCTGCTTTCATTGGTCGGCTCTAATAGATATTGGCAAGAGGCATAGTGGTCTCGTGGCCATTTGACTAGAAAATTTTATTCAAACAAATACGTTGAGATCAGATGTGATAACTTGTAAAATTAAAATACTAATTCACTATCTGGACGGGGCAGAGCAAAACTGAGGCCATATTCTTTGGCAGTCAACGTTATTTGTGACATATTTCTTTGAACTAGTGGTAAGAATGCTTTATGTATTTACATGCTTGATTAAAACTGAAAAAGTCAGATACTGCTGTGGAAAAGTGAAGGACATACCGGAAGCAAACATTATTGAGTCCTCACATTGAACTGTATTTGACTGTTGCATATTATTATGATTTTGTATTAATATTTTGTATTGGAAATGTTAGGAAGCCTCTGTGTTCTATGAACACTTTTCAGCATGCTGTGGTAAAGTGGGATGTTATAAATATTTATAGGGGACTTAGTGTACTGACTGAGATCAGCTGTGAAGGTATCTATATCTAATAAGAGTAGTGTATTATAGATAACCTTACTTACTGCCACATATGTATACCTCAGTCAGAATTATTCTGGAATAGTGTGATGACTACGTTATATGTCTAGGGTATGTGTATGATGAAGTGTAAGTCATAACAACAACAGACAGATAAACAATTTAATTTATTCCACCACACTTGACAACGCTGTGACACTCACATACATAAAACACTCTAAGAGGATATCTTAAAGGAGTCACTGATAACTTTTCAAATAACAATATGTATTCAGTGCTGTCATGAATGTATATGTGTCCTGATTCAAATACAAAGGGAACCAGGAATCACAATCAATTTTAATTACAAGTTATATGTACAGAATTTATTAATATGATTCTTATAGTGACATATATTATTAATGGTATCCTATGTGTGTCAGTTGTGTAGTGGTAATATGAGGTAATACTGGTTTTGTTTTGTTCAAGCTCTGTTGGTATTTGTCATCATGACTTCAATAGTTTGTTTATATTGGAACTAGTATTGGAGATGTTCTCAGTTCCTGGTATTAAAACAATTAAATTCCCCTCTTAATTTTAGTTTATAATGTCATTTTAAGATGGGGTACATAATGTTGAGCTCCATGGCCACACTCTCTTATCTTGCGTGATGACTGCAGTAAAAGACTCCTCTGCTCGTTTACTTAAATGAGTTCTGGAGCCACCCCACTGGTTGCTATATGGACCAAGGAGTATGCTGTCCACCTCTGGCTTCAGCAAAGCTCTGACCAGGTGCTGCTCAATAACTTTAAGACCACGGTCCCTGAAACAAGAAGGTTGTACCTTCTACGTCAGAACTAATTTACACTCTGTTTCTACACTGAGCACAATACATCACAAACATTGAGTTCAGAGCGTTAGGCCAACTGTCAGCTTCATCTGAAATACTTTATACCAGTATTTCCCTCCCTAATGGTTACTACGCCTCTGCAATTCCAGCATTATTTCTTTCTAGTTAATAATCTAGGTGTCAGTGTACTGTTTGGCCATTCCATGCAGTTTTACTTTCCTCCGACACCTTCTGTTCAGGCTGGAGCACTATAGGCTTTACATCATGTTCGCTACTGAACCACACATATATACAGACATAATTTATCAATTTACATTCAATTTTCATTTAAAAATATTGAATATTTCAAGCTTACCACAATTCATGGAAATAATAATAAACAGTTTCGTTGACTGGCAATGAATATAGCACAACTCCGATCTGCCGATGTCCCAGGCTTTATTTTATAAAAAATATACACTGGTGCTCAACGCACTGCTTCTTAGTAGGTTTATTACAAGATGTGGCAATGAACAGACGCTCTGAATTGTGTATATTCGCAGCTCTACCCAATCACACCACGTCTACACATCTTTTCAAAAAAGTACCCCTTTCTCACGTTTCCCCTGACAACACAAGATAGTATTTATAGTCCGACCAATCGTGTTTAGTCTTTCATTTATTGCGCTCCAATCAAATAGGAGTTAACATGGTAGGCTATTTCCGTAACGTAATGTTTCTTCAAACACGTTATAAAAAAATTTTATGAGCAGAAATGATTTCATGCTGTCAGGCACCCCCACTATTTTATTTTGGCCATAACTTGGTAATTCCTAGACTATTTGCGTAACGTTTTACATATTCTTTATCAGCAAACCCTAAGGAACCCAAATATACGAATTTAATGGAGCCAATATGCATTTTCTTCTAGGATAGTCGTGCTGTCATGTTTTCAAACGTAAACCGGTATAATGTCATAATTCCCAATAAGCGTTTTTCAGGATTTTAAAACCTAACTCTGGTATGGGTAGTGAATTTTATCACTGTCGATTTGAAATAAAGTTAGTGCATGTGGCCTTACACGCGTGATGGCAGCAATTGTGTATCGCGCGACACGTGTTTAGTGTTGCAGGTGTCCCTGCTTTCTGCCTCTCCCTTCTCTCTATCCTTTAGTCCATCTGTCTTTTAGTTACGCCGTGTATAAAATGGAATGAATGAAATATTAAATTTAGGTCATTGATCAGCTTGCGTATCTCAAGGTTTTTTCCAAGAAATACAGTACACGTTTCATTGAAGAAAGCGTGCAGCGACACAGTAGGCTTTTACTATCAACGTGAAAGCGTTACAATTTGCCGACGAAGTAGAAAACAAGGGGGATTTCGAGTACAGTCATTGTGACAGCACTGTTCTTTACCATTCTTCTTTCCTTTTATTAAATTTATTTGTTAGGCTTTGCATTTACGTTTTAATTTATATATGGGGATTAGAATAATTCACGACATCTCCCCTCTTAAAACAGACATTATATGTCAGTCCTTTATTCTATATACACATAGAGAAATTTATTATTATTTCTGGGGTTTACGGTGATTCTCATCACACGGATGGCGGCTTAAAAAATCCGCTCCCAAATTTGTTTTTCCAGATATATACTCAATGCTAAAATTATAGGGAGCCAAAAGCAAGGACCATCGGAGTAACCTAGAGTTCTCATGCCTAGCCTGGGCTAGAAACGATAAAGGTTTGTGATCCGTTTGCAACTTAAATGCCTTCCCATACAGATAAATATTGAATTTCTTTATTGCCCATATTACTGCAAGACATTCTTTTTCGCTAGTTGAGTAGTTGATTTCAGCTTTATTCAATTTTCTGCTAGCATATGCCACTGGGCTTAATTCCCCATCCAATGCATCTGATTTCTGTAGTAGAGTTGCACCTAACCCAATATTACTGGCATCCGTCCTTACTATGAATTCTTGACTTAAGTCAGGTAATTTCAAAATAGGTTTACTTGTGAGCTTTTCCTTCAATTCTTGGTAAGCCATTTCACATTGTGGTGTCCATGTAATGCGATCTGGATGTCCTTTACGTGTCAAATCAGTTAACGGTGCACATATGGAATTAAAGTTTTTGATATACTTCTGGTAGAAACCACATAATGAGACAAAGGATCTCACGTCCTTCTTGGTTTGTGGTCTCGGGGCTTTCTTTAGTTTCTCTAAATTCTTTGGGTCAGGGTCATGTTTCCCTGACAAACTGTGTGTCCCAAAAATTCCAATTCTTTACATCCAACGCAACATTTAGTTGGTCGGGCTGTTAAATTTGCTTCCCTAAGTCGATCAAACAGCATCTTCAGAGAGTCAATGTGTTCCTCAAATGTTTCTGTTGCTATAAGGATATCATCCATGAAATTTGTTATACATGGATTATTCAGAGGGTCCAATAATTTTCTCATCATTCTAGAGAAGACACTAGGCGCATTCTTCAATCCAAATGGCAATCTATTAAACTCATAGTGTCCTTCTGAGGTACTAAAAGCTAGGTATGGTCTAACCTCAGGCTTTACTGGAATCTGATAGTATCCTTTACTCAGATCCACTTTTGAGAAATATTTAGCTTTATTTAGTCTGGCAAACAGCTGATTTGTATCCGGCAATGGATCCACCTGTCCTTCTGTAATAGCATTCAGTCTCCTGTAATCTATACAGAGTCTATGTTCTCCAGAGGGCTTCCTTAAGAGTACAACACCGGAACTATATGAGGATTCACTGTGTGAAATAATTCCTTCTTTCAACAGATAGTCTATCTCTTCCTTCAAAGCTTTCTCCTTAGCAAACGGAATCGAATATGGTTTCATACAGACAGGTGTGGGGTCTATCAGTTTCATATCATATTCCAATAGGTTTGTATGCCCTGGTCGGTCTGTTAACACCTCTGCATGATTATTTAGAACCTGTTGCACTCTCTCTTTCTGAGTTTTTGTTAAATGTGTACTGATTTTCACCTGTGCTGCTGTCTCACAGGGGTGTAATGGATATTCAAATGATGAAAGTGGTTCCTTTTTCATCTCCATGGCGATGGACAAGGTCAACAAGTGTGTCTCTTCCTGATGTTCTCTTTCCAAATATTTCTTCAGGAGATTCACATGATAGATTTTTTCTTTCCCCTTCTTATCTATCTTATAATTTGTTCTAGACACCTTCTCTAAAACTGTATATGGACCTTGCCATCCAATCTGTAACTTATTCTGACTCCCGGGGAGAAGAAGCAGTACCTTCTCTCCCACAGCCAAATCTCTGTCTTTCGCCTTCCTGTTATAATAGGCAGCATGTTTCTTCCTGGCTTGTTTCAAATTTTCATTGGCAAGTTTCCAGCCAGTTTTTAAACGAGTGGTCAGCTCATTCACATATTGGTATGAAGATGTAATGTTTTCCTCTGCCTTTTCATCAGTCCACGTTCTTAACAAAGCTACATATGGACCTTTAATTGTGTGGACCTATTTGTCCATGCACCGGTATGGTCTCTTCCACTCGAAGCTCTATAGTGATGATTTTTCTTCCCAGAATTATCATGCATAAAACGACCGCTACCAATTTTTCTTTTGGGGCTTTCTCCCCACTTAAAATTCTTGATGAGAGATTTCCTCTCTACATCCTCTTCCTCCAGTTTGTTTAAGTCCGATTGAGGGATTTTCGGCTTATCCTGGGGTAAGACATCCTTCTGCACTTTCCGCATAGTGGCCATTGTAAAACAGTTAAGTGAAGCTTGTCCGTGAAAAGGGGCTTCCCATTTCATTTGGTCCACCTTATCAAATTTATATCTCTTTGTATTTTCAGGCCTACTTTTGCCCCTTGGCGTGTCCAGGTCCTGATCAATGTTCCCACTTGTGGGTGTTCCCTCATGTGCTATGCTACACCTTTCTACAAAATTCTCAATGTCCCATCTTGCTTTGGGCCAATAATAATTGTGAGCCACCTTTTGGATGATGGTACCTATTTTCTCATGGTCCCCATCTGGTTTCACATGTAGGCTCCTTATTAAGTCTGCCCTATATCTTTTAGGAAGTACCAGCTGTCCCTGACCTTTGGATCTAGCTCCAGTCTTCCTATACATCAACTTGTTTTTCATGTAAAAATCTCCCTTGCCTGGAGTTGTATGACAAGTTGACAATTTCCTGAAACAAGGCTTGAGTGTTTTATCCCCAGCCTGTGCCTTCCTCATCTTTTCTGGAGTGGTATCTAACATAATATCCTCCTCCTTTCTTGAGGTCGACCTGACCTGAAGGGTGGCCATATACACAGGTTTCCTTCTGCAACGGTCAGTGTCATGATTGTCCATCTGACAATTTTTACACCACCTTTTTCCTTGGTTGAAAGATTTTCTTTCATCATATTTCCTTTCATCGAATTGTGGGAATTTATTTTTATTTTCATCCCGTGGCCTATCAAACTGGTGCTTACCTTTGTTTTGATCCCTAGGATCAAATTTATTAAAGTTCTGTGGTGCCCTAAAGTTATCCACTTGTTTCTTTTTATTACCTGTTACCTCTGCTTGAGCTGCTTGATACCTTTCAGCAACATTTAGCAACTCACCCAGCCTCTCTGCACCTTGTTCCATGAGAAAGTTTCTCAGGTCTGGAGCCATGGACTCTCTTAATTGCTCTATAAGGACCATTTCCTTAAGATCTTGGGTTTTCCCCAGAGAAGTCCATTTCTCCAAGTATGTCTCTATTCGTGCAGAGAACTGGTGATAGGTTTCACCTGACAGTAGTTTAGCATTCCTAAATTTGTTCCTATAAAATTCTGCATTCTTTTCATATCTTAACAAAAGAGCCTGCTTTAGCATGTCATAATTTTCCTGATCACTTCTGCTCATTTTTGCAAAAACTTCATAAGCTGCCCCACGAAGTCCCTGAGATAACTTTAAGCTCCACCTTTCTCTCTCTAACCCCTATGTGGTAGCTAATAGTTCATACCTATTTAGATAGCTCTCTATATCATCGTCTTTCTCAACAAAATGATCTAAATGAAAATTCATAGCTGAGGTTGAGGCTCCCTGGCTAGCAGTAGCATCAGAGGCAAAGGGACTGGCACCATTTTCAGGAGCATGGCCTTGAAACTCAAACTCCCTTAGTCGTAACTCATGTCCCTTTGTAATCTCTTCTCCTCCTTTTCTGCTTCCCTCTCTGCAGTCAATCTTCTTTCTTCTGCTTCCCTTTCAATTTCTTAGCCTCTTTGTCAGCCTCAATCTGCAACCTCTTAGCCTCAGCCTCAATCTGCAACCTCTTAGCCTCAGCCTCAATCTGCAACCTCTTAATCTCTTTTTCAGCTTCTATTCTCTTATCTTCGGCCAATCTTTCAGATTCTAATTTTCTTTCGGCCTCTTTTTCTAATCTTCTTTCTTCCCGTTCAATATATTTGTCACATTCAGCAGTGACATAAGAAATCATAATTTGCCCGTCCATTCCTAACTCTTTCGCAGTCTGTACAGCAGCAGATCGAAATTTTGCCAGGTCGGCCATTGTCTAACAGATAAATGTCTAAACAATTTTATCTATGACTAATTAACTCAAGACAACACAGGCACTGTGAGCTCAACCTTATTTATTTTCACCCAAGGATACCTTTTAATTCTTATTATTCCCTGAAGTGAATTACCCCCAATATTTGTAATAGGGAAAGATTCAAAATCCCGACGAGCCCCCAATATATGTGGTAAAGTGGGATGTTATAAATATTTATAGGGGACTTAGTGTACTGACTGAGATCAGCTGTGAAGGTATCTATATCTAATAAGAGTAGTGTATTATAGATAACCTTACTTACTGCCACATATGTATACCTCAGTCAGAATTATTCTGGAATAGTGTGATGACTACGTTATATGTCTAGGGTATGTGTATGATGAAGTGTAAGTCATAACAACAACAGACAGATAAACAATTTAATTTATTCCACCACACTTGACAACACTGTGACACTCACATACATAAACACTCTAAGAGGATATCTTAAAGGAGTCACTGATAACTTTTCAAATAACAATATGTATTCAGTGCTGTCATGAATGTATATGTGTCCTGATTCAAATACAAAGGGAACCAGGAATCACAATCAATTTTAATTACAAGTTATATGTACAGAATTTATTAATATGATTCTTATAGTGACATATATTATTAATGGTATCCTATGTGTGTCAGTTGTGTAGTGGTAATATGAGGTAATACTGGTTTTGTTTTGTTCAAGCTCTGTTGGTATTTGTCATCATGACTTCAATAGTTTGTTTATATTGGAACTAGTATTGGAGATGTTCTCAGTTCCTGGTATTAAAACAATTAAATTCCCCTCTTAATTTTAGTTTATAATGTCATTTTAAGATGGGGTACATAATGTTGAGCTCCATGGCCACACTCTCTTATCTTGCGTGATGACTGCAGTAAAAGACTCCTCTGCTCGTTTACTTAAATGAGTTCTGGAGCCACCCCACTGGTTGCTATATGGACCAAGGAGTATGCTGTCCACCTCTGGCTTCAGCAAAGCTCTGACCAGGTGCTGCTCAATAACTTTAAGACCACGGTCCCTGAAACAAGAAGGTTGTACCTTCTACGTCAGAACTAATTTACACTCTGTTTCTACACTGAGCACAATACATCACAAACATTGAGTTCAGAGCGTTAGGCCAACTGTCAGCTTCATCTGAAATACTTTATACCAGTATTTCCCTCCCTAATGGTTACTACGCCTCTGCAATTCCAGCATTATTTCTTTCTAGTTAATAATCTAGGTGTCAGTGTACTGTTTGGCCATTCCATGCAGTTTTACTTTCCTCCGACACCTTCTGTTCAGGCTGGAGCACTATAGGCTTTACATCATGTTCGCTACTGAACCACACATATATACAGACATAATTTATCAATTTACATTCAATTTTCATTTAAAAATATTGAATATTTCAAGCTTACCACAATTCATGGAAATAATAATAAACAGTTTCGTTGACTGGCAATGAATATAGCACAACTCCGATCTGCCGATGTCCCAGGCTTTATTTTATAAAAAATATACACTGGTGCTCAACGCACTGCTTCTTAGTAGGTTTATTACAAGATGTGGCAATGAACAGACGCTCTGAATTGTGTATATTCGCAGCTCTACCCAATCACACCACGTCTACACATCTTTTCAAAAAAGTACCCCTTTCTCACGTTTCCCCTGACAACACAAGATAGTATTTATAGTCCGACCAATCGTGTTTAGTCTTTCATTTGTTGCGCTCCAATCAAATAGGAGTTAACATGGTAGGCTATTTCCGTAACGTAATGTTTCTTCAAACACGTTATAAAAAAATTTTATGAGCAGAAATGATTTCATGCTGTCAGGCACCCCCACTATTTTATTTTGGCCATAACTTGGTAATTCCTAGACTATTTGCGTAACGTTTTACATATTCTTTATCAGCAAACCCTAAGGAACCCAAATATACGAATTTAATGGAGCCAATATGCATTTTCTTCTAGGATAGTCGTGCTGTCATGTTTTCAAACGTAAACCGGTATAATGTCATAATTCCCAATAAGCGTTTTTTCAGGATTTTAAAACCTAACTCTGGTATGGGTAGTGAATTTTATCACTGTCGATTTGAAATAAAGTTAGTGCATGTGGCCTTACACGCGTGATGGCAGCAATTGTGTATCGCGCGACGCGTGTTTAGTGTTGCAGGTGTCCCTGCTTTCTGCCTCTCCCTTCTCTCTATCCTTTAGTCCATCTGTCTTTTAGTTACGCCGTGTATAAAATGGAATGAATGAAATATTAAATTTAGGTCATTGATCAGCTTGCGTATCTCAAGGTTTTTTCCAAGAAATACAGTACACGTTTCATTGAAGAAAGCGTGCAGCGACACAGTAGGCTTTTACTATCAACGTGAAAGCGTTACAATTTGCCGACGAAATAGAAAACAAGGGGGATTTCGAGTACAGTCATTGTGACAGCACTGTTCTTTACCATTCTTCTTTCCTTTTATTAAATTTATTTGTTAGGCTTTGCATTTACGTTTTAATTTATATATGGGGATTAGAATAATTCACGACACATGCCTAGAGCGTTTATAAGTTAGAAATCATATAAAAGGAGATGTGGTTACTCCACGTTATTGCATTGAAGCAAACTATGTAAAAGTACAGTGGCGTATCTGCCATAGGGACCTGTGGTGTGGTCACAGAAGGGTGTGAGTCATAAATTAGGGGCTGATGCACATGAATGCACAAGAGGCTGACCCCATACCGTCATGTATATATAGGGATAAGAAGTTGTGATCAGGTTGAAAAGGCCAGGGTGTCTTTTTATTGCAGAGTTTTTATTTTGTTACCATCCGGTGACAGGAAACCTGATGAGTGGGTGTAAAGTCTCCATTATAAAGTTTAAGCTGTCAGCTGATAGCCTGAAGGAGCTTACGTGTGGGTGCTGATCTACATTGCCTCTACATTGATATACTGACTTATATTCGACCGACGAAGAATCCCAGGTGACAAGTTATCAGCTGGGATCTCTGACATTTCATCCTAAGAAAATTGTTCCTATCAAAACAACATTGAATTATATGGGGCTTGATGAAAACAACAGCTCCTCATAACAAATGACAATCACTAGCAACTATTAAAGTATTAGTCTGTGAATACTTACTTACTTAGTCGTTCCCCTTCTACCGTGAGGTGTAGAGGTTTGGAAGAGAGAGCGCCAGACTATTCTATCAGCTGTCTTCTTCCTGGCCTGGTTCCATTCTAGTCCTCGGTCCTTCAAAGATTGTCTAATGTTGTCCTCCCAGCGGACTCTGGGTCGTCCTGTAGGTCTGGATCCCTGGCTCTTTGTTTCCCATGCTTGTCGTGGTAGCCGATGTTCTCCCATTCTGCAGACATGGCCAAACTATCTTAGTTGGGACTGTTCTATTTGGGTCTGCAGCGGGTGGGATTTTAGGCCTTGACGTATCGTCTGGTTGCGGACCATGTCTCTTCTTGTTACTTCAACCACCTTCCTCAGATACCTCATTTCTGAGGTTTGGATCTGGCTTTTGTGGGTTGTAGTCATTGCCCATGACTCGCATCCATATGTCAAGACTGGGACATAGGTGGAGCGGTATACAGCCATCTTCGTTTTCTTACCAACCTCTTTCTTGCTGAGGAATCCTCGATTTATGGCCTGATAATGTCTCCCAGCCGCTGCTTTTCGAGTGGCCAACTCTTCTTTGATGCCCCCCTTTCGGTCTATAATAGCTCCGAGGTATTTAAAGTGGTCGACCTGCTCCAGGACATATTCTCCCAACTTAATCTGATGTTTTCTTTCTTCTCGTGATATCACCATGGATTTTGTTTTAGAGCTGCTTATGACCATCCCTCTCTTCTCCAACTCTTCCTTCCAGACTTGCAGGTTGGATTGGAGATGTGTCTCTGATTTAGCAATTAGGACAACATCATCAGCAAATGCTAGCTCTGAAATACAGACCTGTCTCATCTTCCAGTACCCCACTGAATACTTTCTTGTTCTCTCCTTACATGCCTTGATGACATCGTCCATGAGGAGTATGAAAAGATAAGGTGACAGGATATCGCCTTGTCTTACACCAGTGATGGTCCTGAACTCTTCTGACTTATAGTTTGCTGTCCTCACATAATTTCTGTACTCAATGGTCTTTTCACTCAGCTGCCTGAGTGTAAAGATTAGGTCTTGAGTACTTCGGTTTGCTCGGAATCCGCACTGGGCTTCATCCAAAAGAGTTGGCGGGACAGGCAGATTAAATTGTATAAAGAAAAAAAACATTCAAATTTTTAAAAGAAAACTTTAACCACTGTCTTATTCATTTTATTATAGTGAGTTAAAGTGTATTGTGTTGATGTACCATCATCTTCATTTCACCCCTAGAGACATCATACACCAGCCACTAGAATCAAAATACGGACTGTGTGAGATCTAGGGAGGTAGCGTTAGGTTCCCTGATCAATATATCATCATCATCATCGTCATTCCTTTTATAGTAAGGGACCTACATGTGCTTGACCTCACACAGTTAACACAGACACAACTATCTTTCTTGTTAGGTATAACATCTTAACCTCCCCAGCAAAAATTACATTTGCTACATGAACATTGGCCTACTTCAGGACATCCTCATTACTCTTTTTGGCTGTCCATGGTATTTTCAACATTCTTCTGTAAAACCACATCTCTGTTGCCGCTAGTGCCTTAATTACTTGTTTACTAATTGTCAATGACTCACTCCCATATGTCCAGATTGGTTCTATATAACACTGAAGAACTCTCTTTCTTACTTCCAATGACAAAGAATTGTTGCATAAAATATTTTTCATTTTATAGAATGCTGCTTTTGCCTGTGCTATACTGCTCTTCACTTCTGAGATGCATCTTCCATCCGTTGTTATTAATATGCCCAGGTATTTGAATCTGTTGACCTGTTTTAAATCTATTCCATTTACTTTGATAGTGCATTCTGGGGAAGCCCTTTTCTTTGAGACGACCATTACTTCTGTCTTTTTGCTATTAAAACTGAGGCCTTTATTTTCACTTTCTGTCACTATTACATCAACAATTTCTTGCAGCTTCTTTTCACTTTTGCTATTAAGACTGTATCATCAGCGTATCTCAAGTTGTCTATATTATGTCCACAAACTGATATTCCTGATATATCCTCCAGTCATCTCATTATACTTTCACTGTACATATTGAACAGATCCAGTGACAGTACACATCCCTGCCTGACACACTTTTTTACTTGCTGAAACATTCCTAATTGACTGCTAATTCTTATAGCTGCTGTTTGTTGCCAGTACATGTTTTTTTTATTACCCTCAAGTTTTTACCATCAGTGTTGATGCTTTCAAACATTTTGATAATTTCCTCATGTTTCACTTTATCAAATGCCTTAGTGTAATCTATAAAGCATAAGTACAGATCCATCTTTACGTCTGTGGCGCTTTCTATTAATGTTCTTATAATATTTATATTGCATTGTTTTTGCCTTCACCTTCTACAAATCCACACTGTTCATCGCTGATTTCTGATTTAATTTTATTTCTCACTTTCTCATGATAATTCGTAATAATAATTGGTCACATGACTCATAAGACTAATGGTGCGATGTTCTTCACATTCCATGGCTCCAGGTTTCTTTGGCAAAGCTATGAATATGATGGTTTGGCCATGTCTGCAGAATGGGAGAAGATCGGATACCAAGACAAGCATGGGAAACAAAGAGCCAAGGATCCAGACCCCGAGGATGACCCAGAGTCCGCTGGGAGGACAACATTAGACAATCTGTGAAGGACCGAGGACTAGAATGGAACCAGGCCAGGAGGAAGACAGCCGATAGGATAGTCTGGCGCTCTCTTCCTAACATCTACACCTCACGGTAGAAGGGGAACGACTAAGTAAGTAAGCTATGAATATGGATTTTAGCAGACCATCAGGTTGTAGATGTCATTTAAGAGCTTTGTTTTCACTTCTACTCCTAATTTTCCCAAAGCTTCCGTTTCCTTTACTGTAACATTATCTGGTCCACGCTCTTTGCCTTTCTTCATGTGGCGCATGGCACCCACAACCTCTGCCACAAGTATTGGAGGTCCTTCACAGCTGTCTTGGTCGTTCAAATCTGGTCTTTCATCTTACAGTTCCTTGATGTATTCAATCCACCTTTTTATCATGTTCTCATGACCAATTAACAATGCTCTATCTTTTTAGTATTTGAAACAGCCAGTGGCTGTTTGTGTCCTTTTGTCTGTTAATTCATTTATTTGCTTGCACACAGATTTTGTGTCTTTCCTGTGCTGCACTTCAAGCTCTCTGCACTGATGGTTTAGCCATGCTTCATTTGCTGTTTTACATTTGTTTACTATTTCCTTATTTAGTCTGTCATATTCTTTGCTGCCTTGCTTCTTCTTCCTTCTTGCATTCACCAGTTTTAAAATTTCATCTGTCATCCACTTCTTCTTGCAGTCCTCTTTACTTCTGGTATGATTTCTTTTGATGTTTGATTTATTGATCCCTTTAGCATTTCCCACTTTTCATCTATACTCTGTATTTTTTCTATTGCATTGTACATATTCTGTATTGTAATATTGTTTCTTTCACTCATTTCCTAATCTGATTTAAGAAAGGCTAAGTTTAACTTGATGTTGTTTGAAGTTTGCTTTACTTTCTTCAGTCTTATTCAATGTTTTTCCTATTACTGGTACACGGTCGCTGATACAGTCTGATTGTTGACTCCGTTTTATTTGTTGAGTTCAGTTTATATTGGTGAAGAGGTAACTTAAAACGCGAATGGTTAAAATGAACGAATGTCAACAATGTTCTTCAAACGACACTCCAACAAGTAGTGTTGAACTGGGTGAACTGGGCAAGTACTGGCAGTACATAAGTCGGTGATGACTGTACATAGATGTTTATTCAACAGGACACATACGGAGTGGACCAAGACTAACATCGTCACAGGCGCAAAGATCACACGTCAACATATTGGTAATTACTTTTACAGTTCCTGAAGATTCTCTACCAATAAAGTCCTCTGACTCAAGTGACTAAGGATCACAAAACTGTTACCGTATAATATTCTTCTCATTCAAGTCCATTGACCTTCTTTCAAGGACGTCTATCATGGTAACGTATTCATACTCCAGGATAAAATCTTCCATATCATATTTGTCAAACTCCCATACGTTCTCCATACATAACGTTATATAGCATATAGTTTCAAACAAAGTCATACACGATAATACGAACAGGTTAGAGATTCCAGTTGACTAACCTCTCCCATTCTATGCCACGATTCTGGCATTGTTGTAACAGCATATTAAAACATGTGCATAAGGTAATCAAATTAACTTCTTTCCGCTCGTAGGAATCCTTCTTCTACGATACGAATCCTAAAGGCTAACGACTCTGTAGGTCCATTCTAGGAATAACATATTCCCGCTAGACTAGTATAAGAGCGGCCTTACAATACAGCATACAATAAGAAGTGGGGCGATAACTTACGTGACATTGCTGCTATTGGTTTCGACCTGAAGACCAATACAGATCACTAGAATAAATGGCTTCCATAAACGTGCCATGAATACAATAATAATATATATCAATCACGGCCATAAACATGGTCCATGTTGCCCCTGCAAATCATGACGTCAGAAACTACTCAACTAGGTTACCCGTGCGTCCCAAAGCAACTCACACTGCATTGTGCACGTCAGTGCGTGAATCAATCGAACGCACAAATATATAACTATATTAAGACTGGTGCGTACATTTGGCAGGACCGAAGACTACCCCCTTAGGTAATAAATGTACGTAACACTGATCCTGGTCTAGTTTTCACAGATTTCAAACCTGCATATTAGTATGTAGTCAGTCTGATTATGAACATTATTCCATGGACTTTCCCATGTCCAAAGGCGTCTAGGATGCTGTTTAAATCAGGTGTTTCCTATAATCTTGCACACTATATCAGTCTGTCACCTGACATTTCTTTCGGCCAGACCATAACCACCAGTCACATCATCAACTTATTCATTTCCTATTTCCAAGTATAACAGTTGTCTCATAAGATTTGCACTGAATCATTGCCATATCAAGTTCATTGTAAAATGTGTCAATTTCTTCTTCTGCACTATCTGCTGTTGGTGCATATATTTGAATAAAATTGATATCAATTGATCTGCCACTCAGTTTAACTAACACTAACAGTACTTGACTGGATATTGCTGTGAATACTTAATAATCAACCGTGAACCAAAACAGGTGGTTGTCACTGGAATAGTTGTGAGGGACAGCTGTCTGTATCAAATCACCTCTGAAGCTTTATAATGTGACAACCAGTGAGATGGAGCCGTTAACCTTTTCCCTCCTCACTGCCTTGTCGGTTTGTCTGTTTAGTCAAAGGTTAGCGGAGACAACCGTACACAAACCGGCAGAAAGGAACGGAAAACTGGAAAACTACCGTCATATTATCCATTTATATTCATGAATCAAAACAACTTCCTTGTAAAAGACAATGACGTTAAGAGGGCTTCCAGAGGAATCACCTCATTAGTTAGGGAGCATCATGTGCTACCAGATCGTCATCAAGCTACTATTAGCAAAATTAGAATTGATAGCTTTTAATCATAGGAACTTTGAATGTCAGGACACTAATGCAGAATGGAATATTAGATAGCAACAGGATGGAAATGGAAAGAATGAATGTAAATGTACCAGAGCTATGTGAAATACCGGAACAGGTTAATTATATTCTGACAACTACAAAATAAATTATTCCAAAAGAAACAAACATGAAAAAGGAGTAGGCATAATATTAGATGTATAAAGAGCAAGAACAGTAAAGGGATTTTGGGCAATATCAGATCAGATAAATGGTTAGAAATGCCAAATTATAATATTGGATAACTCCCACAAAAAGTGAATATTATTCACAAAGTAAATTATTGTTAAAAAAGAAATGGATATGACAAACATTGTGTTTCTCAAAATAGACATGAAGTACGGTAATTGTTTCAGCGCATCAATCATCATTAGATCGTTTGTTGCAATAGAAATACATAATGGATCAAATTTCTTATCTACGAGGGAAGGTCAAAAAGTAATGCCTCCTATTTTTTATGTATGTAAATACTGCATCGGTGTGCAATTTGTAAATTTAGCAGGATTCCTCAAACACTCTTCTGCACTGCATGGCATTACCAACCTGTTTCAGTAGCAGGTGGCACCACTGTAACAGTTTTAAAATGGCTGCCAAAGACGTTCGGTTAAAACAACGTTATGTCATAGAATTCCTCAATGCTGAAGAAAAACCATAGCCATCAACCTCCTGCACCGTTACGAAACTGAAGGAGAAGAGTTTTTATCGAATATTGTGACAGGTGATGAGACTTGGGTTCATTTTTTTGAACCAGAATCCAAGAGGCAGTCAATGGAATGGCATCACACAACATCGCCGACAAGAAAAAAGTTCACCATGTTTTGGGATGAGAAGAGTGTGATTCTTCTCGACTTCTTGGAACAGGGAAACATGGTGAATGCAGACCGTTACATTGAAACTTTGAAGAAGCTTAGAGGTCGTCTTCGGCGACTTTACCCATTAAAAGATCAGAGAACTGCACTACTGTTGCACGATAATGCCACGCCACACACCGCTAAACGCACCATTGATGCGATTGCAGAATTTGGCTTGACATTATTACCACATCCCCCTTACAGTCCCGATCTTGCACCTTCTGACTTCCATCTGTTTGGACCACTGAAAGATCTTCGCGGACATCACTTTGAGGACACCGATGTCGTAGATTTTTAGATAGGAGAATTAAGACTTGGGTTGGTCCCTTCTGATTAGATTTGAATAAGTGATAGTCACAGTGAGAGATAGTAATAGCAATAGCTTTCCACGAGTGAGATGGTAGACTGTGATAGAGGCTGTCTCTGAAATCGAGAAATCTTCTCTCTTTCACCTATCTTCTACGACAGATTTAGCGGAGTCAGACAGTCTAAACACATATATATATATATTGCATATATATATAGTTCTATCCACTCACTTGCACGCACATACAAGACGACAGTTAGACGTACAGACGTGGGAAAACTATAACAAATGATTATTTAGATATTCTAGAACGAGCTGACCAACACGATGATTAAGTTTAAGGGCAGTTTTAATTATCATCTAAAATCCCATCACAACACATAAAATTACATCAAAGCATATACAAATACCAACGGGCTGATCACCCGTTTGCCAGTCACTTTGATTACGGAAACAACAGCGAACGGATTGATTTGTCGTTGCCCTAAAGACGCCATTAGGCGTGATGGGAACAACGGCAAAGAAAATCTATTCGCTGTTGCCCTTAAGACGCCACTAGGCGTAATGGCCACTGACTGCTTTGCCGGTCGTTGGCTAAGGACGGAAGAAAAAGAAGATATACAAATAGTCATAAAAATCAAGGAATTTCTACAAGAAATGATAGACCCACAGTTATGATCTTCCCTCGATGTTTAGCCCACAGTCCCGTTAGGAGAACGATGATAGCCCAAAAAGTCACAGATACATATGATTTGGGTCTAATATTTTCCCCTTTTGAAGGTATGAACTGACTTTGATAGCAGTATCTATTCTAAGGAAAAATATAGTTTAGCAACAAAATCTTGCATAAGGAAAGTTACAAAGTGAGTGAATCAAACGAAGAACATCCTTCAGTCTACTTTCACTCGGTTCTTTCATCAGGGCCCTGACTCACACAACATTACCTACAATCGTGCTGTTTTTCGCCGTCTGGCGCAAGCCTTAGTGTACACTTCGTTTAATCTGTCTATCTGTGGATGAAGCGGATACCCAGCTCTGCAGATATTGGTTTCATTCAACGTGTACGGGGAGCGTCCTCTTCAGGCGATCGTTCTTTCTTTACAGATTTAAGTTAATGTCACTTATTCACGAGGTAAGAGTTAGGGTTTCAGCGGGCACACAGGGTCAGAACACGAGGTTTCCCTTAATTAGGAAGATGACCGGTAAACAACTTCTCTCAACAGATAAATCTTGGTTCACCACACACTTGGTCAAATAATGTAGGAAAAGTTAATGTTTTTTCTGTAATTATTTCTCGCCACAAGGCAACATGTACATTAGAGTTTGTGAAGAAATATGATCTGGCTCAAAGGCCCAGTATAAGCATTTATTCTTTAAAAAAAAACCGTTAGTGGGATTGGTATTCTGTCTATCTCTGAAGGCACACGCCCTGTCAGACAGGTGTTACTTGAAAAACCCACGTGGTTAAAGATATAAAATGTTTATGTTTCTCACAGGTATGTCTCTGTACTAAACGCCGACAAAGTTTGGGTTACCCCAGTATTCAAAATAAGTTATATATAAAAATCAATCATCATGAATTAGGAATACATACGTATTCCGTCAACACTCATGGGGCATCTAGCATTTATAAGTTAGTTTAAAAAATTATTCTCATCTGATTATTTAGCAGTTAAATTAAATTCATTATAGCTACATGATTTTAAGCTAGAAATTAAATTTTATTCTGCTTTCCACTGTAACTCATCAGCTAGAGAATATAACAGACTTATAAATTTATCACTCGGCACAAAAGAAACTAACTAGTGAAATAGGCGATTTAACACTTTAAACACTTCACAAAATTACTAGATATCTAATATATATATATAATATTTACCTCAACACAGAACTACGGTATCACAACGAAACTGAGGGTTCACTTATAAGTTTAAGTATCGAGAACGAAGTGACCACGTCTACTGCAAATGGAGAATGAGTGAAATCAAGTTTCAAACCCTGGTTAATATCTTAAACCAGACAAAGGGTCCCACTATTTCCAAAAACCCGATCTCTCCCCTTCCCTAACACCTACGTACCTTAGACGCTGGCCCCAACATGCCAAACGCGTCTTAGACACCTTCGTCTAACAAACTGGCCGAAAAGTGCCGTGACAGAGGAAACTACCAGACAAATGTCTCCTCATCATGTCTGACAGAGTGAGTTCTCACGTTTATGTCGAGAATCTAGCCCAAGAGCGCTGTGTCAGATACGAATCTCAGACGATCCGTCTCCAATGCAGAGGCAGTTTTCACACCTCCCCGAGAAACTCAGCCTGAGAACCGCTGTGACAGGTGAAAATGCTAGACGATAAATCTCAATTACGCGCCGTGCAGATGGAAAATGTAGACAGTTGTCTGCTTTCCCCTGTCTGACCAGATGAATATTACACAGTTTCGTCCACTGACATCTACGTAATAGAATGCGTATCATTATGAGAAAGAAAACGGTAAAGTGAGAATGTGAAAGAAAATATTTTTTGCAAACGAACGAATGCGAAAAATACAGGAAAAGGATAAAAGAGCGATAATAAAATAGAGGACACGGGTAGAAAACAAGAAGAGTATATAGAAATTTATTGATCATAAACTCTCTGTGACAACCGAGACCCTTAAACGCGCCGTACGCCAGTGGTTTAGGAAAAAGGACAGAAATTTTTACAGTGCGGGGATACATGCCCTTGTGCGAAGATGGACAAAAACTAACAAATAACGGAGACTACATTGAGAAATAGATTTTTGAAGTTCAGACTTGGGGCTGCATTTCAATGTAAATTTTATCTGTTTTCTTGCCTATTGAATGAAATTAAAAATTACGAGGCATTACTTTTTGACCGTCCCTCGTACTTAGCTTACGTGTAAATTTAAATTAGTTATGGCTGCTGATGGGAAAAAGAAAAGTGAGGAAACCAAAGAGAATGAAAGAGGAGGCTGTCGCCGCTGTACTGGTTACGGGACCAAATAGTAATATGTAGCCGCTGGGAACGGCACTAAATAATAATATGTGTAACCGGCTGGTTACTGCATCACAATATTCTTATGTGACCGTTATAACAATCTATTCAGGTGATATGCCAAACCTTCATACCATGCAGACCTTTCGTCACAGGTGGTACAGATTTCTTCTGAGTTTATTGATATCGAATTTCTTAGTGATCGTAGTGGTTACTGGTTTACTTATATATCTTATGGGTGGTTACTGGCGACTGCCAGAGGTGGGGTTACCCAAATGAATGTTGGTTCAAGACAAGGTCCTTTCTACTCACTGCAGGTTGTCATGTGATCAGTTGTATCCCATTAGGGCTTTCGTACTCAACATACATGATGAAGTAATAGTTCTTTATCATGGAAAACTGTTTATTAGTAGACTAAAAGGCAATGTTCATTACACAACTGAATACCCTGGCTATCTGCGGCCAGAACGCTTGGTTACATAAATCGTGATGTCTTTGCAAAAGGACATCGTCATAAATAACATGTCTGCTTGAGCTCCTCTAAAAATGTCGATAGGCTTTGCCTGGAGTCTCAATTATCATCATAATAAGAAAAATCGAAATCAATACAAACCAGGTAGACTCTGTCCACAAAAATGGAAAAACACTTATCTTTTTTAATACTATAACTTGTGAAAACATTGAATCTTTCAGTGGTCAGGTATTTCCTTGCCCAGAGGTTAATCACACAACCTTTAAAAAACACAGGGCCGCACTAAGGCTGAAACACGTCTACCTCACTTAACAGTGAACTCCGTGACTGAACTGTGTTCTGACTGCGGTGGTCAAAAATAGCTATCGACGATCTCATTGGTCAAGCTCGACCAGTGATGTTTTGTTAGCAACTAATTTTGCTCAAGATCTTTAGCTATTCTTATATTACTGTTTAATGTGCTAGCTAGCGTTAACACAGGCCCTCCGGTGACAAGGCCAAGGAAATGGAAAGTCAGGAAATTGTAATACCTCTGATAGTCATTCTCTTCTGTCAGAATACTCCTACTTTATTGAATCCTGTGTGATGAGTATTTTGATCTTTAATAAAGTCCAGTATTGTTGTTGTATTAAATGTTTAACGTAATTCTGGTTTTTTTTTTTTTTTAACTCTGTAAAACTGCCGTACACCAAAGTTTAAGCCTGTTCCTCATATCATGTGAAATTATATGCTTGAGCCTTGAAAATTTTTGAGGAAATTCTTCTGTCACCTTTCAACTCCACAAGGAGCTAATGCTTTCAACAAACTCCTGCCCCATGCCTTCAGTTCAAGATCTTTTCATGTTTTCTTCATCCCCGTCTAATTTCCGTGTGTTCTTTCGTCTTCCCCCACCTCTTGTAACCTGGGGATTCCAGAGCAGGTGCTGTCCGGTAATGCTATCAATAGGTGTTCTCAATGTGTGTCCTACCCATCTGCAGCATGTATTTCTCATTTCTTGTTCCACGAGCGCTTGTCTATTTCTTGTCATCAGTTCCACACTAGTATATATATATACTACTGGACAAAAGTTAAGGGCCACCATTCAGTTTAGAGAAGGTTTATATAATTGATTGGCAAACTGTAAAGACAAGTGAAAATGTCATTAAAACTGAGCTCAGAGAAATGTGTATACATTTCTGTATGCACTAGGTTAATTTTTTTTAATGTCCAAAAACTGGGTCACTTTAATCCGCACATGAAAATTGCCATTGTTGCTGCAAAAACACGTGGTTTTTGCAACATGCCCCACTAGTTCAAAAGGTGAAAAAGTGAGTTGAATTTGAATGCACGTGGAAAATGATCATCGGTAAAGAGTGTTCACCGTTGGTATGCAATAAATAAGTATGACAAGTGGTCGAAATGATCACTGCATTATCCATGCCACCAAGGAGAAGTCTCAGCACTGTAGACCGTGGTCGAGCCATGGCATGGATTCAGGATGGTCAATCTGTTCGTCATGTTGCAAGACGTTTAGCAGTGTCCCACTCTACCATTGTCGTAATTTTTACCTGAGAGGGTTCTGATGGATATTGGTCCCTTTAGAGTGTAGAGTGATATTGAAGGCTCTGTGAGAATAAGGATTTAGGAGAATGAGGTAGTAGATTCACAAGCGCTGGGAAGAGCAAGGACAGTCTCTTATTACGACAATATCTGTTTCTCACAGACTACTCCTATCTCTCTTCTGAACAAACAGTTGTTTGTCAGTTCCAGTCGCTCATGCGCACACACCGATTTGGTGATTCTGACGCACAACGTACATGAATACACACTACGATAACAAAATAGGGGAAATGTTTGGAGTTTTGGGCCAGCCGACAACCAATACAAATAAAGTTTAATACCTTTATTATCATAAATCAGTCACAAATAATAATACATTTACAGTCACAAATCAAAGGTTACCGAATACAAAGATGACAAGGGAAGAGGGGGGTTTGAGGAGAAATATCCCATCCACCGTTTCCCGTTTGTATTTACTAACAGACAAGACCCGGTCCAAAAGACAAGAAAGGGGGGGGGGGGGATGATCAGAGATAGGCAATTTAACCAACTGGTAAATTTATTACTCTGAGGCAAGGGGTTACAGAAAGCTAGGGTTCTCACATGTCTCCCTTTAATCAACAAATTTTACGGCAGGGGGGAATGAACACAGTTGCACCATCCCGCTAGGAGAAGTCCCGTACAAGGAATATAATGCACCTTAATACTAGGTCGAACTAATTAAAAGGGTAAAGAAAAGATTAAATCTCCTTTCATTCAAAAAAACACACTAGGGCTGGCCATCCCACAGACACACACGCAGACTTACCAAAATGGTGAATTCTGGCACTCTAGGAATTATTTACCACAGCAGCTAATACCGTGGAATAATAGACTGGTCTTCTTATTTCTTTCGTGTCAGGCCCCAGATTTAACGAGGTAACAAATAGTCTCAAAAAATCGCCAGACGGTGAAGCGTAAAGGCTACTGTTGGTTTAGATAAAGTTCCTAATGAATGGCACAGGCACTTGGCTAGGCGTGAGGTATGGTGTGGTTCCTAAAATTGGCACAGCTGGTGGAGATAACTTTCTTTTTCCGTACTGTCACAAGTTAAAAACACTGAGGTAAGTTCTTCTTCGGGGGTGGGTAAAATCCACTGAATATACTTGACAGACAGTGTTCAGGTAGATCTATGTTCTTCTTCACAAATAGGGCAGTGAATAAAATATGTTCTGCTTCCAGTTTACTTTAAGGACTATATGAACTAGTATTTTAAAAGTGTTTCTTGGGTGGCTTTATTCTCAGTTAAATTCAGAGGAGCGGGGCCCATTACAGGTCGCCACAAGTTTAGCTTTAAAAAAAGTTCATATGTTACTGGAGTTATCGAATTGAGTTGGCAGAACTCTGTATATAATTAATAATTGCTGGGATGCAGGTTGAATGATCGTTCTGAATGAAAGATAATCAAAACAAGAAATGCATTACAAATCATATTATAATCTGACACGCGATAAATTACAGTTAGCCTATTTACTTTATTAGCGTCGTCAATTAACAAAACAGGAAAACTCCCCGTGAGTTAAAAATAATTAAAAGCACATCTATCTATACAGAACTAAACTGTATTTACTAGTTATAATTCCCTTTAACGTCTGCAAAATTAATTTACGCGTCAATTGTATTAGGAAATACTTTTAGATGTAACATTTAGTTTGCACTAGAACTTTGAAAATGGGTTTATTTAATAAGGTTAAATTTACACCACAATCCAGTGAAATAAAATGAAATAACTAGACCACTGATCACTCGAAGCTAATGTATAAATTACCGTCTGCGCAGAAAGAATACACTCCAATAGTCAACGAAGGTAGATGAAATCTAGCAGGAATCCGACTAGGCTATATGCTAGGGAAACTAGGATTCTGTCAGAACGAACGATAAAATGCAGTTTTCGGAGTTCTTTATTTATACATCTCGAATGTAACTTAAATGGGACGTGATGGATTTTCACACCTTTCTTGAAGTATAGCAAAATCCGAGGTACAACGCCGTTGTGTTAACCGCTGTGTTTCCTCCGTTTTCCCCGGTCTACCGATCTTCTTCGTCTCAGGCTGCTCGCATGAGGGTGCGAAAATTTCTCGAGAAACTAACTACGTTAGCTGAGAGTTCCCTGATTTCTTTAGATCGTATACCGCTCCACGTTGAATTCTGAAGATCAGCCTGTCTTTGATGGTACCGCTGTTCTGAGAAGCTTTGGCAACTCCCACCAGGCGGGGTGACAGCCAGGTAAGAAAATGAACTGCTGTTAATTGCTCTAGAAACAGGAGTGAGTCTCTGGCCACGTCCTCTTTTGGGCTGGCGTTAAGGAAAAGATTGCTATAAATCATTCTCAGAGATGGTCGTGGGCGTGATTTAACCTCCCATCAAAGGCCATGCCATCTCAAAAGTTCACAGAAGATAGCAGGCTACATATTAATGATCCAGCCTGTAAAATTCTCGTGGAAATGCTGCATGCAGGTTAAAGTTACAACAGATGATCAGGGGTTCTAAAGTTATGAGAGGCCAATATTCTGTTATAATCCATCGAGTCAGGGAAATTCATTTGTCATACTTAGACGTACGTCACAACCATTCAGAGACTTCTTGAGAGATTTCAAGCTACCGGACATTTGGAAAATCGACCCTGTGTAGCCTCGCTTTTACTGGGGTGTGAACCGCTGTCTAAAGGATGTTGATGGTGTCGTAGTGACAACGGTCCAACACGGGCGATGCTATTTGGACTTGACAATAATAACGCGAATGTTTCTTTCTTGGAACGTGAAGGAAGGACTTCAATAACAAGCAGGCACGTCAACGAGTGCCAATGTGTATAGGGACGAACTCGTTAGGTTTACTGACATCATAATTTATTTAGGACGAAAAATACGTTGACGACAACAGGTTACAGTACTCCAACATGGATTCCACAGTAAACGTACATGTAGCATATATATAGGCATGGTACAGGCATAATAACTTCCTCACATAAGATCAGGGTTTGACCTTGCGTCAATGTCATGACCGTTAGGACTAATCAACCATAAAGATCTTGGAATAAATATATTGATTCTGTCCTACAATTCTGGTCGGGTACTTTAGTAGCTTGGTACCCCTGACATGGCAGATCCATACATACTTGCATATAATATAAACAACGAAGGTTATGTCCTAGTGCTTGGCTAACCTCTCTTCGTCGCCGTGACTCGTACGACGGCAATCCATATATTATTACAATCCAATAAACCGTAAAGGATGAAGCCTTGAATCCTTTATAAAATTAAAATGCTTTCAGTGAAATTCCCCGTTGATCCATTATAACACCCCTTTGCAGAAAAGGTGCTAGCTAGATGCCAACGAAGGATGGTGACACGAAAGTTCAAGTAAACAATTCACTTCTTACCAAAACTGGTTCGGACTTACGTGTAGTGTAATCCGACAATGACTTCTACCAAGAAGTCATTGTACCAGAAGAATAACTAACCCAACACACTGGGTATATATATAGGAATATAGGCAACAGACTCAATGTCTGGCTTGAGATCCTGGCTTTCATTTTTTAACCTCTCACGTCATCTGCCTTGCTTCGACACAAGCGCGCACGAATTCCTCTACACCAAATTGTGCATATTCGTGCGTGACAGAAGACATTTATAAAAAACAAACATCAACATAAGTTGGTGTGTACTCACTCAACCGAAGTAGAACCTGATGACTACCCGTGAGTGTTTAGAATACAATAAAGGAGGCATCAGCTTCCTTCACACCGTCCGCAAAAAATTTAATTCTATTAAATTTTTTTTTTTTTTTTATTACCGCGGAGAGGTGAAACAAGCTTACAAATATGTATTATATACTAATAATACTAAGAATGCAAGAGAGGCATATTAATCAATAAGAGGAGAGTGAACGAACAAAATCAAATTCAACTCAACTCAACAACAAATATGCATAAAAGCATATCATCACAATTGACCAACTTTGGAACAATGTGGAAGAGATGAAAGAAAATCAAAGCATAAAGGATGATTAATTGAAACCAAATGCAATAAGAAATAAAGAGATATGGTAATACATGAATTTAAAGGAAAAGATGAAAATGCATAAAAATTAAAAAATGAGAAGTGGCAAAAATCAAAGAATATGAATACAACACTTGAAGTTATCAACACACTTAACCGTGTCTAAGGATGAGTAGTATCATTAAATAACTACCAATGACGTATCACTATCTAAAATGAGTGATAGTTACTCGATGTAATCATTAGGATTAAAATATTTATAGTTAATTATATTAAACTAATTAAATATGTTCATTAATCACAATGTACTGAATAATGTTTCAGTTCATTACACTGCTACAAGTTCAATTAGTTCTTGAAGATTCTAAGTTAACTTCAAAACCAGTTCATAAACACGAAGATCCTTAAAAGTTTTAGTATGTTGAAATACCAAAGATTCCACAAAATATTGTTAAATAGTTCACGATATACTAATGTTTATCTAAATACACAATGTATCTTTACGCAGATAATGTCATAAATACTAAAAGTTATGTGATCCTCACTGTTATATATATATATATATATAATTCACTGTTCTATTTTCTATTTTCCGCTTCAAGTAATTCAACGGAATGTTACAACTTTATTCACTTGACTAAGTATGTACAAAAAAAAAATTGTCACTGATTCACAAAGTAAAGTTCAAAGAACGTCATGTTTACAAATGTGATGTAGTATGTGTAGAGGCATCCACATTTGTAGGGCGTACCAAGTCGCATGATTCACTCGGGCAGCGGGATAAAATGTCAGCGAAAACATTCTGTGATCCAGGTATAGCCCGGATTGTGAAACAGTAGGGTTGCAATGAAATTGCATATCTGGTGGACTTTGCAGATCTGACGTCCTTGGTGTTTAACGCAGTAAGTGCTTTCTGATCAGTCTCTACAAAGAAGTGAGATCCCAGAAGATAACGTTGGAGTTTAGTTATAGACCACACGAGAGACAAAAGTTCCTTATCGAGAACGGAGTACTTTTGTTCAGCCGATGTAAGTTTCCTTGAGACGAACAGTGCTGGGTGCAAGGTACCCGCATACTCCTGTAGTAAAACGATTCTAATCCCGTAAGCAGAGGCGTCACTGCGCAAGATGAAAGGGAGGTTCGCATTAGGCAATTGTAACATAGGAGGTTTAGAAAAGAATGCCTTAATGGTGTCCAACGCGATTTGATGTTCTTCCGACCACCGAATCACGTTAGCTGCGCCCTTTTTTAATAACGAAGAGAAAGGTGCAGTAATAGTGGACAGATGAGGTATGAACTTAGCGTAGAACTGAACAAGACCCAATAATGATCTCACTTGTTTCTTAGTTTTGGGAGTAGAAATGTTGAGGATTTTAGAGACATTACTGTCCTCAGTATATAACCGACCGTGACCAACGCGGTGACCTAAAAATGAAATTTCGTGAAAACCCACGAAAGCTTTAGAAGGCTTAGCCGTTAAATTACATGACCGTAAAGTGGACAGTAATGTTTTCAATCCAGTAATGTGTTCATCCCATGTGTCATTAAAGAGACAAATGTCGTCAATATATGTAATGACATCGGGACGATGAGACAGTACGCGACGCATCATGCGTACAAATGTAGCCGGTGCATTTACTAAACCGAATGGCATGAAATTATATTGGAATAACCCACGTGGAGTCGAGAAAGAAATGATCTCAAGAAAAGAAAAGAAACAATCATTAGCAAAGAAAAGAGATGATGACTGCATAGGCTGAGTCATCAAAGAATATGACATCAAAATTCAATATCAGTAGGTTAGTATCTGCGTGACGCAGAATCAGGAACCAATTGTAATCGGAGAGAATGGTGGTGAAAATACACACCATTGTCCTCTCGATAGCCATGCGAGCATCTTTATTGGTTCTGAATGTAACCACGGCGTCACCATACCTGTTCTTGGTATGTGGTAATAGACGTACGAACTTAACGTCCGCCGTGTAATTGAAAAAAATCTCCCAGTGCCTGCCAAGTGGTTCGTTGTGGCAGATTTTGCACAAGGATGGTGCGAGAAGATGCACCTCTACCAATATAAGTGGTAGCGTTGTCACAAGAATGTGAATAAGGTTGATGGGTAATCTTAGCCCTCTTAGGTAAGTTATAGTCTTTATTATTTACATGTATAGAATTATTGTTCTTAAATGAACCATACTTTTGTACTTGAGTCTGATAACTTACACTAGGCAAAGGTGGTGTACGGCATGTCGTATACCCCTGCTTGCTGGACAAATTGACAACTTTGTCGACAACCTTATTGGTTTTAGTTTTCTCACCTGAGTTATAAGACTTATTTCTTTTAGGAACATCCTTTACTTTTTCCTCAAACGTAACCTTTTTCTTACGATCAGTTGCCTGCTGATCAAGTCGAGGGAAGGTATATGTCCCCCGGAATGACTTACTAGTCTTCACAGGTTGCGTTGAAACCTTAATATCATTCTTAAGAATGGAAGCATGTCGTAAAGGTTGCAACGAATTAGCAACAGTGGCGTAATGAACAATGGAATCGTTATCTCCATGCTAGATTCCAATACCTTAGCATTGCATAACAGGTTAGTAGTATGTGTATGTGACACAACTCTAGGTATAGACTTAAATGCATAGGCATCCTGTATATGCTGCTTTTCCCATTCAGCAATTTGCTGTGGGGTACACTCTTTTATACCGTGTATGCGACCCAGGATTACATCAGAAATTGGATTCTGAAGGAGACAGGCGTGGATCTTTCCTGAAAAAAATGGTGTTTTCAAATCAATAATAGCTGTGGGAAAAGTTTCCACAGTTCCGCCAAAAGTCACACATTGGATGGTCTCCCCAGTTGCATAGGCAGGGTTTACCAAAGAGTTCCTGATGCCAATCGTGCTGCAGCCTGAATCTAAAAGAATGGAACAAGGGATATCGTTAACAAATCCTCTATCTAATTGAAGACACCCTTTTCCATGATGTGATGTGTAGCAGCCGACATGGCCGTGCATCCCTCCGGAATACTAGGTAACGTATGTCCGCAGCGCAGCGTCGTGATCGCCCCGGGCTGGAAGAGGGTCGTGCACTCGTCACACACGCCTTAATCTGCTCAAAATTAAGAGAACAAGACATGGCAACATGCGTGTCATTATTCGTATTATTCTCTTTGTTAACTTGTGTGTCAACAATAGCTACATTAGTTTGATGGCGTGGCCCTCTGCTAGAAGATCTATCTCTACGACGCGATCGACTGTGACTATCATTTCTAAAATTGCCATTATTATCATTTCTGCTTGTGTTACCGTATTGATTTGAATGATAATCAGTGATATCACTGTTATGGCTTTGACCATAAAATCGATTACGAGAATCTTGTCTATTGTTAGGATTCTGGGATTTAGATCGCCAATTTTGTTTATAAGTATCTACTTGATAATTTCCACAATTATTGTTATCCCAATCTCTTGATTTGTGAAATTGACCCCAAGAATTGTTATATGGAGAAGAATGCTGAAATTGCTTCCCCTTATAAAAATTACAAGAATTGAAATTCTCGTTATTTCCCTTTTTGTAGTTTCTGTCATTACTTAAAGAGCGATGGCGTCTGCGATAATCCTGTTGCATTGCAAAAGCAACGGGAAATTCATCTTTAACCTGAGTATTCCCAAAATTCAAGTTTGGGTGTGCGGTACAGTATTGTACACAGGTTTGCTGCATTTCATTTATGCTTGAATGTTTATGTTCGTGCAAAAAAGCAAGAAAAGCTGGGTTAACCGAGGACAAAACTTTATCGCGTAATAATAAATCTCTCAATGCGTCAAAAGTTTTATCCGTCTTGGATAATTCGATCCATCTATCCAAAGTAAGTGCTATTTGATCAATAAAATCGTTAAAATGTTTTCCAGTTTGTGGGAGCATAGATTTGAATTTCAAACGATATTCATTCGCTGTCATTTGATATTTAACAAGTAAAGCAGTTCTGAGAGCCTCATAGTTATTTTTATCAGCAGTAGTTGCAATATGATATACTGACATAGCTTCACCTGTAAGTAGTTCTGATAATTTTACACAGTATTGAGATTTTTCCACGTGATAGGCCTCGCATGTTGCCTCGAACCTATGTAGATAATGAATCACATCGTCCGATGGAGGATTAAATTTTGGCAATATTAAATGAAAATTTTTAATATTCCCTTGTTTAGACGAATTTTGGCCCTCCTGAGACCTTTGAGCAATAGCCTCCTGAGATAATCGAAAATGATTAAATTCTAATTCCTTCATTTCTTTTTCATGTTGCATTTGAAGTTGATATTTTCTTGTATTTTCTTCAGCTAACAATCTCCTTTCTTCTGTTTTCTTTTGTTTACTTTCCAATTCCATTCTAGTTTTCCATTTCAATTTAAGTTTTTCTTGTCTGCCTCACGCTGAAATCGTTTCTCTCATGTTCCGCCTCAGCGGCTAATGAAATCGTTTCTCATTTTCTGTAGCCTCAAATATCCTCTTCTTTTCATTTTCTTCTGCTTCAAATCTCAAATTTTCTTGTTTCAGAAGTTCTAATTTCCTCTGTTCAGCTTCTATCTCTTGAGCCTTTTTGTATTCTGATAGTGCGAATGCTTTCGCCTCGTCAGGAGCCATCCCAACGGATTTTGCCTGTTTCATAAAATATTCAAGCGACGACATTTTGATTTACTCAAATAATTATCAATTAATTTACTTTAAGTGTGTGCAATACGTTCTTGTCTAAGAACGGTACCTAATTATCACTTAAGTATACAAAATATTATTAATCAATTAAAATAATTTATACAATGAAATATTAAGAACAGACAAGAGCCATAGACAATAGCAACAACAATGACAAGACGAGATAATCAAAGACGAAGAAGACGATCGCAGAGGTCAACAAAATTAAAATGTGAAACTAAAATAGAATGTCGTAAAAATTTACGATGATAACTGCGATAAAAACTTACACAAGACAATTGACAAGACAGTGTAAAAACATATGTTTTGTAAAAAACTCAACGAAAGTCAGGTTAGAAGGACAATAATCACATACAAGATACATCATAAAACCAAGGTTAAAACTTGACGGAACAGCTAAACAAATACTATTATAAGAGACAAGTAGCGATCGGAACTACAGCAAGGTTTCTAGCCTTGAACCGGAATTATCGCTCAATTGAAACTTACAAATAAATCCTATAGAACATCTGACAAAGAGCCCGAATCAGCTTCGAGATGAACCTCGTTTGTCAGATCGACCTCCCTACCGCCCAGAACAAACATGGAACATAAAACATGCATCACAAGAAATACTACAATGGACATATTAAAAAGCGGCTCAGCTAACATAAGACGGTGACAACGAACAGAGTAATACTCATCATTTCGTGATAAAATGCAATTTCTAGGATTGCAGAGTCTTGCACTCCGGCGCTGTATCACCGAGGAAGCTTACGTAGCACCTGGTAGAGTCCGCAAATGATAGAAGCAGTTGAGTCCATCTTGACCTTGAGTAGCCGTTAGATTTTATAACCAGTCCAGGATGTTGTCGCCTTGAAAGACTGCATTTTTCTTTTCAACCGAGTTGGATTGAGTTCGATTCCGTAACTGAAAAAATGGACATTTTCAGACCACACTGCGCCGCCATAGTTGTAGCCTCGCTTTTACTGGGGTGTGAACCGCTGTCTAAAGGATGTTGATGGTGTCGTAGTGACAACGGTCCAACACGGGCGATGCTATTTGGACTTGACAATAATAACGCGAATGTTTCTTTCTTGGAACGTGAAGGAAGGACTTCAATAACAAGCAGGCACGTCAACGAGTGCCAATGTGTATAGGGACGAACTCGTTAGGTTTACTGACATCATAATTTATTTAGGACGAAAATACGTTGACGACAACAGGTTACAGTACTCCAACATGGATTCCACAGTAAACGTACATGTAGCATATATATAGGCATGGTACAGGCATAATAACTTCCTCACATAAGATCAGGGTTTGACCTTGCGTCAATGTCATGACCGTTAGGACTATTCAACCATAAAGATCTTGGAATAAATATATTGATTCTGTCCTACAATTCTGGTCGGGTACTTTAGTAGCTTGGTACCCCTGACATGGCAGATCCATACATACTTGCATATAATATAAACAACGAAGGTTATGTCCTAGTGCTTGGCTAACCTCTCTTCGTCGCCGTGACTCGTACGACGGCAATCCATATATTATTACAATCCAATAAACCGTAAAGGATGAAGCCTTGAATCCTTTATAAAATTAAAATGCTTTCAGTGAAATTCCCCGTTGATCCATTATAACACCCCTTTGCAGAAAAGGTGCTAGCTAGATGCCAACGAAGGATGGTGACACGAAAGTTCAAGTAAACAATTCACTTCTTACCAAAACTGGTTCGGACTTACGTGTAGTGTAATCCGACAATGACTTCTACCAAGAAGTCATTGTACCAGAAGAATAACTAACCCAACACACTGGGTATATATATATAGGAATATAGGCAACAGACTCAATGTCTGGCTTGAGATGCTGGCTTTCATTTTTTTAACCTCTGACGTCATCTGCCTTGCTTGGACACAAGCGCGCACGAATTCCCCTACACCAAATTGTGCATATTCGTGCGTGACAGAAGACATTTATAAAAAAACAAACATCAACATAAGTTGGTGTGTACTCACTCAACCGAAGTAGAACCTGATGACTACCCGTGAGTGTTTAGAATACAATAAAGGAGGCATCAGCTTCCTTCACACCGTCCGCAAAAAAATTTAATTCTATTAAATTTTTTTTTCTTTTTATTACCGCGGAGAGGTGAAACAAGCTTACAAAATATGTATTATATACTAATAATACTAAGAATGCAAGAGAGGCATATTAATCAATAAGAGGAGAGTGAACGAACAAAATCAAATTCAACTCAACTCAACAACAAATATGCATAAAAGCATATCATCACAATTGACCAACTTTGGAACAATGTGGAAGAGATGAAAGAAAATCAAAGCATAAAGGATGATTAATTGAAACCAAATGCAATAAGAAATAAAGAGATATGGTAATACATGAATTTAAAGGAAAAGATGAAAATGCATAAAAATTAAAAAATGAGAAGTGGCAAAAATCAAAGAATATGAATACAACACTTGAAGTTATCAACACACTTAACCGTGTCTAAGGATGAGTAGTATCATTAAATAACTACCAATGACGTATCACTATCTAAAATGAGTGATAGTTACCCGATGTAATCATTAGGATTAAAATATTTATAGTTAATTATATTAAACTAATTAAATATGTTCATTAATCACAATGTACTGAATAATGTTTCAGTTCATTACACTGCTACAAGTTCAATTAGTTCTTGAAGATTCTAAGTTAACTTCAAAACCAGTTCATAAACACGAAGATCCTTAAAAGTTTTAGTATGTTGAAATACCAAAGATTCCACAAAATATTGTTAAATAGTTCACGATATACTAATGTTTATCTAAATACACAATGTATCTTAACGCAGATAATGTCATAAATACTAAAAGTTATGTGATCCTCACTGTTATATATATATATATAATTCACTGTTCTATTTTCTATTTTCCGGTTCAAGTAATTCAACGGAATGTTACAACTTTATTCACTTGACTAAGTATGTACAAAAAAAAATTGTCACTGATTCACAAAGTAAAGTTCAAAGAACGTCATGTTTACAAATGTGATGTAGTATGTGTAGAGGCATCCACATTTGTAGGGCGTACCAAGTCGCATGATTCACTCGGGCAGCGGGATAAAATGTCAGCGAAAACATTCTGTGATCCAGGTATAGCCCGGATTGTGAAACAGTAGGGTTGCAATGAAATTGCATATCTGGTGGACTTTGCAGATCTGACGTCTTTGGTGTTTAACGCAGTAAGTGCTTTCTGATCAGTCTCTACAAAGAAGTGAGATCCCAGAAGATAACGTTGGAGTTTAGTTATAGACCACACGAGAGACAAAAGTTCCTTATCGAGAACGGAGTACTTTTGTTCAGCCGATGTAAGTTTCCTTGAGACGAACAGTGCTGGGTGCAAGGTACCCGCATACTCCTGTAGTAAAACGATTCTAATCCCGTAAGCAGAGGCGTCACTGCGCAAGATGAAAGGGAGGTTCGCATTAGGCAATTGTAACATAGGAGGTTTAGAAAAGAATGCCTTAATGGTGTCCAACGCGATTTGGTGTTCCTCCGACCACCGAATCACGTTAGCCGCGCCCTTTTTTAATAACGAAGAGAAAGGTGCAGTAATAGTGGACAGATGAGGTATGAACTTAGCGTAGAACTGAACAAGACCCAATAATGATCTCACTTGTTTCTTAGTTTTGGGAGTAGAAATGTTGAGGATTTTAGAGACATTACTGTCCTCAGTATATAACCGACCGTGACCAACGCGGTGACCTAAAAATGAAATTTCGTGAAAACCCACGAAAGCTTTAGAAGGCTTAGCCGTTAAATTACATGACCGTAAAGTGGACAGTAATGTTTTCAATCCAGTAATGTGTTCATCCCATGTGTCATTAAAGAGACAAATGTCGTCAATATATGTAAAGACATCGGGACGATGAGACAGTACGCGACGCATCATGCGTACAAATGTAGCCGGTGCATTTACTAAACCGAATGGCATGAAATTATATTGGAACAACCCCGGGAGTCGAGAAAGAAATGATCTCTAGAAAAGAAAAGAAACAATGATTAGCAAAGAAAAGAGATGATGACTGCATAGGCTGAGTCATCAAAGAATATGACATCAAAATTCAATATCAGTAGGTTAGTATCTGCGTGACGCAGAATCAGGAACCAATTGTAATCGGAGAGAATGGTGGTGAAAATACACACCATTGTCCCGCTCGATAGCCATGCGAGCATCTTTATTGGTTCTGAATGTAACCACGGCGTCACCATACCTGTTCTTGGTATGTGGTAATAGACGTACGAACTTAACGTCCGCCGTGTGATTGAGAAAATCTCCCAGTGCCTGCCAAGTGGTTCGTTGTGGCAGATTTTGCACAAGGATGGTGCGAGAAGATGCACCTCTACCAATATAAGTGGTAGCGTTGTCACAAGAATGTGAATAAGGTTGATGGGTAATCTTAGCCCTCTTAGGTAAGTTATAGTCTTTATTATTTACATGTATAGAATTATTGTTCTTAAATGAACCATACTTTTGTACTTGAGTCTGATAACTTACACTAGGCAAAGGTGGTGTACGGCATGTCGTATACCCCTGCTTGCTGGACAAATTGACAACTTTGTCGACAACCTTATTGGTTTTAGTTTTCTCACCTGAGTTATAAGACTTATTTCTTTTAGGAACATCCTTTACTTTTTCCTCAAACGTAACCTTTTTCTTACGATCAGTTGCCTGCTGATCAAGTCGAGGGAAGGTATATGTCCCCCGGAATGACTTACTAGTCTTCACAGGTTGCGTTGAAACCTTAATATCATTCTTAAGAATGGAAGCATGTCGTAAAGGTTGCAACGAATTAGCAACAGTGGCGTAATGAACAATGGAATCGTTATCCATGCTAGATTCCAATACCTTAGCATTACATAACAGGTTAGTAGTATGTGTATGTGACACAACTCTAGGTATAGACTTAAATGCATAGGCATCCTGTATATGCTGCTTTTCCCATTCAGCAATTTGCTGTGGGGTACACTCTTTTATACCGTGTATGCGACCCAGGATTACATCAGAAATTGGATTCTGAAGGAGACAGGCGTGGATCTTTCCTGAAAAAAATGGTGTTTTCAAATCAATAATAGCTGTGGGAAAAGTTTCCACAGTTCCGCCAAAAGTCACACATTGGATGGTCTCCCCAGTTGCATAGGCAGGGTTTACCAAAGAGTTCCTGATGCCAATCGTGCTGCAGCCTGAATCTAAAAGAATGGAACAAGGGATATCGTTAACAAATCCTCTATCTAATTGAAGACACCCTTTTCCGTGATGTGTAGCAGCCGACATGGCCGTGCATCCCTCCGGAATACTAGGTAACGTATGTCCGCAGCGCAGCGTCGTGATCGCCTTGGGCTGGAAGAGGGTCGTGCACTCGTCACACGCCTTAATCTGCTCAAAATTAAGAGAACAAGACATGGCAACATGCGTGTCATTATTCGTATTATTCTCTTTGTTAACTTGTGTGTCAACAATAGCTACATTAGTTTGATGGCGTGGCCCTCTGCTAGAAGATCTATCTCTACGTCGCGATCGATTGTGACTATCATTTCTAAAATTGCCATTATTATCATTTCTGCTTGTGTTACCGTATTGATTTGAATGATAGTTAGCGCTATCACTGTTATGGCTTTGACCATAAAATCTATTACGAGAATCTTGTCTATTGCTAGGATTCTGGGATTTAGATCGCCAATTTTGTTTATAAGTATCTACTTGATAATTTCCACAATTATTGTTATCCCAATCTCTTGATTTGTGAAATTGACCCCAAGAATTGTTATATGGAGAAGAATGCTGAAATTGCTTCCCCTTATAAAAAATTACAAGAATTGAAATTCTCGTTATTTCCCTTTTTGTAGTTTCTGTCATTACTTAAAGAGCGATGGCGTCTGCGATAATCCTGTTGTATTGCAAAAGCAACGGGAAATTCATCTTTAACCTGAGTATTCCCAAAATTCAAGTTTGGGTGTGCGGTACAGTATTGTACACAGGTTTGCTGCATTTCATTTATGCTTGAATGTTTATGTTCGTGCAAAAAAGCAAGAAAAGCTGGGTTAACCGAGGACAAAACTTTATCGCGTAATAATAAATCTCTCAATGCGTCAAAAGTTTTATCCGTCTTGGATAATTCGATCCATCTATCCAAAGTAAGTGCTATTTGATCAATAAAATCGTTAAAATGTTTTCCAGTTTGTGGGAGCATAGATTTGAATTTCAAACGATATTCATTCTCTGTCATTTGATATTTAACAAGTAAAGCAGTTCTGAGAGCCTCATAGTTATTTTTATCAGCAGTAGTTGCAATATGATATACTGACATAGCTTCACCTGTAAGTAGTTCTGATAATTTTACACAGTATTGAGATTTTTCCACGTGATAGGCCTCGCATGTTGCCTCGAACCTATGTAGATAATGAATCACATCGTCCGATGGAGGATTAAATTTTGGCAATATTAAATGAAAATTTTTAATATTCCCTTGTTTAGACGAATTTTGGCCCTCCTGAGACTTTTGAGCAATAGCCTCCTGAGATAATCGAAAATGATTAAATTCTAATTCCTTCATTTCTTTTTCATGTTGAATTTGAAGTTGATATTTTCTTGTATTTTCTTCAGCTAACAATCTCCTTTCTTCTGTTTCCTTTTGTTTACTTTCCCAATTCCATTCTAGTCTTTTCCATTTCAAGTTTATATTTTTCTTCAGCCTCAATCTGAAATCTTTTTTCTGCCTCATCTAATTTTCTTATGTTCCGCTCACGCTGAAATCGTTTTCTCATTTTCTGTAGATTCAAATATCCTCTTCTTTTTTCATTTTCTTCTGCTTCAAATCTCAAATTTTCTTGTTTAAGAAGTTATAATTTCCTCTGTTCAGCTTCAATCTCTTGAGCCTTTTTGTATTCTGATAGTGCGAATGCTTTCGCCTCGTCAGGAGCCATCCCAACAGATTTTGCCTGCTTCATAAAATATTCAAGCGACGACATTTTGATTTACTCAAATAATTATCAATTAATTTACTTTTAGTGTGTGCAATACGTTCTTGTCTAAGAACGGTACCTAATTATCAATTAAGTATACAAAATATTATTAATCAATTAAAATAATTTATACAATGAAATATTAAGAACAGACAAGAGACATAGACAATAGCAACAACAATGACAAGACGAGATAATCAAAGACGAAGAAGACGATCACAGAGGTCAACAAAATTAAAATGTGAAACTAAAATAGAATGTCGTAAAAATTTACGATGATAACTGCGATAAAAAACTTACACAAGACAATTGACAAGACAGTGTAAAAACATATGTTTTTGTAAAAAACTCAACGAAAGTCAGGTTAGAAGGACAATAATCACATACAAGATACATCATAAAACCAAGGTACGAATAAAAAAAACTATGAAAACAACGATTAAAACTTGACGGAACAGCTAAACAAATACTATTATAAGAGACAAGTAGCGATCGGAACTACAGCAAGGTTTCTAGCCTTGAACCGGAATTATCGCTCAATTGAAACTTACAAATAAATCCTATAGAACATCTGACAAAGAGCCCGAATCAGCTTCGAGATGAACCTCGTTTGTCAGATCGACCTCCCTACCGCCCAGAACAAACATGGAACATAAAACATGCATCACAAGAAATACTACAATGGACATATTAAAAAGCGGCTCAGCTAACATAAGACGGTGACAACGAACAGAGTAATACTCATCATTTCGTGATAAAATGCAATTTCCAGGATTGCAGAGTCTTGCACTCCGGCGCTGTATCACCGAGGAAGCTTACGTAGCACCTGGTAGAGTCCGCAAATGATAGAAGCAGTTGAGTCCATCTTGACCTTGAGTAGCCGTTAGATTTTATAACCAGTCCAGGATGTTGTCGCCTTGAAAGACTGCATTTTTCTTTTCAACCGAGTTGGATTGAGTTCGATTCCGTAACTGAAAAAATGGACATTTTCAGACCACACTGCGCCGCCATAGTTGTAGCCTCGCTTTTACTGGGGTGTGAACCGCTGTCTAAAGGATGTTGATGGTGTCGTAGTGACAACGGTCCAACACGGGCGATGCTATTTGGACTTGACAATAATAACGCGAATGTTTCTTTCTTGGAACGTGAAGGAAGGACTTCAATAACAAGCAGGCACGTCAACGAGTGCCAATGTGTATAGGGACGAACTCGTTAGGTTTACTGACATCATAATTTATTTAGGACGAAAATACGTTGACGACAACAGGTTACAGTACTCCAACATGGATTCCACAGTAAACGTACATGTAGCATATATATAGGCATGGTACAGGCATAATAACTTCCTCACATAAGATCAGGGTTTGACCTTGCGTCAATGTCATGACCGTTAGGACTATTCAACCATAAAGATCTTGGAATAAATATATTGATTCTGTCCTACAATTCTGGTCGGGTACTTTAGTAGCTTGGTACCCCTGACATGGCAGATCCATACATACTTGCATATAATATAAACAACGAAGGTTATGTCCTAGTGCTTGGCTAACCTCTCTTCGTCGCCGTGACTCGTACGACGGCAATCCATATATTATTACAATCCAATAAACCGTAAAGGATGAAGCCTTGAATCCTTTATAATATTAAAATGCTTTCAGTGAAATTCCCCGTTGATCCATTATAACACCCCTTTGCAGAAAGGTGCTAGCTAGATGCCAACGAAGGATGGTGACACGAAAGTTCAAGTAAACAATTCACTTCTTACCAAAACTGGTTCGGACTTACGTGTAGTGTAATCCGACAATGACTTCTACCAAGAAGTCATTGTACCAGAAGAATAACTAACCCAACACACTGGGTATATATATAGGAATATAGGCAACAGACTCAATGTCTGGCTTGAGATGCTGGCTTTCATTTTTTTTCTCTGACGTCATCTGCCTTGCTTGGACACAAGCGCGCACGAATTCCTCTACACCAAATTGTGCATATTCGTGCGTGACAGAAGACATTTATAAAAAACAAACATCAACATAAGTTGGTGTGTACTCACTCAACCGAAGTAGAACCTGATGACTACCCGTGAGTGTTTAGAATACAATAAAGGAGGCATCAGCTTCCTTCACACCGTCCGCAAAAAATTTAATTCTATTAAATTTTTTTTTTTTTTTATTACCGCGGAGAGGTGAAACAAGCTTACAAATATGTATTATATACTAATAATACTAAGAATGCAAGAGAGGCATATTAATCAATAAGAGGAGAGTGAACGAACAAAATCAAATTCAACTCAACTCAACAACAAATATGCATAAAAGCATATCATCACAATTGACCAACTTGGGAACAATGTGGAAGAGATGAAAGAAAATCAAAGCATAAAGGATGATTAATTGAAACCAAATGCAATAAGAAATAAAGAGATATGGTAATACATGAATTTAAAGGAAAAGATGAAAATGCATAAAAATTAAAAAATGAGAAGTGGCAAAAATCAAAGAATATGAATACAACACTTGAAGTTATCAACACACTTAACCGTGTCTAAGGATGAGTAGTATCATTAAATAACTACCAATGACGTATCACTATCTAAAATGAGTGATAGTTACCCGATGTAATCATTAGGATTAAAATATTTATAGTTAATTATATTAAACTAATTAAACTAATTAAATATGTTCATTAATCACAATGTACTGAATAATGTTTCAGTTCATTACACTGCTACAAGTTCAATTAGTTCTTGAAGATTCTAAGTTAACTTCAAAACCAGTTCATAAACACGAAGATCCTTAAAAGTTTTAGTATGTTGAAATACCAAAGATTCCACAAAATATTGTTAAATAGTTCACGATATACTAATGTTTATCTAAATACACAATGTATCTTTACGCAGATAATGTCATAAATACTAAAAGTTATGTGATCCTCACTGTTATATATATATATATAATTCACTGTTCTATTTTCTATTTTCCGCTTCAAGTAATTCAACGGAATGTTACAACTTTATTCACTTGACTAAGTATGTACAAAAAAAAAATTGTCACTGATTCACAAAGTAAAGTTCAAAGAACGTCATGTTTACAAATGTGATGTAGTATGTGTAGAGGCATCCACATTTGTAGGGCGTACCAAGTCGCATGATTCACTCGGGCAGCGGGATAAAATGTCAGCGAAAACATTCTGTGATCCAGGTATAGCCCGGATTGTGAAACAGTAGGGTTGCAATGAAATTGCATATCTGGTGGACTTTGCAGATCTGACGTCCTTGGTGTTTAACGCAGTAAGTGCTTTCTGATCAGTCTCTACAAAGAAGTGAGATCCCAGAAGATAACGTTGGAGTTTAGTTATAGACCACACGAGAGACAAAAGTTCCTTATCGAGAACGGAGTACTTTTGTTCAGCCGATGTAAGTTTCCTTGAGACGAACAGTGCTGGGTGCAAGGTACCCGCATACTCCTGTAGTAAAACGATTCTAATCCCGTAAGCAGAGGCGTCACTGCGCAAGATGAAAGGGAGGTTCGCATTAGGCAATTGTAACATAGGAGGTTTAGAAAAGAATGCCTTAATGGTGTCCAACGCGATTTGATGTTCTTCCGACCACCGAATCACGTTAGCTGCGCCCTTTTTTAATAACGAAGAGAAAGGTGCAGTAATAGTGGACAGATGAGGTATGAATTTAGCGTAGAACTGAACAAGACCCAATAATGATCTCACTTGTTTCTTAGTTTTGGGAGTAGAAATGTTGAGGATTTTAGAGACATTACTGTCCTCAGTATATAACCGACCGTGACCAACGCGGTGACCTAAAAATGAAATTTCGTGAAAACCCACGAAAGCTTTAGAAGGCTTAGCCGTTAAATTACATGACCCTAAAGTGGACAGTAATGTTTTCAATCCAATAATGTGTTCATCCCATGTGTCATTAAAGAGACAAATGTCGTCAATATATGTAAAGACATCGGGACGATGAGACAGTACGCGACGCATCATGCGTACAAATGTAGCCGGTGCATTTACTAAACCGAATGGCATGAAATTATATTGGAATAACCCTCGTAGAGTCGAGAAAGAAATGATCTCAAGAAAAGAAAAGAAACAATGATTAGCAAAGAAAAGAGATGATGACTGCATAGGCTGAGTCATCAAAGAATATGACATCAAAATTCAATATTAGTAGGTTACTATCTGCGTGACGCAGAATCGGGAACCAATTGTAATCGGAGAGAATGGTGGTGAAAATACACACCATTGTCTCGCTCGATAGCCATGCGAGCATCTTTATTGGTTCTGAATGTAACCACGGCGTCACCATACCTGTTCTTGGTATGTGGTAATAGACGTACGAACTTAACGTCCGCCGTGTGATTGAGAAAATCTCCCAGTGCCTGCCAAGTGGTTCGTTGTGGCAGATTTTGCACAAGGATGGTGCGAGAAGATGCACCTCTACCAATATAAATGGTAGCGTTGTCACAAGAATGTGAATAAGGTTGATGGGTAATCTTAGCCCTCTTAGGTAAGTTATAGTCTTTATTATTTACATGGATAGAATTATTGTTCTTAAATGAACCATACTTTTGTACTTGAGTCTGATAACTTACACTAGGCAAAGGTGGTGTACGGCATGTCGTATACCCCTGCTTGCTGGACAAATTGACAACTTTGTCGACAACCTTATTGGTTTTAGTTTTCTCACCTGAGTTATAAGACTTATTTCTTTTAGGAACATCCTTTACTTTTTCCTCAAACGTAACCTTTTTCTTACGATCAGTTGCCTGCTGATCAAGTAGAGGGAAGGTATATGTCCCCCGGAATGACTTACTAGTCTTCACAGGTTGCGTTGAAACCTTAATATCATTCTTAAGAATGGAAGCATGTCGTAAAGGTTGCAACGAATTAGCAACAGTGGCGTAATGAACAATGGAATCGTTATCCATGCTAGATTCCAATACCTTAGCATTACATAACAGGTTAGTAGTATGTGTATGTGACACAACTCTAGGTATAGACTTAAATGCATAGGCATCCTGTATATGCTGCTTTTCCCATTCAGCAATTTGCTGTGGGGTACACTCTTTTATACCGTGTATGCGACCCAGTATTACATCAGAAATTGGATTCTGAAGGAGACAGGCGTGGATCTTTCCTGAAAAAAATGGTGTTTTCAAATCAATAATAGCTGTGGGAAAAGTTTCCACAGTTCCGCCAAAAGTCACACATTGGATGGTCTCCCCAGTTGCATAGGCAGGGTTTACCAAAGAGTTCCTGATGCCAATCGTGCTGCAGCCTGAATCTAAAAGAATGGAACAAGGGATATCGTTAACAAATCCTCTATCTAATTGAAGACACCCTTTTCCGTGATGTGTAGCAGCCGACATGGCCGTGCATCCCTCCGGAATACTAGGTAACGTATGTCCGCAGCGCAGCGTCGTGATCGCCTTGGGCTGGAGAAGGGTCGTGCACTCGTCACACGCCTTAATCTGCTCAAAATTAAGAGAACAAGACATGGCAACATGCGTGTCATTATTCGTATTATTCTCTTTGTTAACTTGTGTGTCAACAATAGCTACATTAGTTTGATGGCGTGGCCCTCTGCTAGAAGATCTATCTCTACGACGCGATCGACTGTGACTATCATTTCTAAAACTGCCATTATTATCATTTCTGCTTGTGTTACCGTATTGATTTGAATGATAATCAGTGATATCACTGTTATGGCTTTGACCATAAAATCTATTACGAGAATCTTGTCTATTGTTAGGATTCTGGGATTTAGATCGCCAATTTTGTTTATAAGTATCTACTTGATAATTTCCACAATTATTGTTATCCCAATCTCTTGATTTGTGAAATTGACCCCAAGAATTGTTATATGGAGAAGAATGCTGAAATTGCTTCCCCTTATAAAAATTACAAGAATTGAAATTCTCGTTATTTCCCTTTTTGTAGTTTCTGTCATTACTTAAAGAGCGATGGCGTCTGCGATAATCCTGTTGTATTGCAAAAGCAACGGGAAATTCATCTTTAACCTGAGTATTCCCAAAATTCAAGTTTGGGTGTGCGGTACAGTATTGTACACATGTTTGCTGCATTTCATTTATGCTTGAATGTTTATGTTCGTGCAAAAAAGCAAGAAAAGCTGGGTTAACCGAGAACAAAACTTTATCGCGTAATAATAAATCTCTCAATGCGTCAAAAGTTTTATCCGTCTTGGATAATTCGATCCATCTATCCAAAGTAAGTGCTATTTGATCAATAAAATCGTTAAAATGTTTTCCAGTTTGTGGGAGCATAGATTTGAATTTCAAACGATATTCATTCGCTGTCATTTGATATTTAACAAGTAAAGCAGTTCTGAGAGCCTCATAGTTATTTTTATCAGCAGTAGTTGCAATATGATATACTGACATAGCTTCACCTGTAAGTAGTTCTGATAATTTTACACAGTATTGAGATTTTTCCACGAGATAGGCCTCGCATGTTGCCTCGAACCTATGTAGATAATGAATCACATCGTCCGATGGAGGATTAAATTTTGGCAATATTAAATGAAAATTTTTAATATTCCCTTGTTTAGACGAATTTTGGCCCTCCTGAGACCTTTGAGCAATAGCCTCCTGAGATAATCGAAAATGATTAAATTCTAATTCCTTCATTTCTTTTTCATGTTGCATTTGAAGTTGATATTTTCTTGTATTTTCTTCAGCTAACAATCTCCTTTCTTCTGTTTCCTTTTGTTTACTTTCCAATTCCATTCTAGTCTTTTCCATTTCAAGTTTATATTTTTCTTCAGCCTCACGCTGAAATCGTTTCTCATCTAATTCAGCGGCTAATCTCATTTTTTTTTCTCATTTTCTGTAGCCTCAAATATCCTCTTCTTTTCATTTTCTTCTGCTTCAAATCTCAAATTTTCTTGTTTCAGAAGTTCTAATTTCCTCTGTTCAGCTTCTATCTCTTGAGCCTTTTTGTATTCTGATAGTGCGAATGCTTTCGCCTCGTCAGGAGCCATCCCAACGGATTTTGCCTGCTTCATAAAATATTCAAGCGACGACATTTTGATTTACTCAAATAATTATCGATTAATTTACTTTAAGTGTGTGCAATACGTTCTTGTCTAAGAACGGTACCTAATTATCACTTAAGTATACAAAATATTATTAATCAATTAAAATAATTTATACAATGAAATATTAAGAACAGACAAGAGCCATAGACAATAGCAACAACAATGACAAGACGAGATAATCAAAGACGAAGAAGACGATCGCAGAGGTCAACAAAATTAAAATGTGAAACTAAAATAGAATGTCGTAAAAATTTACGATGATAACTGCGATAAAAACTTACACAAGACAATTGACAAGACAGTGTAAAAACATATGTTTTGTAAAAAAAACTCAACGAAAGTCAGGTTAGAAGGACAATAATCACATACAAGATACATCATAAAACCAAGGTACGAATAAAATAACTATGAAAACAACGATTAAAACTTGACGGAACAGCTAAACAAATACTATTATAAGAGACAAGTAGCGATCGGAACTACAGCAAGGTTTCTAGCCTTGAACCGGAATTATCGCTCAATTGAAACTTACAAATAAATCCTATAGAACATCTGACAAAGAGCCCGAATCAGCTTCGAGATGAACCTCGTTTGTCAGATCGACCTCCCTACCGCCCAGAACAAACATGGAACATAAAACATGCATCACTAGAAATACTACAATGGACATATTAAAAAGCGGCTCAGCTAACATAAGACGGTGACAACGAACAGAGTAATACTCATCATTTCGTGATAAAATGCAATTTCTAGGATTGCAGAGTCTTGCACTCCGGCGCTGTATCACCGAGGAAGCTTACGTAGCACCTGGTAGAGTCCGCAAATGATAGAAGCAGTTGAGTCCATCTTGACCTTGAGTAGCCGTTAGATTTTATAACCAGTCCAGGATGTTGTCGCCTTGAAAGACTGCATTTTTCTTTTCAACCGAGTTGGATTGAGTTCGATTCCGTAACTGAAAAAATGGACATTTTCAGACCACACTGCGCCGCCATAGTTGTAGCCTCGCTTTTACTGGGGTGTGAACCGCTGTCTAAAGGATGTTGATGGTGTCGTAGTGACAACGGTCCAACACGGACGATGCTATTTGGACTTGACAATAATAACGCGAATGTTTCTTTCTTGGAACGTGAAGGAAGGACTTCAATAACAAGCAGGCACGTCAACGAGTGCCAATGTGTATAGGGACGAACTCGTTAGGTTTACTGACATCATAATTTATTTAGGACGAAAATACGTTGACGACAACAGGTTACAGTACTCCAATATGGATTCCACAGTAAACGTACATGTAACATATATATAGGCATGGTACAGGCATAATAACTTCCTCACATAAGATCAGGGTTTGACCTTGCGTCAATGTCATGACCGTTAGGACTAATCAACCATAAAGATCTTGGAATAAATATATTGATTCTGTCCTACAATTCTGGTCGGGTACTTTAGTAGCTTGGTACCCCTGACATGGCAGATCCATACATACTTGCATATAATATAAACAACGAAGGTTATGTCCTAGTGCTTGGCTAACCTCTCTTCGTCGCCGTGACTCGTACGACGGCAATCCATATATTATTACAATCCAATAAACCGTAAAGGATGAAGCCTTGAATCCTTTATAAAATTAAAATGCTTTCAGTGAAATTCCCCGTTGATCCATTATAACACCCCTTTGCAGAAAAGGTGCTAGCTAGATGCCAACAAAGGATGGTGACACGAAAGTTCAAGTAAACAATTCACTTCTTACCAAAACTGGTTCGGACTTACGTGTAGTGTAATCCGACAATGACTTCTACCAAGAAGTCATTGTACCAGAAGAAAAACTAACCCAACACACTGGGTATATATATATAGGAATATAGGCAACAGACTCAATGTCTGGCTTGAGATCCTGGCTTTCATTTTTTAACCTCTCACGTCATCTGCCTTGCTTCGACACAAGCGCGCACGAATTCCTCTACACCAAATTGTGCATATTCGTGCGTGACAGAAGACATTTATAAAAAACAAACATCAACATAAGTTGGTGTGTACTCACTCAACCGAAGTAGAACCTGATGACTACCCGTGAGTGTTTAGAATACAATAAAGGAGGCATCACCCTGCTTACGAAGAATTATATAAACCTTGTCTAAACTGAATGGCGGCCCTTAACTTTTGTCCAGTAGTATATATGAATACTGTGTATTTTCAATATAACAGTGTTGTCACGTAGCGTTTAAAGGATAAGAGAATTATTTAGAGGAAATAATAGATCTGATGTGGAAGATTTGGCTCAAGGAATCCCTGCTGGGTTTTCCCACTTCCGAAGGGTGACGAAGAGGGTAAATTCTCCTAACTCGACAGGTCTGGAAAAGATTGTAAGGAGATATTTGGTCTCTCGCTACCGTCGTCCCCTTCTCAGTTATCTATTATTATTATTCTTTAAATTATATTATATTTTACGAGCCCCCCCTCCCTTATAAAGGAAGATAAACATAGACAATATTCAACATCTAATGGAAGGAACAAAGCGTGGGGTACAGTATATACACCCAATTGGTTTATTGCAATAAAGTGAATAGATGGTGAATGATAGTATTGTCGATGGAATTAGTGTCTGCTGTATGTATTATGTGTCTCACACTTCACGTGTTTTTCATCATGGATGACTAAACTTTGTGGCATTGATTAGGTGAGTTTCCTTTGTCGTGGACTTAGCTTTTCAGCCCCCGGCTGATAGTGAAGTGTGGTTAGTTCTCCGGTCTCCTGACGTTGCCCCGGTAGGTCTTGAATGGTTCGGATTTGCCTTCTCTGTGCTCGACTCCGTATTCTGCGCTGAGATTGGACTGTCGTGCAAGGCTCCACCATAGACTGAAGACAAATACGACGGCTCCATTAATTTTCTAGCTTTAGAAAGCAGTCTTTCCCTAAGCCGTCCCTCTGCCCGTCACCTCAGATTTTAGTCTCTAACATCATATGTCTAGAGTCTAATCTTGAATTCAAGTTTCTCCTGTCTGTCCTTTATTATATTTCTCTGCCCCAGTGGCAGTATTATAATTCTTTAGACTGATTTATCGTCAGCTTAACCCGATGAATTATTATAAATGTCAGTTAAACCCACCAAATTTATCATAGAAATGTCGGCAACAGTATTCTAGTTCTGTGCCTCTAGCCTAATCGTCATGTCATTATGATGAATTTAACAAATAATTGGACATCCGTGTTTTTAGAATTGTCTGACAACATTATCACACACTTCATGTCTGGTCGCCTCGTCATATAATTTATAATGAATATATGTCACGGTCGGTCAACATTATCGTTACTATTAATTTCCGTTAGTCTAAACGTCGGGTCGAAAATAATCAAATAATATGGAAATTAATAGCTATATATATATATATCCCGTTATACATTATTATGAACATGTACATATCCCGTGGGATCATAAAATATACCCGATCACATGTGGCTGGATGTGATCGTAAAACAAAAATATGAATAAAGTAAACATACCAATCTTGCGTCGATTTTGCAATGTACTACACATTTCATCACATTATATTCTAGCGAGATTTCACTTACCTACTCAAAGATGGACGCTAACCCGCAATTAGACACGTGGCTTCAGTGCTTTTAATGCGAGAATTCGCCGATAATTGGGTTAGACCTAGCTGTCTCAAGGGTTCCGGGCAAGTGAAGATTGCTTGTTTTGCCGCCTTTTAGCGGGTCATTTCCGCTTGGACACGTGATCCATAGCGTGCATCATGTGACATTAGCGTCAAATAAACGCTCCAATCAATAGCGTTAAAAGTCACGTGGGGTCTTCCTAAAGTGGCATAAACTGGTTTTATCAGCTTAAGCAGTCTTAAATTAAAACAGGTTCCTAGCTACCGAGGTCATTGGTCAACAATGACGTCGTATCTAAAAATAGCGAGGAGGAAATACTGAATGCTAGGAGAATTTCCGCCAGTGACAATTCCCGGGACTTTGCGATCATGCATTGAGGATGAGAAAAAAAACGATGTCCGTAAATAATAAAAAAAATGAAGAGAAGATTGGGCAAGTTGTCACACAAGCCCCTCCTCAAGTTTGACGTTCCGTCCAACTCCTCTTGTCCTGTCTTCCTCTTCTTTTCCAGTTTCTCATATCTCCTCGGTTGCGTCCGGATGTCTGCTCAAAAAATCTGCCCCTACGTTGTTCTTCCCAGGTATGTATTCTATGTGAAATGAATATGGCTGCAACAGTAGTGACCATCTCATAAGCCGGGCATTAAGGTTCTTCGACGCTGCAAGAAATATCAACGGTTGGTGATCACACTGCACCGTGAACTTTTTCCCGTATAAATATGGTTGAAACTTCTGCACAGCCCATATTAGCGACAGACATTCTCGTTCGATGGTAGAGTAGTTCTGTTCAGCAGGGTTCAATTTCCTACTAGCATATGCGATGGGGAATAGAGTTGCAGAAGGTCTATCACTAGGCTGCAGGAGAGTGGCTCCTATCCCTATATTGCTAGCATCTGTTCGCAGCGTAAAGTTCAGAGTTAAGTCAGGCAGTCGCAGAATTGGCCTAGCTGTGAGTTTCTCCTTCAGCAGCGTGTAGGCATTTTCGCACTCCGCTGTCCAGGTTACTTTGTCCGGGTTCCCATTCTTGGTTAATGCGGTCAATGGCGCACTCAGGGTATTAAAATCTTTAATATATCTCTGGTAGAAGCCACATAGAGACACAAATGACCTTACATCCTTTTTAGTCTGGGGTCGTGGGGCCCGCTGTAACTTCTCAATATTACGCGCATCTGGGAACATGCATCCATGCGAGATAGTGTGTCCCAGGAATTCTAGTTGCTCGCAGGCAATTTGACATTTTGTAGGGCGAGCGGTGAGTCCTGTTTCTCTAAGTCTTTCGAAGAGTAGGGAAACTGCGTCCAGGTGCTCCTCAAAGGTGTTCGTGGCAATAAGTATGTCGTCCATGAAATTACTTATCCCAGGGTGGTTCAGGGGTTCCAGTAGCTTCCTCATCATACGAGTAAAGACGCTTGGGGCGTTGCTTAGCCCAAATGGCAATACATTAAACTCGTAATGGCCTTCAGAAGTACTAAATGCTAACATATGTCGAATTTCCTCTTTTACCGGGATCTGGTAGTACCCTTTGCTAAGGTCTATCTTCGAAAAGTATCGTGCTCTACTCAGCTTGGTGAAAAGCTGATTCTGATCCGGTAAGGGCTCCGCTTGAAATTCCGTTACAGCGTTGAGCCTTCGGTAGTCTATGCAGAGGCGATGTTCTCCTGTGGATTTTCTAAGCAACACTACACTCGCACTATAAGGCGACTCTGATTTTGAGATAATATTTTCCTTAAGCAGGTACTCGATTTCCTCACTCAATGCCTTTGCTTTAGCATAAGGAACAGGATAGTTCTTAACTCGTACCGGGGCGAGGTCTGTTAGCTTCATATCAAATTCTATCAGGTTGGTCATGCCAGGTTTATCCGTGAGTGTACTAGGGTGTTTTCTCAACAACTGTTGAACCCGTGCCTGCTGATCCTCCGTTAAAGTTGAACTAATCTGAACATCTTGATGAGTTTCGCACTGACGAAGAGGGTATTCACAGGAGGTCAGGGGTTCTGCCTCAGTTTCCGTCGCAATAGCCAGTGTCAGGAAATGTGCTGGTTCTGCACCTGGTCTTTCATAATATCGCTTCAGCAGGTTTATGTGGTAAATTTTCTGCTTCCCCTTTATGGCAATCTTGTAATTGGTGCGCGACATTTTCTCAACAATTTTATATGGACCTCTCCACCCGATTTGCAATTTATTATTGCTACTGGGCAGGAGTAATAATACCTGTTCTCCTACTTCTAGCTCCCTATCCTTCGCAGTGCGGTTGTAGTAACGCGCATGTTTACGACGGGCACGGCGTACATTTTCCTTTGCCAGTTCCCATCCTGTTTTAAGGCGTTGGGTCAACTCCTTCACGTATTGGGATGCAGAGGTGACCGTCTCATCAGCTTTATCATCTGTCCAAGTACGTAACAGTGCCTCTAAAGGTCCTTTTATAGGTCTACCAAACAGCAATGTGGCAGGAGGCATCCCAGTAGAATTGTGGGGTACTTCGCGGTAAGCAAATAGTGCTGCGGGTAAGTATTGATCCCAGCTCTCTGGTTTTTCCTGCGCAAGTTTCCGAAGGATGGAAATAAGGGTCCCGTTAAACCGCTCCACCTGGCCATTTGCCTGGGGGTGGTAGGGAGAGGTGTGGATATGTCGGGCCTGAAATATCCTAAACACTTCCTCGGTGAGTTTTCCTCGGAATTGGGAACCATTATCTGTCAGGATCTGTGACGGAAACCCTAGCCGAGTAAATATGGTGAGCAGAGCCTCAGCAACATGCTTAGAATCACAGGCGGGCATAGCAATTGCCTCTGCCCACATGGAGCAACAATCCACTAACGTGAGTATATAACTGTTTCTCTTTTTGCTACGAGTAAGTGGACCCACAATATCCACCGCTACTCGTTCGAAGGGTGTGCCCAAGATTGGCATTTCTCCCAGAGTGGCTGGGGCCGTCCAGTGTTTCGGCGCTGTCCTCTGGCACTGCGGGCATGATTTCACATATCTCTGGATATCGGCGTTGATACCTGGCCAATAATAATGACATGAAATACGCTGAATCGTGGCACTTATGCCCATGTGGCCACTAAACGGAAGGGCATGGCCCATTTCTAGGACCTGGGCTCGGTATGCTGATGGAACCACAAGTTGCCCATGTTCCTGTCCTCCATTTCCTGCTTTCCGATGCAACAGCCCATTTTTCTTGTAGAAGTCTCCCTTTTGGAGAGGAGTGTGCGCTCTCGGTAGTTTTTTGTAGCAGGGTGCTAGAGATTGATCCTCCGTTTGTGCCTTTTTTAATTCCTCAGGAAGGATGTTGGGTGGGGATTCCAACTCCGTATTCCGTTTGGCCTGTCCTCTAGTGGTGACAGCCGCCACAACCAGAGGGTGAATGGGTTCTCCCAAGAACACATACCTACACCCTAAGATCAAGGGATAAATAGGGTCGTCCAAGATCGCTGCACGGATTTCCCCAGTCACATATTTTGATTTGACCTTAATCTTGGCTATGGCCAAACGCATAGGTGCTGCACTTTTAGTAGGTCCTTGTATTTCTATAGTGTCTTCTGTCATCTGGTCAGGCTTGACTAGGGATGCACAGACAACTGCGTCGAATGCAAGGCCTGTATCATAAAGGCAGGTCACCTCTTGGTCATTTATGAGGACTGTCTCAACGACCGGGGGATGTCGGGGTTTGTCCAGAGGTTCTTCCGGTCCATTTCCCCTTGCGGCACTTTTACGTAAGCAGGCAGCATGATGAGGTGGGTTTTTCCGGTTGCACTCCTGCGTATTGTGGGTGATGGTTCTACAGTGCTTACACCATTTTTCCCCTTGCCTCTGCTGCTGGAAATTAGATCTCTGAGTAGTCTTGTAGTCTGGCTTGTCATGCTTTTTGAAGTTAGTATACGGTGGTTTCACTTGGGGGTCCATGTGTGACTGAGCTGTCTGTCTAGGTACGTAATCTGGTTGTTTCCGTCTGGGTGGTGGATTCTCTGATAGTGCTGCCTGATATCGTTCCGCTAACTGGACTATGGATTCTAAAGTGCTGGCCCCATTCTCTGTCAGGAATCTTCTCATGTCGGAAGTCATGGTGTCCTTCAGTTGTTCGATCATGACCATTTCCTTCAGGCCTTCCCAATCATGAGTAAAATTTCCTAGGGCACCCCACTTCTCCACGTAGGAATCCAGTCTCGCAGCAAACTGAGCAAAGTTCTCTCCGACTTCCCTCCTAGAGTTACGGAACCTCTTCCTATAGGCGTCAGCATGTAGCTCATAACGAACCAATAGTGCCTTTTTCAAAGAGTCGTAGTCATCCTGTAAACCTGGAGGAAGCTTGCTATACACGTCATAAGCAGTTCCTCTAAGCCCTTGCGACAGTTTCAGGTTCCATTTGCTCTTCTCCAAACCAAACGTGGTGGCAAACTTCTCAAATTTGTCGAGATACCTATCGATCGAGTCGGCTTGTTCCGAGAAAGCTTCAAATGGAAACGTCAAAGGTCCCAAAGTTGACATGAGTGAGGATGGCAAAGGTCCGGTGCCCCCTGCGTGCAAGGAAGGCATATCATCTGACCGTGGCGATAGGTTGCCTGAGGAGGTAGATGCGGTCGCACCGGCTACTGGTTCAACTCTTTGAGCTTGTCCCTGCATCTCTAACTGCTTCATCTTCAATGCATGCTCGCGTTCATCTCTCTCGCTTCTTTCTCTAGCGTCTACAGCTTTTATCCTCTCATCTATTTCTGCTAACTTTATTCGCTCTTCTCTTTCAGCTTTCGCTGTTTCTCGAGCGTAATACTTATCAGTCTCGACACTGACATAATTTGCAAGGTCCACCCCACTATAACCTAGATCTCGACCGGCCTCCCCTAGTGCTGCCTTAAGCTTAACTATTTCAGCCATCTTTTGCAGTTAAAGTCCACACTGAGTAAGCTAGTGCTACCTTCCAATAGTATTTCTAGCAACAAGTAAATACTAATTATTTATCCGACTGCTGTAGAATGAAATTACTACAGTTATGGAGACTTAAGGTCTGTAATTCAATGAAATACAAAATCAAGAACTAACTTAATTAAACACAACATATATAAAGGGATTCACCAATCAATGCCTGAATTTCTAGAAAAAATGTTTTCTGTCTTTCTAGAGCTCACTGTGTGAAAATACATGTGTTAAAATGGTATACTGTAATGACTGAATGGATGATACTATCCCAGAGGTATGATAAAATACATAAGTTCAAATCCCGGACCGAGACACCAGTGTCACGTAGCGTTTAAAGGATAAGAGAATTATTTAGAGGAAATAATAGATCTGATGTGGAAGATTTGGCTCAAGGAATCCCTGCTGGGTTTTCCCACTTCCGAAGGGTGACGAAGAGGGTAAATTCTCCTAACTCGACAGGTCTGGAAAAGATTGTAAGGAGATATTTTGGTCTCTCGCTACCGTCGTCCCCTTCTCAGTTATCTATTATTATTATTCTTTAAATTATATTATATTTTACGAGCCCCCCCTCCCTTATAAAGGAAGATAAACATAGACAATATTCAACATCTAATGGAAGGAACAAAGCGTGGGGTACAGTATATACACCCAATTGGTTTATTGCAATAAAGTGAATAGATGGTGAATGATAGTATTGTCGATGGAATTAGTGTCTGCTGTATGTATTATGTGTCTCACACTTCACGTGTTTTTCATCATGGATGACTAAACTTTGTGGCATTGATTAGGTGAGTTTCCTTTGTCGTGGACTTAGCTTTTCAGCCCCCGGCTGATAGTGAAGTGTGGTTAGTTCTCCGGTCTCCTGACGTTGCCCCGGTAGGTCTTGAATGGTTCGGATTTGCCTTCTCTGTGCTCGACTCCGTATTCTGCGCTGAGATTGGACTGTCGTGCAAGGCTCCACCATAGACTGAAGACAAATACGACGGCTCCATTAATTTTCTAGCTTTAGAAAGCAGTCTTTCCCTAAGCCGTCCCTCTGCCCGTCACCTCAGATTTTAGTCTCTAACATCATATGTCTAGAGTCTAATCTTGAATTCAAGTTTCTCCTGTCTGTCCTTTATTATATTTCTCTGCCCCAGTGGCAGTATTATAATTCTTTAGACTGATTTATCGTCAGCTTAACCCGATGAATTATTATAAATGTCAGTTAAACCCACCAAATTTATCATAGAAATGTCGGCAACAGTATTCTAGTTCTGTGCCTCTAGCCTAATCGTCATGTCATTATGATGAATTTAACAAATAATTGGACATCCGTGTTTTTAGAATTGTCTGACAACATTATCACACACTTCATGTCTGGTCGCCTCGTCATATAATTTATAATGAATATATGTCACGGTCGGTCAACCTTATCGTTACTATTAATTTCCGTTAGTCTAAACGTCGGGTCGAAAATAATCAAATAATATGGAAATTAATAGCTATATATATATATTCCCGTTATACATTATTATGAACATGTACATATCCCGTGGGATCATAAAATATACCCGATCACATGTGGCTGGATGTGATCGTAAAACAAAAATATGAATAAAGTAAACATACCAATCTTGCGTCGATTTTGCAATGTACTACACATTTCATCACATTATATTCTAGCGAGATTTCACTTACCTACTCAAAGATGGACGCTAACCCGCAATTAGACACGTGGCTTCAGTGCTTTTAATGCGAGAATTCGCCGATAATTGGGTTAGACCTAGCTGTCTCAAGGGTTCCGGGCAAGTGAAGATTGCTTGTGTTGCCGCCTTTTAGCGGGTCATTTCCGCTTGGACACGTGATCCATAGCGTGCATCATGTGACATTAGCGTCAAATAAACGCTCCAATCAATAGCGTTAAAAGTCACGTGGGGTCTTCCTAAAGTGGCATAAACTGGTTTTATCAGCTTAAGCAGTCTTAAATTAAAACAGGTTCCTAGCTACCGAGGTCATTGGTCAACAATGACGTCGTATCTAAAAATAGCGAGGAGGAAATACTGAATGCTAGGAGAATTTCCGCCAGTGACAATTCCCGGGACTTTGCGATCATGCATTGAGGATGAGAAAAAAAACGATGTCCGTAAATAATAAAAAAAATGAAGAGAAGATTGGGCAAGTTGTCACAAGTGTGAATATGCAGTTTGCATGACAATAGATTATGTTATACTGAAATAAGATAACCAAAGTAATATCTTATCCAGTCCTATTTAGTTATTAGTCCATCTCCTCTAGAGTAGAGGTCCATCCAACTAGTGCCATTGCATCACTTACCAGTAAGTGGATCTGTATGTTTTAAGAACTCTACCAGTGCAGAGACTGCTGAGTTGAAGCCCTTGGGGGTTTCCAAGTAGGCCCTGGAACTCATCCCCAACTACACAAGGGTAGAGTTTAAAAACAAATCCCTGGGGGTTGAAAAATGATTTGTCTTTCAGACATAAGAGTGTTAAGTGGGAAAACTTGTGTGATAAGAACTAACTTGAAAATCATCACCAGATGTTATTTCAGTTTGACAATATGGTCCCAAATACATTCCAGTGAATATGAAAATGGAAGTTAATCAGAAAGTCCTGGTAATGGTTGGACAGGTTATTTAAATGTTACTCATGACTTGATGCAGTCAGAAAAGACACTTAATTTTTAAACCTTTGGAAATACTGATCGTTCATTCATTCACTACTGAGGAAGTACAGGCTTGTGAGAAATACGAAATTTCAGCTGTATCCGTCAGGTGTTATTTCTGCCATGTCTTCTATATTTCTCATTTTGTTTTCGCTACAGAGGAAGAAGAGGTTAGGTGATAATAAACAGTGTTGTTGTTGTGCACCCATTTTTATCTTTTGGTACTCTGCTGTGTTTGTGAAATGAAATGGAAAGGAAGAAACAGTGCTGAACTCAGGTCATGAGGCAGAAATCCCACACTATAATTCTTTTGCATAATATCTTGATGGATTATTTACTAATATTTATATACATATTTGATTGCTTATGGCAAAAACTGCATGCACGTCCTATAATATTGTAAATGTTTGCCCAGTGCATTTCACCTTATTTACTCTTTATGTCTTGCCCTGGTGTGTGTTTTCTGCAGTTAGTCACAGACCAGCAACTACTTTCCAATGTAATTGCTGACCAGGCCTGATCTATCCTTCCCTTCCAGAGCTATTGTAATAAGTGTCTTTCCTGACCATCAAATTACAAGTAGAATTTAAATAACTTATTTAACCATTACCAGGACTTTCTGATGCAGTTCCATTTTCATATTCATTGGAATGTTTCTGGGACCATATTGTCAAACTGAAATAACATATGGTCATGATTTTCAAATTAGTTCTTATCACACAAGTTGTCCCACTTACCACTCTTTTATGTCTGAAAGCTAAATCATTTTTTTTTAACCCCAGGGATTTGAGTTTTCACTCTTTAGCCTTATGCAGTTGGGGACGAGTTCCAGGGCTTACTTGAAAACCCAGAGGGCTTCCCCAACTCAGCAGGCTCTACATTGGTAGAATTCCTAAAACATAACCAGATCCACTCACTGGCGAGTGATGCAATGGCACTAGTTGGAAGGTCCTCTACTCTAGAGTGGATAAACTAAAAACCAAATAGGACTGGATAAGATAATTATTTATCTTATTTCAATATAACATTGAATCTATTGTCATGCAGACTGCATATTCAGTTATATTGAAAATACACAGTATTCCAAGTCATCTGAAACAAATATGCAGATGACATTTTACACTCATACAATATAACAGTGTGAATATGCAGTTTGAATGACAATAGATTATGTTATACTGAAATAAGATAACCAAAGTAATATCTTATCCAGTCCTATTTAGTTATTAGTCCATCTCCTCTAGAGTAGAGGTCCATCCAACTAGTGCCATTGCATCACTTACCAGTAAGTGGATCTGTATGTTTTAAGAACTCTACCAGTGCAGAGACTGCTGAGTTGAAGCCCTTGGGGGTTTCCAAGTAGGCCCTGGAACTCATCCCCAACTACACAAGGGTAGAGTTTAAAAACAAATCCCTGGGGGTTGAAAAATGATTTGTCTTTCAGACATAAGAGTGTTAAGTGGGAAAACTTGTGTGATAAGAACTAACTTGAAAATCATCACCAGATGTTATTTCAGTTTGACAATATGGTCCCAAATACATTCCAGTGAATATGAAAATGGAAGTTAATCAGAAAGTCCTGGTAATGGTTGGACAGGTTATTTAAATGTTACTCATGACTTGATGCAGTCAGAAAAGACACTTAATTTTTAAACCTTTGGAAATACTGATCGTTCATTCATTCACTACTGAGGAAGTACAGGCTTGTGAGAAATACGAAATTTCAGCTGTATCCGTCAGGTGTTATTTCTGCCATGTCTTCTATATTTCTCATTTTGTTTTCGCTACAGAGGAAGAAGAGGTTAGGTGATAATAAACAGTGTTGTTGTTGTGCACCCATTTTTATCTTTTGGTACTCTGCTGTGTTTGTGAAAATGAAATGGAAAGGAAGAAACAGTGCTGAACTCAGGTCATGAGGCAGAAATCCCACACTATAATTCTTTTGCATAATATCTTGATGGATTATTTACTAATATTTATATACATATTTGATTGCTTATGGCAAAAACTGCATGCACGTCCTATAATATTGTAAATGTTTGCCCAGTGCATTTCACCTTATTTACTCTTTATGTCTTGCCCTGGTGTGTGTTTTCTGCAGTTAGTCACAGACCAGCAACTACTTTCCAATGTAATTGCTGACCAGGCCTGATCTATCCTTCCCTTCCAGAGCTATTGTAATAAGTGTCTTTCCTGACCATCAAATTACAAGTAGAATTTAAATAACTTATTTAACCATTACCAGGACTTTCTGATGCAGTTCCATTTTCATATTCATTGGAATGTTTCTGGGACCATATTGTCAAACTGAAATAACATATGGTCATGATTTTCAAATTAGTTCTTATCACACAAGTTGTCCCACTTACCACTCTTTTATGTCTGAAAGCTAAATCATTTTTTTTTTACCCCAGGGATTTGAGTTTTCACTCTTTAGCCTTATGCAGTTGGGGACGAGTTCCAGGGCTTACTTGAAAACCCAGAGGGCTTCCCCAACTCAGCAGGCTCTACATTGGTAGAATTCCTAAAACATAACCAGATCCACTCACTGGCGAGTGATGCAATGGCACTAGTTGGAAGGTCCTCTACTCTAGAGTGGATAAACTAAAAACCAAATAGGACTGGATAAGATAATTATTTATCTTATTTCAATATAACATTGAATCTATTGTCATGCAGACTGCATATTCAGTTATATTGAAAATACACAGTATTCCAAGTCATCTGAAACAAATATGCAGATGACATTTTACACTCATACAATATAACAGTGTGAATATGCAGTTTGCATGACAATAGATTATGTTATACTGAAATAAGATAACCAAAGTAATATCTTATCCAGTCCTATTTAGTTATTAGTCCATCTCCTCTAGAGTAGAGGTCCATCCAACTAGTGCCATTGCATCACTTACCAGTAAGTGGATCTGTATGTTTTTAAGAACTCTACCAGTGCAGAGACTGCTGAGTTGAAGCCCTTGGGGGTTTTCCAAGTAGGCCCTGGAACTCATCCCCAACTACACAAGGGTAGAGTTTAAAAAAACAAATCCCTGGGGGTTGAAAAATGATTTGTCTTTCAGACATAAGAGTGTTAAGTGGGAAAACTTGTGTGATAAGAACTAACTTGAAAATCATCACCAGATGTTATTTCAGTTTGACAATATGGTCCCAAATACATTCCAGTGAATATGAAAATGGAAGTTAATCAGAAAGTCCTGGTAATGGTTGGACAGGTTATTTAAATGTTACTCATGACTTGATGCAGTCAGAAAAGACACTTAATTTTTAAACCTTTGGAAATACTGATCGTTCATTCATTCACTACTGAGGAAGTACAGGCTTGTGAGAAATACGAAATTTCAGCTGTATCCGTCAGGTGTTATTTCTGCCATGTCTTCTATATTTCTCATTTTGTTTTCGCTACAGAGGAAGAAGAGGTTAGGTGATAATAAACAGTGTTGTTGTTGTGCACCCATTTTTATCTTTTGGTACTCTGCTGTGTTTGTGAAATGAAATGGAAAGGAAGAAACAGTGCTGAACTCAGGTCATGAGGCAGAAATCCCACACTATAATTCTTTTGCATAATATCTTGATGGATTATTTACTAATATTTATATACATATTTGATTGCTTATGGCAAAAACTGCATGCACGTCCTATAATATTGTAAATGTTTGCCCAGTGCATTTCACCTTATTTACTCTTTATGTCTTGCCCTGGTGTGTGTTTTCTGCAGTTAGTCACAGACCAGCAACTACTTTCCAATGTAATTGCTGACCAGGCCTGATCTATCCTTCCCTTCCAGAGCTATTGTAATAAGTGTCTTTCCTGACCATCAAATTACAAGTAGAATTTAAATAACTTATTTAACCATTACCAGGACTTTCTGATGCAGTTCCATTTTCATATTCATTGGAATGTTTCTGGGACCATATTGTCAAACTGAAATAACATATGGTCATGATTTTCAAATTAGTTCTTATCACACAAGTTGTCCCACTTACCACTCTTTTATGTCTGAAAGCTAAATCATTTTTTTTTAACCCCAGGGATTTGAGTTTTCACTCTTTAGCCTTATGCAGTTGGGGACGAGTTCCAGGGCTTACTTGAAAACCCAGAGGGCTTCCCCAACTCAGCAGGCTCTACATTGGTAGAATTCCTAAAACATAACCAGATCCACTCACTGGCGAGTGATGCAATGGCACTAGTTGGAAGGTCCTCTACTCTAGAGTGGATAAACTAAAAACCAAATAGGACTGGATAAGATAATTATTTATCTTATTTCAATATAACATTGAATCTATTGTCATGCAGACTGCATATTCAGTTATATTGAAAATACACAGTATTCCAAGTCATCTGAAACAAATATGCAGATGACATTTTACACTCATACAAGTTAACAGTGGGAATATGAAGTTTGCAATGACAATAGATTATGTTATACTGAAATAAGATAACCAAAGTAATATCTTATCCAGTCCTATTTAGTTATTAGTCCATCTCCTCTAGAGTAGAGGTCCATCCAACTAGTGCCATTGCATCACTTACCAGTAAGTGGATCTGTATGTTTTAAGAACTCTACCAGTGCAGAGACTGCTGAGTTGAAGCCCTTGGGGGTTTCCAAGTAGGCCCTGGAACTCATCCCCAACTACACAAGGGTAGAGTTTAAAAACAAATCCCTGGGGGTTGAAAAATGATTTGTCTTTCAGACATAAGAGTGTTAAGTGGGAAAACTTGTGTGATAAGAACTAACTTGAAAATCATCACCAGATGTTATTTCAGTTTGACAATATGGTCCCAAATACATTCCAGTGAATATGAAAATGGAAGTTAATCAGAAAGTCCTGGTAATGGTTGGACAGGTTATTTAAATGTTACTCATGACTTGATGCAGTCAGAAAAGACACTTAATTTTTAAACCTTTGGAAATACTGATCGTTCATTCATTCACTACTGAGGAAGTACAGGCTTGTGAGAAATACGAAATTTCAGCTGTATCCGTCAGGTGTTATTTCTGCCATGTCTTCTATATTTCTCATTTTGTTTTCGCTACAGAGGAAGAAGAGGTTAGGTGATAATAAACAGTGTTGTTGTTGTGCACCCATTTTTATCTTTTGTACTCTGCTGTGTTTTGTGAAATGAAATGGAAAGGAAGAAACAGTGCTGAACTCAGGTCATGAGGCAGAAATCCCACACTATAATTCTTTTGCATAATATCTTGATGGATTATTTACTAATATTTATATACATATTTGATTGCTTATGGCAAAAACTGCATGCACGTCCTATAATATTGTAAATGTTTGCCCAGTGCATTTCACCTTATTTACTCTTTATGTCTTGCCCTGGTGTGTGTTTTCTGCAGTTAGTCACAGACCAGCAACTACTTTCCAATGTAATTGCTGACCAGGCCTGATCTATCCTTCCCTTCCAGAGCTATTGTAATAAGTGTCTTTCCTGACCATCAAATTACAAGTAGAATTTAAATAACTTATTTAACCATTACCAGGACTTTCTGATGCAGTTCCATTTTCATATTCATTGGAATGTTTCTGGGACCATATTGAAATAACATATGGTCATGATTTTCAAATTAGTTCTTATCACACAAGTTGTCCCACTTACCACTCTTTTATGTCTGAAAGCTAAATCATTTTTTTTTTACCCCAGGGATTTGAGTTTTCACTCTTTAGCCTTATGCAGTTGGGGACGAGTTCCAGGGCTTACTTGAAAACCCAGAGGGCTTCCCCAACTCAGCAGGCTCTACATTGGTAGAATTCCTAAAACATAACCAGATCCACTCACTGGCAAGTGATGCAATGGCACTAGTTGGAAGGTCCTCTACTCTAGAGTGGATAAACTAAAAACCAAATAGGACTGGATAAGATAATTATTTATCTTATTTCAATATAACATTGAATCTATTGTCATGCAGACTGCATATTCAGTTATATTGAAAATACACAGTATTCCAAGTCATCTGAAACAAATATGCAGATGACATTTTACACTCATAAATCAATGACGTTACAAAACACATATTAAAACACAGAATGAGAAACAAAATACATTTTTAATCAATTTTTGAAGTTTATTATTCATTCAAATACAAACACTGTACTAAAATAGTACATTAAAGTCAGTATGCTGAAACAACCGAGTGTTCCATTGTGGAGCCCAAAAAAAAAATTTATAAGCACAAATAGATTTTAAAGAATAATACAAAATTCTTATAGATAAAGTAGCTCAACATCATTTCTCCAAATATAAAAAAAAAAAAGACTTACTGGCATATTTTAAAATACAAATGAACTTTAAGGAAAAATACAAACTCAAGTTTGCTTAATCATTATTTCTACAAAATACAAAAATAAATGCTACTGAATACAATAAGAAAACAGTGGTCCTCAAACTTCTGAGTATACTTCACAATTGTAAGGTTAAGGTCAGACAATTAACAGCTTAATAATACTGAATTTTGGTACAAATAACTTTATGGAGTGGAAAATTTTGATAAAATATTCCACAACAGAGACCATACTATAGGTTCAGTGCAAATATACAACATAGCCTTATTAATCATTTCAGCATTTATTTAAAAAATAAAAGATAAAATTAAGGTATGAGGTATGAACCAAATTTTACAGCACAATGTCCAAATAAATGTGTCCATGACAGTATGGTTATCCAGTGTGCCATCACTTGTACTGCACAGGAATGGGAGTCTCTTTTGGTGCTTCTAGTGCTCTCTTTTCAACTCTTAAGTTAAGAATTCCTTGGTCATTCATCGTGGATGTTACAGACCTCGGATCAGCATTCTGAACATAAAGATAAAAATTATATCATGTCAAATAGTCGTGCTTTTTTTTTCTTATTAAATTGCACCCGAGCTGGTATGTCCACAAAAAAAAATTTTTTTAATGAGCCTATCTTAAATTACTTTTGAAACTGAATGAACCATTAAAAATAAAAATGCAGGAAAATCAATAACATGGGCCATTCCTTTATGCATCATCCTAGCAAAATGTAACTACCCCACTTTCATTAACCCCATCGTTTATATTTTAGCATAATGTTTACTGAAGATTGCCTTAAACCCTATAGTCTTTTGAACATCTGAGCTCGAAGAAAGAAACCCGCTCGTGAAGAGAAATGGAGATAGCAAGATAGCAGAAGCAAAAGAAGAGTGAAGGCACAGAAAGATCTGGAGCCAGGACAGAAAGACTGGAGAAGTTGGTGGCTGAAAGATTATGCTCCATAGGGGGCAGAAGGAAAAATAATAATGGTTTCCCACAAGAAGAATGAAATTAGAAAACAATTAAATACCTACCTCAGGCAGTTTGTAGGTGCGAATAACCTCCCTTGACACATAACCAGTGTCATCTTTTCTCTCCTCGTGCTTAGCACTGACAGTGATGCGGTGCTTATCTGATGTGATTTTTACTTCCTCTGGTTTAAACTGCTTCAGGTCCATGCGTACACGAAAATCTTTATCTGTGTCGTGAACCTAAGAAAAAAATACAAGAGAAAATGTTAGGCAACGGAAAGAGTATGTAGGATATTCTTTTTTTTAATCACTCTCATAAGGTCTGAGTATAGGAAATTATCTAAACAAACACCAGCAAAACAAGATGCGAGGAGAAAATGCTGGTGTTAGATAGGATACAACTGAGAAAACCATTTGACAGTAATACAAGGTGGTCTCTTGTCTAGAATATCCAGAGAATACAAGGAGACCAAAAACAAGGAGAAAGGAAATGAAGATAGACATGACAGGGATAACAAAGACAGAAACAGTTATCACAGGATCAAAGGCTTCAAGTGTTTGAAAACATGTGCTCTGTGGGGAGCTGAAATGTCAAAATATAATTTAACATAACAGTCAACACTTTCCCAGGTAAGCCATATGAGAGGGGGAGCCAGCAGGGCCCAGGTTCAATTCAGAGGGAGTTTTCATCTCTGCCATTTGCATGATCCTCAACTTTTTTTTTTTTTTAACCTCTATTCCTAAACAACAAAGAGGGTCTCACAAAGCAAAATGGCCCAGGCCTCATCTAATCTCTCAGATGGCCTAGATACAAATACTATTTATTAAAGGCATATCATATCATTGATCATGTAAATGTAGTCCCACAGCAAATAACGGAGTGACTTGTTAGAACTTCACTTATGCTTCATAAGGAAAGGTGACCAGTTCCATTCCTTGCTGCCTTTGCCTTCCCTAACTCGACAGCAGAGTCAGGTAACCATTTGACATGGATCTGGTTTTGAAACTGGTCACTTTGCCTTGAGAGGCAAATAAATTTACAAGTAAATTTACAACTTGTTAAAATACTAAGAGTTGCCCCTGTAATCCCAAGATTAAGCATGATAAAATTAACTTACCTCTGCCTCTCCTAAAATGTCCAGAGGCTGCGACAAGCAACTACTCAGGACTGCAGGCCACCGGTTAAGATCTTCTGCCAAACGCCAAACGGGTTCCACTTCGTTAGAAAGATTTCTTGGCACAATGGAAAACATTTTGTTTGGGTAGGTGCACTTCTTCACAACCAAAATGGAGTCTGCGGCGTCTCTGCGTAGTAGTTTATGAAGCTACTTGGGTTTGAAATATAAGCTTCAGTAGAGTTAGTCGCTGTTTACAATACGTGTAGACGATTGCTTCGCTTCGGATTTGTCTCGTACTACCGTTAGATTGTCTTCTGCCCATTGCTTGTATCTGCTGCGCTTATATAGCAAAGCGCTGTCACATGAGATCTTTCTAGAATTAGCGCAGTTTATTTTTTCCGACATAAAGAACATTCTCGAGCATTTTATCTGCCCCAAGAGCCTTCTAGAACGGAAATTTTTAAAACATTAGTACAGGCAGAAAATTAAAATGTTCAAATACGTACAAAGCACTTGGTTACTTTTCTATGGTTTTTTGTATTTTTTAAATCACGAATCGTAACGTTAACACAAACGCTGTTGCTGACCTGCGTGCATTTGTTTATGTTATCGAGATTTTTCGGGAACAAGCTTCCTGCCAGACTAAGAGACTGCGCCTGATCATGCTTTTTAATGTATGAACTGTGAACTTTCATATCTTTACACTATTTACATTTTATACCTATAAAAGAAAGATAAGAATTTTTTTTTTAATTTGAACATGTATTTTTATTCTTATTTTTTTTTTTAAACCAAACAGTTTTTCAACTACAGATTTGCTTTAATCTAAAACATAAAAATAGAAATTGAATGCACTCTGGATTTAAAAAAGAATCTTTTTGCTAAAATGCGTTTAAATAAATAGAAATCATGAAAAGCATATCTGTTCCCACATATCTGCTTTTTTCTCAGATACTGAATATGTGATCTTCAGTGCTTTGCACGGCACATTATATCTTGATAGGACCTACATATTTGACACAATGTGAAAGAAATTGCCCCACAGATTGACTTCACATTGTCTTTTTTCCTAAATGTACTTTACCACATATATACTTCTCTGATCGTTCAGAATTACCTTCTTGTTCTTCGTCTTTTGCTCTTAAATAACCACATCTATCTCTCTTATAAAACTGGCAGTCCGTCTCAGGCTTCTCATCACCATACAGTTTCTCCTTCAACTTGTTTGTAGAAGGCCATGCTGCCACCCTGCTACTCTCATGGAGAAGACAGTCTTGGAGCACATGTTCAGAGTTACCCCTGAGTGTACACAACATTATTTCCCATTTTTTAAATGCATTTCATCGTCATCCTCTGGGCTCCTTAAGGAGCATGGAGCCATACTGTAGCTGGTCACTTTTACTTGTGGTTTCTGTGGCAATTTGTTTGACATAATAAGGTTGCCAGCCTCATATTAGTCACCTTGTATGACATGACTTTAAATATGACTATGACATTATAAAATGGAAATATGATGTTAAAAGACTTTTATAATTGTCTTTTGCCCATGAATTGCTTTAAAACTGTAATAATAACATGATAAAGTAACAGTTTCAGACATCAACTTTTGGCTACCTGTGCAATGAAAGCATAATAACTTTTTTTAATAACTTTGGTTTTTATACTTCATCAGTTCTAGGTCAGGCTGCCTAGTTCTATGGCAGGACACACGATAAAAGCTGTATTTGTTTTGTTTTGTTTATTCTTATAAATTTTTAACCTTTCTGTCCATACAACTCCCCTGAGAGTATACTTAATGTTGACACTTTCCTAACACCTCCCTTGATAGTGAACTCAGCAACTGGCAGCTTTTTTGTGTGCCATTGCATAAGGTCAGAAAGACTCCTTTACCTCCATCTTCTGTTGCATTTGTTGCTGATCCATACGTTTATGCATGGATCTAGGTGTTTCTTGGGTAATGTTTTTCTATGATTTTGTGGTTAGGACTCTTATTTCTGCTTCATTCTGGCTGTTCTTTCTTTCAATACCTGGAATGTTTTCTATCATTTCAGGTAAGCACTATTGTTTCCAAACTGGTAGCTTGTGTGCAATGTAGATGGGATTAGCTGTTGGTATTGTATTGATGGGGTCTGCTCTCATCTTTGTTCGGCTGAAGGTATGTAATCTTTTCCAACTCTTCAATGGGTGTTGACTTCATGCCGCCTGGGAATGAAGTTAATGTTGACACTTCCTCAGAGAGTGAAATTAATGTTGACACTTTCCCTGAGAGTGAAGTTAATGTTGACACTTTCCCTGAGTAGAGTTAATGTTGACACTTGCCCTGAGAGTAAAGTTAATGTTGACACTTTCCCTGAGAGTGAAGTTAATGTTGACACTTTCCCTGAGAGTGAAGTTAATGTTGACACCTACCTCTGAGAGTGAGCTTAATGTTGATACCTCCCCTGAGTGAACGTAATGTTGACACTCCCTCTGAGAGTGAAGTTAATGCTGACAAATCCCATCCTTTCCCAATAAATGTACCAATCAAGATATAATGAAGGTGTTACTCATTATCAGCATACTTTTCTTTTGTGCTTCTTATGGAGCATGGATCCACCACTACAGCAAGGCCCCTTACTGGAAGCCTGCACCAAGCATTCACATGTTCTTGCAGTAGTGTTTTCTGTGACAACTGGTTTTACATTATGAAATTGCCATATAACCTCATATTAGTAGCCTTGTAGGAAATTTATAATTAGCAAAACAGACGATAAACCCACATTAAAGATAAGCGTAAATGGGAAAACCCTGGAACAAGTCAAGAGCTACGTATATCTTGGTCATATAATAACAGAAGATGGCAGATGTGAAACAGAAATCAAGAAAAGAATAGGAATGGCCAAGGCTACATTCAACAACATGAAACATATACTGACACCAAAACAGTTATCTCACAAATTAAAACTGAGAATCATAAAGTGTTATATATATTCTGCATTTCTGTATGCGGCAGAAACATGGACGATGTATAAGCATTTGGAAGAAAGAATTGAGGCTCTTGAAATGTGGATATATAGAAGAATGGGGCGTATCTCATGGAAAGAGAAGAAAACAAATAAGGAGGTCCTAGAAAATCTAGGTATGAAAAGAGAACTAATGAGGGAGATCAAAGTTTGGCAGCTAAAGTACTTTAGCCACATAAAAAGGCATAACACCTTGCAGAAGACCATAATAGAAGGGAGAGGTGAAGACAGCACTATAAGTGGGAAGATAACATCAAGAGATGGACAGGGAAGAGCCTATCAGAGTGCACCACCAAGACAAGAGACAGAAGATGTTGGAGATCCATTACAGCCAACCTTCATTGTGGAGATGGCAGCTGATGATGATGATGTAGGAAATGCTTGAGGGTGCACTAGTCTTATTATTTCTTTGTCTCTTCAGAGATCCCTAGGAACTACTCGAACTTTCTGTGTACTACTGATCTGTAAAACTACTACTTACTTAGTCGTTCCCCTTCTACCGTGAGGTGTAGAAGTTTGGAAGAGAGAGCGCCAGACTATCCTATCGGCTGTCTTCCTCCTGACCTGGTTCCATTCTAGTCCTCGGTCCTTCAAAGATTGTCTAATGTTGTCCTCCCAGCGGACTCTGGGTCGTCCTGGGGGTCTGGATCCTTGGCTCTTTGTTTCCCATGCTTGTTGTGGTAGCCGATCTTCTCCCATTCTGCAAACATGGCCAAACCATCTTAATTGGGACTGTTCTACTTGGGTCTGCAGGGGGTAGGATTTAAGGCCTTGACGTATCGTCTGGTTGCGTACCATGTCTCTTCTTGTTACTTCAACCACTCTCCTCAGATACCTCATTTCTGAGGTTTGGATCTGGCTTTTGTGGGTTGTAGTCATTGCCCATGACTCGCATCCATATGTCAAGACTGGGACATAGGTGGAGCGGTATACAGCCATCTTCGTTTTCTTACCAACCTCTCTCTTGCTGAGGAATCCTCGATTTATGGCCTGAAAAAGTCTCACAGCTGCTGCTTTTCGAGTGGCCAACTCTTCTTTGATGCCTCCCTTTCGGTCTATAATAGCTCCAAGGTATTTAAAGTGGTCGACCTGCTCCAGGACCTGTTCTCCCAGCTTAATCTGATGTCTTCTTTCTTCTCGTGATATCACCATGGATTTTGTTTTAGAGCTGCTTATGACCATCCCTCTCTTCTCCAGCTCTTCCTTCCAGACTTGCAGGTTGGATTGTAGATGTGCCTCTGATTTAGCAATCAGGGCAACATCATCAGCAAATGCCAGCTCCGAAATATAGACCTGTCTCATCTTCCAGTACCCCACTGAATACTTTCTTGTTCTCTCCTTACATGCCTTGATGACATCATCCATGAGGAGTATGAAAAGGTAAGGTGATAGGATATCACCTTGTCTTACACCAGTGGTGGTCCTGAACTCTTCTGACTTATGGTTTGCTGTCCTCACATAACTTCTGCAAGACTTGTAGAAGCTCTGTATAGCATGAATCACTGGTGCTGGAATATTCTTCCTTGCCAAACAGTCCCAAAGTTTGTTCCAGGGGACCCTGTAAAACGCCTTTTCCAGATCTATGTGTAAAACACATTTGTAAACTATTATAAACATCCCTAGGAACTACTCGAACTTTCTGTGTACTACTGATCTGTAAAACACATTTGTAAACTATTATAAACATCCCTAGGAACTACTCAAACTTTCTGTGTACTACTGATCTGTAAAACACATTTGTAAACTATTATAAACATCCCTAGGAACTACTCGAACTTTCTGTGTACTACTGATCTGTAAAACACATTTGTAAACTATTATAAACATCCCTAGAAACTACTCGAACTTTCTGTGTACTACTGATCTGTAAAACACATTTGTAAACTATTATAAACATCCCTAGGAACTACTCGAACTTTCTGTGTAATACTGATCTGTAAAACACATTTGTAAACTATTATAAACATCCCTAGGAACTACTCGAACTTTCTGTGTAATACTGATCTGTAAAACACATTTGTAAACTATTATAAACATCCCTAGGAACTATTTGAACTTTCTGTGTAATACTGATCTGTAAAACACATTTGTAAACTATTATAAACATCCCTAGGAACTACTCGAACTTTCTATGTAATACTGATCTGTAAAACACATTTGTAAACTATACTGTTCAAAAAAAGAAACGCATAGCTATCCGAGGGCGCGATTTTACGAGTTTGTAAGTAAAATTTGGTGTTAGGGTATATAAAAACCAGCCTCAAATGTTCTTTTCAGTGTCAAATGCACGTGTTGACCTGAATTGCGTTCGTTTTTGTAATCGTTACAACGCAGTGGTCAATAGTGTTTATGGCGCAATTTTTGACCACAGCTCATGTTGCGCGTACGTGAAAGCAACAAAATTTGGGGTGAACACTATTCACTGACTACGCAACTGAAACCCTATAACAGGATAACGCTACACACAAAAAATTCAGTTCATTTTCAAGCAGACATTTATGGCGTCTCTATCGATACATTTAAGGAACATTGCTATTGGCCGACTGCATGCAGGCGAAAGTCAAAGTCAGGTTGCCAGGCATCTAAACGTGCATCAGAGTACCATCAGTCGACTTTGGCACCGGTTCCAAGCCACTGGCTCAGTTGAAGACCGGCATCGCAGTGGACGACCCAGAGTGACAACAGCAGCGGAGGATCGCTTTATTCGGCTTCGTCACCTCAGAGACAGGTTTACAACATCTTCCTCAACTGCCCAGTCATTGCCTGCAGGACGTCATGTGTCTGATCAAACTGTCCGGAATAGACTGTATGACGCTGGACTTTAGGCACAACGACCTCACCGAGGACCTGTCCTTACGCGCAGCCATCGCCAAAATCGACTTCTTTGGGCCAACCAGCATCGTCCCTGGGCAGCTGACAATCAATGGAGACGTGTCTGGTTTAGTGACGAATCTTTCTTTTTGTTGCAGCGTCATGATAGTCGGCGTAGGGTCTACCGTAGGCGAAATGAACGTTTTGCCCAAAATTGCGTTGATGAAGCTCCGCCGCACGGTGGTGGAGGTGCAATGGTGTGGGAAATGATCAGTTACAACGGAAGGAGTCAATTGGTGCACATTGAAGGAGGCTTGAATGCGCAACTATACGTCAATGAAATTCTTCGACCCCATGTCCTTCCACTTTTGGCTGCCCTAAGGTCTGTGTTTCAACAGGACAACGCCAGACCCCATTGTGCACGGTTGACCACGCAGTTCCTGACTGCCAACAACATTCTCACCCTTCCCTGGCCATCCCTGTCTCCAGACATGAGTCCGATTGAGCACCTGTGGGATGAGCTGCATAGACGTGTTTGTCGCCGAGACGTTGCTCCAGCCAATCGTCGTGATCTGTTCCAGGCACTCCAGGAAGAATGGGCAGCCATCCCACAGGCCCACATCAGACGTCTGATCGCATCCATGCCCAGGAGATGCCAGTCGCTGATCGATGCAAGAGGAGGCCACACACCATACTAACGGGAAAGCCCGTACGCCAAAAAACTCTCGTGACCCAAATGCAAAACAACTGTCAATTGATTGGTTGAACCCTAAGGTATTCTTGTGTGCAATTTGAACAATTAACTCATTAAAGTAAAAAAAGTTATTGAATGTCAAAATTATGGCTATGTGTGTGCCTTCAGTAGCTATGCGTTTCTTTTTTTGAACAGTATATTATAAACATCCCTAGGAACTACTCGAACTTTCTATGTAATACTGATCTGTAAAACACATTTGTAAACTATTATAAACATCCCTAGGAACTACTCGAACTTTCTGTGTAATACTGATCTGTAAAACACATTTGTAAACTATTATAAACATCCCTAGGAACTACTCGAACTTTCTGTGTAATACTGATCTGTAAAACACATTTGTAAACTATTATAAACATCCCTAGGAACTACTCAAACTTTCTGTGTAATACTGATCTGTAAAACACATTTGTAAACTATTATAAACATCCCTAGGAACTACTCAAACTTTCTGTGTAATACTGATCTGTAAAACACATTTGTAAACTATTATAAACATCCCTAGGAACTACTCGAACTTTCTGTGTAATACTGATCTGTAAAACACATTTGTAAACTATTATAAACATCCCTAGGAACTACTTGAACTTTCTGTGTAATACTGATCTGTAAAACACATTTGTAAAATATTATAAACATCCCTAGGAACTACTCGAACTTTCTATGTAATACTGATCTGTAAAACACATTTGTAAACTATTATAAACATCCCTAGGAACTACTCGAACTTTCTGTGTAATACTGATCTGTAAAACACATTTGTAAACTATTATAAACATCCCTAGACCATCCCGTATAGTTCCCTGGGGGTCTCTGAGGAGACACAGAAAGAATAGTAGTACTGCTCCATCAGGCATATCGTTAACAGATGACTAATGTGAGGTTGTGTGTGGGGCTGGCAACTTCATGGTGTCAAACTAATTGCTATAGAAACCACCGATGCAGAGTGTGTGTGTGTGTGCTTTAATGTGGGCTTCCTCAAGAAGACCATCTGCAGCGGTGGCTTCAAGCCCCATAAGGTGTGAAAAAGGAGGTGATGATGATTATGATCCCTAAATTAGTGCAGTTTGATGGGCCCAAAATTTCTGACGGAACTGTACACACCATACAAAATAACAACACTGTCATATATAAATTATTTATTTCAACATTAACAGAGTAGAAACATTACAGGTGAAAAGTGATAGTAGAAAATGAAGTATACATCAAAACAAGTCATGTTTCTTTCGTGAGACTCTTTCACTCTGCTACAAGGTAAACAGTACTTTACAAATGCTTGTCTGATAGCTTCCCGATTCTCAGTCAAAGCGTACAAAAAATATATAAAGAATACTACACTCACCTAGCTTCACTACTTGGTATGGGTAATTACTACTGCTGTAAAATTTATACTTAAATAAAAGTAATGGGCTATACGGTATATTATATACTAATTTGAGTTATTATGGGTGTATGATGAGCAAGTGTCACTGTACTTCTTTAACCCTATCCCAAAGCTGTGAAGCCTTTTTATAAGCAATAAAGAAATATATAAAAATATATGGACAATGTTAAAACTTAAATCAAGAATGCAACACATGTAGCATTAAAAACAAACAAAACCAAATGATTTGGACACTTGGTCATCTTGAAATGATCAACTATCAACAGGCCCTACATGATAATAACAGGAAGCTGTGCAAGAGAATAGCGAAGTAAAGAATGAATCAATCGGGTAGTCAACCATTCCTCAAATGAAGACACATCATCGCTCAGAGCTCACAAAACGCTCAAGTTGTGTCCCTAGTCATTCCATGTTGCTAAATTATACTAGTTGGAAGAATACAGGTTAAAAAAAAAGTTACAATATTTTTCGGTAGCACTTAAAAAAGTGGTACAGTTGACATTCAAAAATCCGGCAACCTCTGGACCTGAGGAGTGCCGGATTGTTGAAAATGCCGGATTTTTTTGGGTTATATATGCTGTATATATTTAACAGAAAATGACTACCTGTACAGTCCTTTAAAGAAAGAAAATTAAATGTTTACGTTTTACACCACTTCTTTTATTTGCTGAATCCATAATGGGGCTATACAGCAGCAAATAAATGATAAAATGAGAAGGAATGAGCAGGAATGCCTGTTAACACGTGCAAGCAAGACCCAAACAGCTGCATCAAAACATAAACGGCTCCAGAAAACAGTGGCGCGCCAACGAGGTAAATTAAAAAATGCGCTCTGAAATTCATTCCGGAAAACTGAAGGAACCGGATTATCGATGGCCGGATTTCTGAATGTCAACTGTATAATAAGCTCCATATTTTGCAGAAACATGAAACTTAACCCTCAACAAACAGGCATACAAACAAATTGACAGCCAACTGTCAATAGTTATACTTACCTAAAAGAACATATTACAATTTTATTTCTGTAATGAAAATTCATCGTAGAGTAATATAAAGATGTTAATTTTTATTTATGTAACTGATGAGTTGTTTGTTTGTTTGAAAATACTGAGCTATAGCATTTAATTGTATAACATATTTTGACTGGATCAAAGAGAACAACAGTCACTGAAAAGTTTCAACTATGTTTCTGAGTTTGACAACTGACCTGAGAACTTACCTGTGAATCTGTGATAAGATATACTGAGATATTTAATAGTAGCTAGTGTTCTCAGTTTGGACGTAGATAAACCTGTATGCTGTACTTTTAGGTGGATTATTATTTCATGTACAATATTGTTTCCAACAAAAATAATTATAAAATGATTCCAGAAGGCAAAGGTACATAGCTTTTCTTTTTCTTCTTAAAGTATTATTTTTCTTAAAAACTAAAAAAAATTTTAAGTCCAGGATTTAGTCATCAAAAGATTTACTGCGGTTTAAACAAAAAAATAGGGGAGAAGAGGGGGAGAAGAGACATCAGACTATTCACCAAATAGAAAGGAATTACCTAATTCATAACCAAATTTAAATTGACTCAATGTTTGTTATTTCTTTTTTTTTTTTCTTTCTTCAATTTATAATGATTTTTGCTATAAATCTGAGACTGGTCTTCTGGTACATTCATTTCTATAGAATATATAGAACTTCCTGTTTGTTTAATCATAATAATAATAGCCCTTTCAGTCATAACTATGGGAATGTGTCCCTGAGGTGACAGCCCCCAGATGATTTTTTTCCTGATGGTCCTTTCGTTGTTTTTTCCTCTCTTCTGCTTGCCTTAAAACCAGCAGCTTCGGGCAGATCGGGCTCATGATTCTTGGTTGGTAGCCTATCTGGGAGAAGGTAAAACTCTTAATTCAAACCACCGCTGCCTTGCAGGAATATCTGTTTACAGGAAAGGCCTCAGGAGCAAACCCTGAGGACTTAATCCAGAGTCGGAGTCTCTAAGGCTGTCTAATCTTGATTCCACATTATTCTGGCAACTCCTGCGACGTGGCTGGTACCAAACTGTGTCAGCTATTGCCGTTCCTTTGGACCTACTGGCTGCATGGAGAGGGGGAACATGCTGCATGGCAACAGCTTGATCTGCATATAACTGTGCCCAAGCTCATGTCCTGGAGAGGATACTCCAGCTTCACTCTAAGGCTAATCAGTGTAAGCCATACTTAGCATTATAATCAAATAAGACAAATGATAAACAGTTCAAAATAGCAGTCCCAACACAAAAAAGAACATAATATGATAAAACACCAGTTCTTTATGAAACAATTTAGTGCATTGGATCTCAAATGCTTTCTAAAGAATGTTTACCACTAACAAAGAGTTAATACATAACCAGGAAAAACATTGCATTCTGGAATATTAATGTGTGTATTCTATTTCTCAGCAGTCAAAAAGAATTCTACTAGTACTTCTGCTGCTGCCCTTCTTTGTATGAGTATGGCATCTGCTTTGGACGGAATAAGTATATATGATTGTAAATTGACTAGCTATATGTTATAACACAAAAGACGCCACTGCACGATCACTCCTCTAATACATTCTTTAATGTTTCTTCCTTTCCCTTTTTCATCTACTCCATATTCCAGACAACAAGACAAAATTCATTGCTGATTTCAGAACCAGTGCATATACTGTGATGCTGTCTTGTTGTGCGTCTTGAAGGTATGTCCTCCCCTCAACCTATAATTCTCTAACCCGTCTTCTACTGCTGGTAACTTACATTATGAGGTTATATGCCCATACTGGTGGTTGACTGGGATTGACTCTCGTAAAGTGTCCTAACCAGTTTATTCATAGCTTGTCAATACATTCCTCATATATTAAAAGAAAAAATTACTCAACCACAGAATGGACCCATCAATACACATACAGATCAGCTACAAGAGCTACCAAAAATGGAGGCGGTGGCATTTACACAAAGTGGAGAAAGAGGAATATACAAACTAAGGAATGGACAGGGAATCCATATCTATGTGGCCTGCAGAAAATTTTGAGACAACTTCAAAGCTGAGGCAGAAGATTTAAAAAACAAACGGAGATAATGCTAAAGCCAAGAGGGAGTTCTGCAGATTCCCTATCAGCCATAACTGCCCTAAGGGAACATCAAAACAAGAAATGAATCAGACAGTCTCACAGCAGCACTAACAGGGAGCATCAAAACAAGAAATGAATCAGACCGCCTCACAGCAGCACTAAAAGGGAACATCAAAACAAGAAATAAATCAGACAGTCTCATAGCGGCACTAAAAAGGAACATCAAGATAAGAAATACCAACGGGCTGATCACCCGTTTGCCAGTCACTTCGATTACGGAAACAACAGCAGATGGATTGATTTGCCGTTGCCCTAAAGACGCCAATAGGCGTGATGGGAAACAATGGCGAAGAAAACCTATCTGCTGTTGCCCTAAGACGCCACTAGGCATAATGGCCACTGACTGCTTTGACAGTCTGTGGCTAAGGACGGAAGAAGAAGAAGAAGATAAGAAATGAATCAGACAGCCTCACAGCAGCACTAAAAGGGAACATCAAGACAAGAAATGATTCAGACAGTCTCACAGCAGCACTAACAGGGAATATCAAAACAAGAAATGAATCAGACAGCCTCACAGCAGCGCTAACAGGGAACATCAAAAGAAGAAATGAATCAGACAGCCTCACAGCAGCACTAAAAGGGAACATCAAAACAAGAAATGAATCAGATAGCCTCACAGCAGCACTAAAGGGGAACATCAAGACAAGAAATGAATCAGACAGCCTCACAGCAGCACTAAAAGAGAACATCAAAACAAGAAATGAATCAGATAACCTCACAGCAGCACTAACATAAACCAGTTATACATTCAACAAAAAAGAAAGTACACTGGATTCCTGCCCACTACAAGATGTATGGAAATGAGAAGACAGTCAAACATACCAAAGAACTAGGAAGCAACACTCAAAACTGAGGACTAGGCATCATAAGATCTTTTCATACTTTAATGGCAGCTCTTCTCAGTTATTTTTGAGTGCACGCTGCTATTATGTGAATTACAGGGTTAGATCTCTAAACAAGACCCTGAAGCACCTCCTCTGTGCATCCTGGTTTTTTTGGTCTTTAAGGACCATCTTCATTGCACACGGACAACTCCATCAGTGCTCCGCTCTCCTCCCTTAGATCAAACAAGGATGATCTCAGCACAGTGCACAAACTCCGTAGTATGGGCAAGGATCCCAATGTGTGTATACAGGTATCACACATTCTATAAATATTTTTGTGATGGGTAGGTTTCCTAATTTTTAACTTTTGCCAGGTCAGCGGCCATATGGCCTACTTTTTACAATTTCAAACTGCAGAGGGATTTTTAACGTGTGCACTTTTTGCACAAGGGTCCTCCTATCTTTTCGCCCTTATCCAAGAAAGCTAGGCATGTGATCTGACAACTCAGGAGATCAGGGGACAGTATCATATCACTGGGAACCACTGGTTCTGAAAAAATTTCCATAAATTATGTTCCCTGTACTGGGAGCGAACCCAGTACCGTTAGAATTTCAGGCGGACACAATACCTTGGAGCCACTCAGACTCCTCTGTGCATCCTGAAAACAGGCAAACTTCGAGTTGCCTGGCCAATGCTTCAGTAACTGATTAGCCACATCAGAGTGGCCCCACATTATGATTCCTCCATGGTGAAACATGCTGAGAACCCAGCACTGCATACTAAGCTTGAGGAATCATTTGAGTCCCAGAACTCTGGCATTTACCCGGTTGGCTGCACGTAGGAGGATCTCACAATGAATAGGTGACAGGCAAGGAGAGCTGACAGGGGGCTCTGTGCATGATGTGATGGTTTCTTGGGACAGCCCAGAACCAGAATTTTAGTCCTGCATATTTGGAGAGCCCTCGTGGATAGTGGGGTGGGGTGGGGTGGGGAGACTGAATGCTGCCTCCTTTCCCCCTTCTAGCTTAAAACCAGATGTGAGGATCCTTTAAATGCATGCCAAGCCAGGACAGAGTGGCAGTGAAAGAATGACCAATGCAATTTTAAATATGGCAGAAAAACCACAGGAAAAGCCTAGATCTACAATGTAGATAATGCCAATGATTCTTCAACTTGGTTGGTATTGGTTGTGAAAGAGAGGAACGCTCAGCAGCTTTTGTTAAACAAAAACACCAACTCTCTGATATCAACGTCAATCTTAGTCATCACCTAAAACAGAGGTGATCAAGATCACATGTAAGATTAGATGCCTGGAAGAAAAGATAGTTCTCTGCCATTAATGTCAAACTTAGTCATCAGCTAAAACTGAGGCGAGGAAGATCATCTGTCAGATGAAAGGCCTGGAAAAAAAATATAGTTCTCTAATACCAATGTAAATTTAGTCATCAAACTAAAACATAGGAAGACCACATGTAAGATGATATGACTGAAAATAAATATTAAAAGTTATCACATGAAACAGAATGAGACACAATGACCAAACAAAGTCACAATGTGATACAGAATGAGAAACAAAGTCAAAACGAAGTTCATACCAGAAAAGTGAATGATTTGTTTACCTTGTTTGAAGGCTGTATAATCAAAAACCATCACAACCAGGTTTAGCAAAAGATCTAGCTAAAGGTCAAGGGGAACTCAGGAAGGAAGATGAGATGACGGTGTCAATAAAAAACTTAAACTGGCTAACAAAGGCAGCACACTCTCCCATAAGAATAAAAATTGCACCACTTCACTATGCTTGAGAACGTAAGATGAAGAAACAATTCAAATTTAATGCAGAGAAAAAAAAAAAAGAGAAGCCTGATAAACTTTTTCTTTCATACAAGCATTCCATTAGTTTGTTTGCCTTGTCTGTGACATCGTAATGACAATCTTTGCCTGGTCATAAGATGGTATTGTGAGATTCTTTCTCAAGATTATGTTGGTCAAATGTTTATGGCATTCCTGTTTCTTCTTGGTGCCAGTAAGAATTATAAGACATTTTAGATTTTCCTTTCTGCTCATATGTTCCTCAAAGTCTAATAAACAAGCATTACAACTGTAATCTATCCAGTGTGTTATGTTAATATTATTGTTACATTATAGCTAGAAATAAACCTTTATCTAACTGACAGAAACAAGTAGTCCTTTTAAATGTTCTTTTTACAACTAGAAGTGTTACAAATTATTAAACTGATAGCCACTTGGTATGTTTAAATGGAGGAAAAAGAGCTTTTGATGATTTTACAGTTCCGAAATACAAAATCAGATCTCAATAAAAAGACATTCAGGCCTCTAGTAGGATAGGACTGAAAATATAAAATCTGATTCCTAAAGAATACAAGCAAATGACTGGTTGAATATGTCAGAAAATATAAAACCAGATATATACACAAAAGATAAAGTGGCAGCTGGTAGAATATTTTTGAAGATACAAAAACTAGATCCACACAAAAGACAAACTGGCTGTTGGTAGAATATTTTTGAAGATACAAAACCAGATCCACACAAAAGACAAACTGGCAGTTTGTAGAATATTTCTGAAGATACAAAACCAGATCCACACAAAAGATGAACTGGCAGTTGGTAGAATATTTCTGAAGATACAAAACCAGATCCACACAAAAGACAAACTAGCAGCTGGTAGGAATACGTATACTATAAATAAGCTGAAGTATGAACTAAGGATGTGGTCTGATTCAACTTACTAACTTACTTAGTCGTTCCCCTTCTACCGTGAGGTGTAGAGGTTTGGAAGAGAGAGCGCCAGACCATCCTATCAGCTGTCTTCCTCCTGGCCTGGTTGCATTCTAGTCCTCGGCCCTTCAAGGATTGTCTAATGTTGTCCTCCCAGCAGACTCTGGGTCGTCCTGGTATCGTCTGGTTGTGTACCATGTCTCTTCTTGTTACTTCAACCACCTTCCTCAGATACCTCATTTCTGAAGTTTGGATCTGGCTTTTGTGGGTTGTAGTCATTGCCCATGACTCGCATTCAACCTAGAATAAATTAAATTACTACTGTTTTAAATAAGTAAATATTTATTTTCAAAACTTCTGACAGCCAATAAAGAAAAATTTAAAAAGTTGCTAGAATACAAGATACATTAAAATAAATATTTTAAGAGTTAATAAACTAAGAAAACTCACAAACATATTTTTAGTTTTCCCGAATACCACATACAATATAGAACTGCTAGCCCAAAAGACTGGTGATAAAGTATCCATTCTCAAGCACAAGAAATTGATGCTTTTCTCTTTTCCCATGTATCCTTGTTTTACACACACACAAAAATATCTAACAGTTGTATCTGAAAACTTGTTTAGTGCGAGTTTAACATCCTAATGTTAAAACAGGTTATACTTTGTATTTTTAAATTTCTCACACATGACCAATCATTGTGAGGCTTGACAAAAATAAGGAGATCATAAGGGTAAGCTCAGAGCATCTAAATATCAAAAGGTGACAATCCAAAAAATGGTGACAAGCTTTACATAAACTCGGAAATACCCTGCTAAATACACAAACACACAAGCCATTCACGTAAGAAATATACACATTTCTGTTTGAATAAATTATGTTAAATTCATGGAGTGAGTTAAAAGCTGTAAATAAACAAATCAAGCACAAAGTTAATCTTCATTAAAACAACTACATTAAAACTGAAAGTGTCAAAGACAACGTTTCTTACACTTATTTTCAAAATGTGGAGGGGCTGCCTTTATCCAAAGTTGTGTTAATGTTTATTAAATTCAGGTCTATATCCTTATGTCAGGGGACAGATTTGTTTCAGAAACCAAATTTTTTTCAGTTTTCAGATGAATAGCCCAAAGTCACCTAAAATGTGTTCGAAATTAGCCCAAAGTCACCCCAAATGTGTTCCAAAATAGCCCAAAGTCACCCAAAATGTGTTCTAAAATAGCCCAAAGTCGCCCAGAATTATATATATATATACTTTACTAAAGGACCTACACAACAGCAGAAAGGAACATCCTTACAAGATGTGGATTCATAAACATATCTTGGCAGCAGAATAGATGAAGTTGGAGGATCAGACAACGTGTTATTAAAATAGGAATACAAAAGGCATTAGGAGCTTTCATTGCATTGGAAAATATATGGAAATTAGAAGAAATCTAATCCAACACAAACACAAGAATCTTCAGCTCAAATGTCAAGTCTGTTCTATTGTATGGCTCTGAAACATGGGGAAAAAAAACAACCAAGAAGCTGCACTTTCACATATGGATGCTTTAAGTTAAATAAAAGAATTGAAGTGGTATGAAGAGATCACCCATGTGGAACTGATGACATTAACCAGACAGGTGTTAATGGAACAAGAAATAAGAAGCAGATGCTGGCGATGGAGAGGATACACAATGAGAAAACCTACTGATAGCATAACAAGGTAGTTCTTGTTCTGGAATCCTCAGGGTAAGAGAGGTAGGGAAACCAACAAACACATGGAGAAGAAAGCTGCAGACAAAAATGAAAGGGATGAGAAAGACAAGGAAAGAGCTTGCGCTGATATATACGAGATATGAACAATGAGGAAGTACTGTATTTGTTTTTAGTAGCTCAACTTTGTACTTGCTTCATCTTTCACAACAAGGAACTTTCTACACAGCTTTATAACTGTTCTAGCCCTTCATTTGACAACTATCAACTCCAAGTTAGCCAACTTGACCTTAGTTCTAACCATTTATTATTCCATAACCTTAAATAAAACATAAAAATGGAAAAACACAGACACTTGTAAGATTTCTGATGATACAAATTTCAACATGAGGAACAAATATCTGAATTGAGTAATAAATATCCTAGGGACAATGTTCAAGTCACATTCTGGAGACAAAAACTTACCTTATCACAGATGCAGCTATTATGAGAGATCTATTACCATTCTGTACATATAGCAGGCAAATACGGCAAGTAATATAAGTGTATGTACTCATAATAGTTTGTTCTGTCACACATTATGTTTCTAGTTTCCTACATCTAATAAAACAACAAACAAAATCACTGTTCAATAAATCATTAAAGTTCAATAAATCATTAAAGGCACGTTTACAATTGGCATTTCGTCAATTATTTTAAAGAAATTTAAAAAAAGACATGCATATGGAATCAAATATTAGGTTTTTACAAAGATATTTATTTTTAAAAAAGGCTATCTGACTAATTACTGTCATGTAACATTGCATGAAGAAAATAGTTTCACTACCTTACTAAGTATATATGAGTATTTTAATGTTATATTGATATAGCTGACAATGTACTTACATTAATCATTTATAGTTATATTTAATCTAAGTAATGAAAACAAGAGAAGGGGTTTCAAAGAAATTTTCAACGATGAAACCTGCAAGTTTTCTCAAACCGATGAAAGAAGTGCTGATATGGCACAGTGATGACAAATGGAATATTATACATTACATTTCAATAGCTGCAGAGTAAACTGTTCAAGAAATTACATACAAAGTGGTTTTATAAAATGCTTGTGTACAATGTCAATATTAATACAATGCGAGTCTGGTAAGAATATATAGACCAATCAAAGATCATAACTTTGGCAAGTGGAGGATTTAGAAAAAAAAAACCCATTTATTCTATCAGTTTTACAAACACCCTTCAAGGATGAACAAATTACAGGTCTGCAACCTCATATCAGAAATCCTAAAATTCAAAAAGCTCTGAAATCGAAAGTTTTTTGTGGAGCTTCAGTCGTATACATGACGTGACCTCAGCAGGTGTGAGACATCAGTTGCATAGAGAAGATACTTCAATTCTATAACAGATGGGTCAACACCACAATACAATAACCCAGACTATACTTTACAGTTGTATTTTATGTCATCCTTGTCATTACATTATGAGGACGATGATTTTCTGAGAAATTTTAAAATAGTATTTATTAAATGCCGATTTCATTGCTCATTCCATCAGCTTGCGCCTACCTGCCTTGCCAACAATGGCTTCAGTGTGCTGGCCAGACCGATAATAATTCTTCAGCAGGTTCACCTACAGAAACCTTGTTACAACTTATATTCTACAAGAGATCCAGTTTAAGCTTCTCCTCAGCAAGTAGTGCCAGCACTGTCGCGCCAGATTGAGACCAGTCCAAGGCCTTTTCTGAATCAATCAATGGCAACGACAAGCAATGTGCATAAAGGGCTGGGATGTAATCAACATGAGCTTAGGACTCATCCTTACTGGGATTTCCTGTACACAGGGAAGAATCATATGTGGTCTCAGGGATTTTCTCTCCTCTAAATGAGTCACTGGCCACCTACTGACCTGACATGGCCATAGTAGGAAAGACAGGTCAAAAGCATCACTAGCTTACTGACTGTGAACCCTTAGCTCAATGTGCAAATGGGGCTTTCTTCTAGACCATGCATAGGTGTTACTGTAATATACGTTATATTATGTGCTGTTTACCATTCTGAAATCTGAAAAATTCCAGTTTCTTAAACTATCTGGTCCCAAGCATTTTTGATAAGTGGTTGTGGATCTGTACAGTTAAATAGGATGTGATGGAAAGAAGTGTAAAATTAATCACAATATAACTGACACAACAAGGAAGCCTATGCAGAATAAATGAAAGATTAACAAAGAAAAAGGATGGACAAAAAAAATCTAAAACAACTTGAAAAAGTAAGAAATAGTGGTGGGCAGAATCCTTGAAATATAGAAAAGAATTTATCGAGTTTAAAACATTTTAGAAAAATAATCCGTACTATGCATATTTAAACCTGCTCTTGAATTAGGGAAGGGAAAGGCAATGAGGAAGGGAATTGGTCACCCAACATTATAAAGATGAGACATAGTATAGTGAAGTCTCAAACACTTCATTCACCTACGGCAGCATCTACAACGGCAGATATTGCTGTAGGGAAATGAAGTGTTGGAGACTTCACCTACACGATCCCAGCTTTATGGATGGTGGGGGGAGGGGGTAAGAGGGGTGTGGTGTGTATAACCAGTTCCTTTGCTTGCTGCCTCGGACTTCCCTAATTGAAGAACAGAATCAGGTACCAGTATTTACAGCTGGGTGGACTGGAACTTCACACTACCTGGTTTCGAACCTAGTAACTTTGCCTTAAGAAGTAAGTGCTCTCTTTCTATCAGAAAATAAGTAAACTTATTTAACACGCATGTCTCTAGGAAGAAGTTTTGCAGTGTTATGTAAAACCAATACTGAACAGATAATGATCTAACACCTAAGGCAGTGACAGAAATGTAGCGCCTGATGTTTATTATATATACAGCTAAGAAATCAAATGAGCAAATATTACAGAAGAAAATCTCTAAGATCACAGCTAATACAAATTAAAACAAAATGAAAGATGACATTAACTGCCCAAGATGGGATCTGCCATACACACAGATGTGGATGTTTCCTACTTCTTAGATATGGGGCATAGATCTACATGGACATTTCCTACTTCTAAGACATAGGGCATGTATCTACATGGACATTTCCTACTTCTAAGACATAGGGCATGTATCTACATGGACATTTCCTACTTCTTAGACAAGGAGCATAGATCTACATGGACATTTCCTACTTCTAAGACATAGGACATGTATCTACACAGACATTTCCTACTTCTGATATGTGGGGCATAGATCTACAAGGACATTTCCTACCTCTTAGATGAGTAATCACCAAATCTGAGTTCTAAGCTGCACAGCAGCTCAAAGATTCCCTCTCTCATGTTTATTCTGACTCACACACACAGATATAAGATCCATGACAAGGCAGTACTGTCTATGACCAATGCATAAAACTGTACTATCAATGGAAAAATTATATAACAGCAGGTCACAAGGAATAGACAGTGGACCAGATAAAGGGCACAGTTTCTGGAGGCTCCTTCCGAAGCTGAGGTAAAGATAATTGTGCGAACAAATATTGCAAGTCTGAAAAAAACCCCACTTCAAGATCAAAGAAACACTCTTGACTATTCCAGCTTTATACTGCTTTGTCAACGTACAACAAAACCTGGATGAAGGGTTAGCACACATTGACCAACTTCTTCAATTTCACGACATACATCTGACATCTCATATGACATAGCAAAATGTGTCTACTTCTTGCATCTAATAACAATTACAGACTTGTATCACATTCATTAAAATAAAAATACTGTATAAAAGAAAAATGAAACAAAAACTACATTAAATATAATGCAAATTATGTACTTACATAAATCATGTTCTTATATCCATGTTTCATGTTTTGTTTGCTGTAAATACATGTTTATATGACTTCCGAAAAATTGTCAGGCACCAGATGTGTTACATCAAATTAAAACAGAAATCTGTGTATCTGGACGTCTGATGTGTGGGATGGCAGCAAATATTTGAGTATGAAGTTAAAAACAAGTAAAACTGGACGGTTGGTTGCTGCTTATAAAATGATAGCAAACATTAGTGTATCTATGTATGTAGATAGTTTTCTGACTATTGAATGATAGTAAACTTTTGTGTACAAAACAAAAATTATGTATGTACAGTGTTTTTATAAAGTCCTTATGTAACTTCAATAACTCTGCATACTGTAAATGACATATAAAAGCGTATGTAACTTCAATAACTCTGCATACTGTAAATGACATATAAAAGCATTATGTATAAAGTTAACAATTCTCTACTAATCAAAACAATACTTTTTGGATGAAAATGCGGTCAGGATCACAAAAACAAATCACTTAGCATGTTTTAACATGCTGAAAAATTAGATTGTACGATGTGTCACGAAAGATGCCTAAAAATGTGAACTGTATTGTGCTAAAACTTAATAAATTATGTTTTCATATGCTGTTTACAGTGCTTCTGTCATCTCTACATCCAAAGTTATTAAAGTTGCACAAGGACTTTATAAACACTCTGTAAGTATTTGGACATCTGAATGCGTCTGGAATAATTGTACATGTGTTTGCATTTAAAAGACTTGCTTTTAGAATAACAGCAAACATCTGTGTATGTAAGAGTACATATCTGCATATGTGAGCAGCTGACTGTTTTCTAGACTGATGGCAAACACTTGTGCATGCAACAAAAACTGATAATCTTTTTTAAATAAAGCATTAACTGCTTGTGGAATTACTGGAAATATTGTTTTGTACAATACCAAAAAAAAAAAAATCTATATGCAAAATTCAATGTTTATACACATACTTGGAAGAAAGGTTGCAAAAGTCTTAAACAGATTGTGCTGTACACGAAAAAAAGATCGCTCTATGAACAATTTAAGGACACTTATGAATTTTGCTTCAGATTCAAGCTTACAGTAACATTACAAAATTAAACACTTAGGAATATTTCTGTACACCAGGGGCCGTCAACTGGTCGATCAAGATCTACTGGCAGATCATATGGGTTGATTGGTAAATCTCTAGGTGACATGAGAAAAATAACAGAACATCTGAGAAATTTTGGACTACATCTCTGCCGCCTGCATTTAAAAGGCTAAAGGTATTTATTCTGTGTTTCCATTTGGAAACCCATGAGCTAGCTTTCATAGTTCATCTTATTTGTGAACTGCATGAGATGAGAATGAAGTTAATATGGTAAAGTATTATTTATATTGAATTTTCAACCTCTCTGTCGATCAAGTTACTTGAAGCAGATTGTCTGGCTGATGAGACTTTTTGCGCATCACTTAGTATATTATATTTGAACACTTTGTGGTGCACAAAATAAGAGTCTGATGCGACTGTGTATGCGGGCTAAGATATGATGTACGATTGTTTGCGTTAGCAACAGTATTCATTGTGTTCTGGATCTATGAAGAGAGAGTGTCAGATTCTATGATCAGTGTCTGTTAAGACGTTTTTCAAAGTGTATTTACTTGAAGAGAGTGCCTGAAAGGATCATATATTGGATCAATGATATACGAACGATACGTAAGGATTTACATATGTCGGTATGATTAACGTTGGATACTTCGTACTAGCATAAAATACAATTACCACTGGGAAGTGGAATGGATCAGTTGTTATAAAATGGAATAAATAAGGGCACTGAATATTTTAATGAAGGAATATAAGGATGAATCTCAATATGATAATCACGTATGATCACATAAATGTAGCGTTGGCTGTGGACAATGGACTTTGTACTATTTTTTAAATTCCAGTTGGCCAATTGTATTCTGGGTTATTTTATAAACTGTTTTCGCCTAATCTTATCGGGCAACCTTCAACAACAGTCATGTAACACTGGCAGAGATAAAAGGTACTTATAAACTGGACTTATTCCAAATTCCTAATACTCAAAACCTGAAAATAGACATGATTTTATCAAGGTAAATCTTTAGAGACCTCAGTGTCTCTAAAATATATCCCCACAACTCCAGCGTTGCCTACCACTGCTGTGCGGTATCAAATGTCACAAATGACTTTCAAGTTCACAGTAATACATAAAAGTAACATTCACTCAAGTTTACATTAAAAGTTTTTCATATCCTCTGTAGCATTTTTGTAGTCACTTGTCTAAAAATAGTTCCAGTGCTCACAAGGTTCTGCTGCTTCTTCTTCATCAGCAGCAGATCAAGGCAGTTTAGTAATGGTGGTTCAGGGCATTTTTGACGTGAATATCTTTGCAATCCTTTTAGCTTCCTCAGCAGATGGAGGCTGCTTGTTTTTAACTGAGAGTGCAGGAGCTTTTGACTTGGAGGATGCAATCTTGATGACGAGCTCTGATACAGCCTTGACCTTGTTCTCTGACCTAAGTTTTTCCTGGAAATCATAAAAATATACTATTTAATTAGTACATACTAAAGTGGTCATTGGTGACTTTATGAAAATACTAGAATGCCCACTTCAGAAAAGATCTATTAACAGAAACGTTTACATAGAATTATAATCAGAAGTACAGATCAAAAGTACAGAAATAGTATGATGAAATGAGTAAAATGTAAATATTAATTTAAAATTTAAGTTACTGAGGCAAACTTATGCAACTGGCAGCAATACAGTCAAAGTTGGGTGACCATACAGTGATTTCAACACTGGAATACAGAAGGCACAAAAGGTTTTCATAGCATTGGAAAATAAACAGAAATCAAAGGAAATCAGATCCAAAAAAAAAAAAATTTGAATTGTCAACTTAAATGTCAAGTCAGTGCTATTGTGTGGCTCTAAAACATGGAGAACAACAAAAATGGCAGCAAAGAAGATTCAGATTTTCACAAATGGGTGCTTGCAAAGAATTCCTAACTCTTCAGCTCTGTCTGGAGCATAGGTCTTCAACTAATGCATGCCAGACTTCCTGTCCTGAGCCATCTGTTCAAGGTCTTCTTTATGCAACTTAAATCCATCTATTAAATGTTGGAAGAGTATATCACTGCAGCATGCACTTGGATCTGCCATCAATGGTACCTATACCTTGTAGCGGGGAGCCGCGCTGGTGTAATGGCTTCGGCGTTGTACTGGCGACCAGGTGTTCATGGTTCAAACCCGGGCGTCGGCGTTTGAAGAAATGTTTACGGCCGGAAATTTGACTGAATAGCCTGAACGGCTCCTGTGATAAACCCTCTGTGGATGGGAAGGAGCGAAGCTCCTGACCGGGTTGGAAGGAAAGTCCTCAGGTTCCCCAGCCTCGCAATGACATGTCATTGGGCCGAAGGGCTGAAAGCCCAAGTGCCGCTGGTTAAGAAGAAAAAAAAAAAAAAAAAAAATACCTTGTAGCGGTATGGCAGCTTGTGTACCCTGACAACCCCCAGAGCTATGCCAGTGGGAGTTTTACTCCTGGTAAGTTCAACCAAGCTGGACTGGTCTTTCCCCTTGAATATATTGTCAACTGTGGTCACCTGCTTGATAGTTGTCTCTGCCTGTGCCATCCATGACATTCCTCTCTTTATTCTTGCTCCCTTAATGTCAGCTATGTTACCATGCAGAGGGTGCCATTTGTCTGTGGATACTCGCATATGGGGTTTTGCTTGGGCCACCGCATATCTGGATTTAATTGACAGAACTCCAAGCATGTATCTCATTGTCACAATGGGGTTATCTCATGTGCAGCCCAAGACTATGCGCTTCCCTTCATTCTGAATGCGTACTAGTCATTCACATTGTGTTACTGACAGCGTGAGTATTCCCAGTCCATACTCAATGACCGATATGACTAGCTGTTGATAAAGAAGAAATAGTAATCTCTGCTCCAGACGTGCCGCGGCCATTATTTTCAGGGCCACTAGACCTCTCCTGCATTTCTGTGTGATATGCTCAACATGGTACTTATACGAGAGCCCGCAATCAAATGTAACTCCAAGGTATTTCAGCTTTTCTTGCCTTTCAATTTTCTGTCCACTGAGAGTAATATCTGGGAGGTCTGCTTTTACAACGGAGTTGTTCAAGGAGCACCACATCACGCAGGCCTTGTTGGGATTGACTTGTGATTGAAAGGTGATAAAGCTGTTTGTCAAGAAATCAAAGACCGTATTCTGGGAAGCGACAGAAGAGGCGACATATATTTCAACCTCATAACAGAAGAAGACGTTATGTGCACTTTAGAGTCCAGTAGGAACACTGCCCCGGGTCCTGATGGTGTACAGTATCATCACATAAAGCAGCTCGATGACGCAGGCATTAAGAGTGTGGTGTGTGATTTCAACAACAGCTTACAGAATGCTCTTGTGCCAGAAGACTGGCTGCATAGTTATCTATGACCACTTCCTAAAACCGGTAAAGACCCCAAGCTTCTCATCAAGTACAGAATTATTACAATGCAGAATGTCTATGGTAAACTACTAGAAAATATAGTAGCACGAAACATAATGAACCACTTTGAAATTGCACAGATCCTACCCGATATTCTCAGCAGCTATAGGCCCATGAAAGTAACATGGGATAACGCTGGAACTTTTGCTTATGATGTATATGAGGGGTTCCAGGATAAGTGAGAAACGGTTGCGGTAGCAATTGACCTATAGGATGCTTATAACAGTGTGAACTTTGCAACATTAATAAACTGTGTAATGGCTTGCGGTGTTAACCCTTGGCTTACAAGGTGGATAGCAGCTGTCTTAACTGAGAGGTCAGTGGCATTTTGATTGGGAATATGGACGTCAGATCCACTGCTCATTTGCCCGGGACTATCCCAGGGTTCCACTTTCACCAGTGCTGTTTAATATTGTGAGGAGTTAATGTGATTGGATTTGCAACAGGCCCCATTTCTTTTCTCCTCGCTTTATTTTCACTACTTCTAGTAGGGATTACAGGTAATCCACCCCATGTTTTTTTCTCCTTCTATTATTTACGTTTTTCAGAGTGAGATCACGATGGAGTTTTATCTTATCTGCATTATATTTCTTCTCTATGAATAGAGGTGGTGTTTAGTGTTGGTGTGTAGGGAATTGTTGCAGTATTTTTCTAGAGGAAAGACTATAGAGCCTAGATCAGATTGGTACCAGTTTTAGTCTTTTTAAAGATATTGCGTGGCCATAGACGTATTTTTCGGGAATTAAATTTTTTCGGCCATGTTTGCTTCATTGACAGTAGAGGGCTGAACTAAATCCCGTTTCTTTGTCTAAATGGGGGATGGGGGTCAGTGACCTTTTACCACGTGCTTGCAGTAACAGGATGAGTCAGAGTTGTTTACAATTTTGATTGGCTGAGATCTAACTGCTTTGAATGGCAGCGCGTTCATTGGGGCTAGAACAAAGCCATGCATATGACGTCAAGAGGTCAGCGTGCCGATCTATGATGATAAAAAGGCCCGTAAGTCATAGTCGGTCTGTCTTTGTTGTAATTGCCAGCCGCGTGCCTGAGTCAAATAGTCAATTTGCCTTTCAGTGGGACATTCGAATTTGCAGGTATCGCGGCACAGTGGGAGGAGCGAAAGTGCCAATCACTTTCCCCACGGCGAGAGTTTGCATCTCAGACAGAGAAGGGTTTGAGATTTTTGCCAGAGGCGGACGAAGTATCGAGAAAAAAATACGTTTTCCCAAGGCAGGGAAAACATTCTCCAGTTGAAAGGGATTTTGGTGGGAAAATCCAGAGCTCTGATGCTCAATCTTCTTACACACGCAAATCGGCAGGTTGCCAGCGTGGTTGTAATTTATTTCGCTTCGTCCCGGCCATAATAACACCGAAGGCCTGAACCCAGAGGAGGGTGCGGGCAGGTAAATCCAGAGTGGTAGCAGCAAAACCAGCTACCTATTCCAGTCTTTCCAGAATTCAGCGTTTAAACCTTAGTCATCAATTTTCAAAATTTGTGGAGAGAGATAGGGTGAACATCTCTCTACAGAAGTCAGCGCAGATAGGCAGAACTGATACAGTTTTGTTCCAAGTATAGCAGATAGACAGAACTGAGCGCAAAGTTTAATGAAAAGCATAGCAGAGGTCAGCTGCTGAAGTTTTAGATGAGTTAGTTGTGTAGCAGTGTTCAGGAGATTTCAGGATAGGCTGTGTAGAAACGAAGTCTGTGCAGAGATTGTGTAGACATTTCGTAGTCGTTCCAGCTGACTGTGTACTTAGAGTTAAAATTAGAATTTAGAACAGCTAGTTTGGAGTGGAGGCTCGACATCTGAGACCCCACCCAGTGCAGTGTGGTTTATTTCATTTAATCTTACCTTCTTTCTCCATACAGGTGAAACTTGTGGGTGAAGGGTTGGGTTTGATGATACATCATTTGTAATTTTGCCTGAATTTGTTTTCCAGGTGTGCTTACACTGCATTTTTATCCTTGTGACATGTATTTGATTTCTTGTTTGTGTGTATAATAAAACTTGTACATTTATAGTCTGGACAAGTCATTTCATTTACGTACAGTAGCTATCTGTTGTCTGTATCGTGGTGTATGTGAATCTTAATTGAACCGTATCCCCTTAGGGTAGTTAGAGGTGGTTGAGGCCATAGCAATTTAGACGTCCGGAGTGGCGAGGAAGAGTCAACTTCGGTTCTCAACCTCGGAGCCAATGGTCTCAACTTTCACATTTGCACTGTCATTTTCATCTGAATCTATCCTTTCAGTCTTTCTTCTCACTAGTGTCTTGTCACTATATGTAGACAGCCTCTAGTTTTAAATCCACTTCGTGACAAATATCTATACAGCAAAAGTAGCCACCATTCAACCAACTGGGATGGGACGAACACTGACATTTGCTGATGATATACTCATTTACAGAACTGGCTCTGACCGACAAGAAATGGTTAATAGCATACATGGGACAATACAGGAAGAATCTAAATGGTGCAGCCCTTGATGCTGTCAAATGCCTGCCAACTATGGAGGAGCTGGATGCTGGACCAACATTAGAGGAACTCAGCAAGGCCATTGATAGCTTGGCCTCTGGCAAAGCACCAGGCAGTGATGGGATTCCTCCTGATTTAATCAAATGCTGTAAAAGCATGCTATTACATCCTCTGCATAGGGTGCTGTGCCAGTGCTAGGAACAGACAACTATTCCTCAAGACATGCGAGATGCCAAGATTGTAACACTGTATAAAAATAAAGGAGACAGAAGTTATTGCAATAACTACAGAGGCATCTCTCTTCTTAGTATTGTTGGTAAGGTTTTTGCCAGAGTCATCTTAATGCGACTACACAAGTTAGCTGAGCGCATATATCCAGAGTCACAGTGTGGATTCCGAGCTGGTAGATCAACAACAGACATGATCTTTTCTCTCCGCCAGCTTCATGAAAAATCAAAAGAGCAGAAAAGGCCCTTATATATCACCTTTATAGACCTCACAAAAGCATTTGACCTGGTTAGTAGGGATGGACTCTTCAAAATCCTCCTGAAAATAGGCTGCCCTGCTAAATTGCTGGAAATAATAAAGTCATTCCATGACAACATGAAGGGAACAGTCCAATATGCTGGAAGCACATCACAACCCTTTGACATATGAATTGGCGTTAAACAAGGCTGTGTTCTGGCTCTGACCCTCTTCGGTATCTTCTTTGCCTTACTCTTGAAACATGCATTCAGAGATGCAGCTGAAGGTATATGCCTTCACACTAGGTCAGATGGCCGTCTGTTTAATCTTTCAAGGCTGAAGGCAAAAACAAAAATCAGAAGGGTCACCATAAGGGACTTGTTGTTCGCTGATGATGCTGCAGTCGTCACTCAAAGCCAACAGGAGCTTCAGAGCTTGATGAATCACTTCACCCAAGCATGCAAGGACTTTGGTCTCACAATAAGTCTAAAGAAAACGAATGTGCTGAGTCAGGATGCGGGTGCTGAACCAGTTATCACTATCGATAACTATGAATTAGCAGTGGTGCACCACTTCACATACCTGGGGTCTACCATCAATGACAAACTCTCACTAGACACAGAAATTGACAGCCGCATTGGCAAAGCTGCAGCTACCTTTGCCCACCTCACATCGCATGTTTGGGGAAACTCCAAACTCACAACAAAGACCAAGGCTGCGGTATATAACGCCTGCGTCACCAGCACTCTCCTATATGGCAGCGAGACTTGGACAACCTATGCTAAGTAAGAAAGAAGGCTCAATACCTTCCATTTAAGGTGTCTACGCCACATCCTCGGCATCTCATGGAAAGATGAAGTGACAAATGTTGTCACGTGCTGGCCTTCAAAGCATGTATACACTGCTTAGACAGGGCAGACTACGCTGGCTTGGCAATGTCCGCCGCATGGAAGATGGTCGCATCCCGAAATATATCTTCTACGGGCAACTAGCAGATGGCAAAAGAACAGTTGGGCGACCGCAGCTGAGGATCATAGATGTGTGCAAGAGATATGAGGGCACTGGACATAAATCCAGCAATGTGGGAGGATGAAGTTGCCAATCGCACCATGTGGCGATGCTATTTACGGCGCCACCTCAGATTGAGCGAAAAGAAGCTCACACAACAAGCCGAAGAGAGGAGAAAACTTCATCAGGAAAATAAGCAGCTGAGGGCTGTCACCTCAGAGGCGCATTCCCATAGTCAGTTATGACAGAAGCGGCTATTATTATTACTATATATTATTATTTTAATAAATAAATATTTAAATCTTTCTCACTTTTAACTTCTAATATGGTAAGTATCAATAGATATAACCCACATAAACAAAAGCTCTTTGGGGTCCTCAATAATTTGTAAGAGTGTAAAGGGGTCTTGAGACCAAAATGTTTGAGAAACGCTGCTATTGAGCATGGAGCTAAAACTGCAGCTGGTCACCCCACAGGAATCCTGGACCAAGCATTCACTCTTACAGCAGGTTTCTGTGGCTATTTGTTTTACATGATGAGGTTGTCAGCCTCATGCACAACTTCATAAATGACTTTGTACAACATGCCTTAGGGTGCAGTAGTCATATTCTTTCTTTGTCTCTTCAGAGACCCTCGGGAACTTTACAGGTCAATCTGTGTACAGGGGAGATAATTTACTTAACACGACTTACTGATTACAGCTAGCAGTTGCCTACCTTATTCATTTTTGCAGCAGCAGTAGCCATTTTCAGTGCTCTTATGGAAGCCTGCATGTCTTTTTCAGACATGAAGAAATTAGGAAGAATGCCACTGGATTCCTCTAGGGTGTGATCCCCGTTGATTACATCTCTGGCATGTCCAAGCCCACTGTCTTCTGCTGAAGGATGCATACCATTCACCATCACCAGACTGTTAGGATGAGTACTAGGAATATCACTGCAATCACCATCAATGTAAGCAGAGTCTACTGTGCTGTCTCTGTCATTATGCCCAGGCTTACTTGTTGTCACACTGCTGGCTTGGATTAACACATTTGAATTGTTCCTGTTCTCGGATACACTTACAATAAGAGCAAGTTCTTCATTGTCATTTGAGGTAAACCGTTGTTTTGATGACGAAACATTACTGCTACCAGCAGATGTAACTGACTTCTGTTCTCCATATTTTTCAGAAACAGCATTTCTTTGTGAAGCTTTAGAGGATTTGTCTGAATTCTCTCTACAATCTGAAGAGTTGGTTTTGGACTTAAGAGAGGCTTTCGATCCCTGACTGTCTTGCGATTTCTGTGAATGTGCTGATGTTTTTGATTCATGACTTGTTCCTGAGTGTGGTCGAGGTGATGAGGCAGACACAAGATCAACTTCTGAAAGCTGGTTACGAACTTTTGGGCGTGCCCCTTGTGCTATATATTCATTATGTGGATGCACTTCTGCAGATTCTGAAGTCAATGGAAGCTCACGATTTTCTGCCTGATCTGAAGGCAAGGAGACACGGCCGAAGGCTGATTCTAGTGTATTCTTACCGACAGTTGAAGGATGCATGTTTTGATCAGTCTGTGCGACTGAATGAGCTGACTGTCCCTTGCGTGGCGAAAATGTCACAGACTCCTGCAATTCCACATTTGACATAAGGCTCTTAGAATCACATGAAGGTATATCAGTTACTCTGTCTCTTTCTTTATCAATCCCTTTTTCTTCTGTAGTCTGCACATGAAAGTCTTTCAACTTACTATTTATTTTGTCTTCATGATCTGAGAAATGGTCAGCCATACTCTGCTTTTTGGCCCAGAAATTTCTTGGAGTTTCCTCAGTGCTTGAGTTTCCAGCACTCTGGTTCCATAGGTTGCCTTTTTCTCTCAAACTATCTTCACTATTATGTTCAGAGTCACTCTCCAGATGAAGCTTTGTAACCTCCTCACTAACCCCTGGAACCTTTTCCTCCCTGGGAGTAATTTCATCATCTGTATCCTCAAGATCTTTAATGAGATAATTAGCTCTACCACTATTTTTATGTTTCAACATGGCTTCCTGCCCATCATAAACATTTCCCATCACAGCCTGTTCAAACTGATTAAAGCTAGCACCATCTTCAATAAGTTTCCTACTTCTGTCCATGCTGTGAACCTCCAACCAACTTTCTAACCTGGCTTTTCCAACATCATTAGACTGATCCTGCATCCAGCCATCTACGGTTATCTCATCCAAATTTTCTCCAGCCCGTCCCATTAGATGTTTATTTTTCTCAAAGACCAGTTGGAAAAAGCTGTCGTCATTATCCTCAGAACACCACACACTGGTGCCTTCAAGAGCGTTCACATTTGGGGATGGTGGTGAGAAAGCAAGGTTGTCGAGTTTGTATCCAGCACTGGAACCATCTTTGTTTCCCGCTGCAGCTGGTCTCAAGAAATTGTCATCTCTTATCTTGGAAGACTCAAGGTTTTTACTGGCACTAAGAGCCAAAACTGTGGACATGTTGTTTAAGCTTCTTGGGACAATTTCAATCACTTCTGCCTCATCAGCAGCATCATCTTCTTCCTCATCACCATCTCTTTCAGTTTCTTCTGCATCAAGCATCTCTCTATATCTATGATAATTTCCATACCTCCCACTTTTATGTTCCTCTCCATCTTCATCTTCATTATCGCTAACATAATCCTCAACTTCATCTTTCTCTTCAATTTTATTTTCATTTGATCTTGCTGAACTGCTACCGTTGTTGCTGTGGATATGTTCCGATCCGTTACCTGCTCCTCCAGCACTACTGCTTGTCTTGTCATCGGACCCACTTCTTCTGTGACCCAAATCTCTGATAGATTTCTCTGTTGTATTGCTTCTTTGTGCATGTGGAACAAAACCATGACTATTTCCAGAACTTTCAGAGTTTTCAACAGTTGAATGTAAAGTCTGAGGATTTGTAACAGCTAATGATAAAAACCTGGCTTCCAGGGTACCAGCAGCAGTAACACCATGTGGAAGAGTGCCAACAGACGGTAAGGCTGAGAGATTACTATTGGTAGTAATAGCCTTCTCATTCTTATCTGTACAATGACCAGCTACAACAATATCTCCAGACTTCTCTGAAAAATTTCTGGCTGAGAAAACTCCAGAGTCTAGCAATCTGTGACCTTGACTGCCACTGGTGTCTTCTTTCATCCTTACAGAGTCTGCATCATTTTCTACACCTGAAGAATTATTCATTGTGTGGCTTCGAGCAGATTCCTGAGAAGTGCCAACCTCAAACGAAAAGGCATATGGGCTGGGTTCAGAGCTTTCTCTGGTGTTCATGAGCATGGATGCTGTGTGAATGGTGCTGAGATCTGACTGAGTGCCGGTAAGAATATCCCCTGAATGTGACTTATTCATCCGACTTTGGGTTGCATCTTCATTCTGTGTTGAGGTTGTCAGTCTGTTTTTTAATCTCTGGGTGATGGTATCAAGGTCTTGAAGCTGTCGTCTGAGATAAAAAATGTTAACGATGTTAAAACAAAGACAGGGTTAACTGTTAACATTAAGAACTGAAGCTGTGGTTTATTAACATTTAAAGTCAGTCTTTTATTTCAAGTTCTACTTTAAAACAAGACTTTCTAGCAGGCTTAATTTAGTTTCACTTTCTCCTTATGTTTGAGCTACCAAAATGCAGTTTCCATTCTTGTGCAAGGTGTGTTGCCCTGGTTAATATCAGACCATATTTACTCATCATTTCATAATACAATCTTTCTGCCTTTCTCTCACACATCCGTTTGCCTTATAGGACTGCTTGGGCCAGGCCTCGGCCCATCAGTTTACACTATAAACCGTATCAGTTTATTTTTTTTTTTAAAACACTGTGAAAAAACTGAAAAGATGTTGCTGATGGATAAGACACTTGCTGAGGAAACCTGCTGATAGAATTACAAAGCAGTCCTTGTTCTGGAATCCCCAGGGTAAGGGAAGTAGAGGGAAAGACAATTGAAAACAAAAATGAAAGAGATGAGGAAGACATGGAAAGACTTTGAGATGAGGACTTGGTATGAGTTTGCTGAAGGCCTATGCTCCTAGGGGAGCTGTAGATGAGAGAATGACTGTGAAAACACTGTGAAAACACTGCAGCTTGTACGCCTTCCAACAATGTAGATCACAGACAACTAATTGCATATTATGGATATCTCTGTTTAAGAATGTTTAGTTTTTTAATGTAAAATATTTAACACCAGTATTAACCTAACAGTTGGAGTAGCGTAGTTTTTATATGGATCAAAATATTTTTCGTCGACCGGGATTTGGACTGGATTAACTCGAGACCTGGCGAGGACATTTGAAGTAGTGTCGTCGACCAGGGACTGGCGGCTCCTGAGCCGACCCAGCTGCAATGGGTACCTCCGAAATCGGCGAGTATTTGCCTGAATGGCGAGGGACACCTGTCTCTGTACAAGAAATAAAGGGATACTCACGTAAAATCAATGTCAGGTTAGACATAAAAAAATAATAACCTGAGATTTCGCCTCGAGTATTAGCGGGCGTACGCAAAAAAAAAAAAAAAAAAAAAAAAAAACCTAACAGTTAAGCACAACATGACCTACCACTTGGGCTGGGTGGACTCAAAATTATGTGACAGACACACAAGTCAGGCTGGGCGTCATCATTCATTCATTTTCCTTTGCGCTCCTTACAGAGCATGAAGCCATCACTACAGCTGTTCTTCTTGTAAGAAGCCGGCACCAAGCAGTCACATGATCTTGTATCAGTGGTTTCTGTATCAGTTTATTTGACATAATGAGGTTGCCAGCCTCATACAAAACCTCATATTAGTTGCCTTGTATGACATGAGGTTGTCAGCCTCATACAAAACCTTATATTAGTTGCCTTGTATGACATGAGGTTGCCAGCCTCATACAAAACCTCATATTAGTTGCCTTGTATGACATGAGGTTGTCAGCCTCATACAAAACCTTATATTAGTTGCCTTGTATGACATGAGGTTGCCAGCCTCATACAAAACCTCATATTAGTTGCCTTGTATGACATGAGGTTGCCAGCCTCATACAAAACCTCATATTAGTTGCCTTGTATGACATGAGGTTGCCAGCCTCATACAAAACCTCATTAGTCGCCTTGTATGACATGAGATTGCCAGCCTCATACAAAACCTCATTAGTTGCCTTATATGACATGAGATTGCCAGCCTCATACAAAACCTCATTAGTCGCCTTGTATGACATGAGATTGCCAGCCTCATACAAAACCTCATATTAGTTGCCTTGTACGACTTGCCTGAGGATGCAGTAGTTTTATTCTTTCTTTGTCTCTTCAGAGACCCCCCCCCGGAACTACTCGGCTTCTAGGACTTGGTATTTTAGATCTGTGCAGACCTCCACCTTGCCTTGAAGCCAATCTCCTGTCACTGAAGACTCATCAGGGCACCTGACTGACTACATTCTAATGATGCAATAAAACACTTCATTCCCCATTTCTCATGACCGTTGCTGCACAACTAACTTTCTGAATTCTTTGATTCTATCTTCTATAGTGTTCTAACAGCCTCTCTTTTGCATCTCATTTCTCATATGATCTTTATTTCTTGTTTGTTAGATGGCAAACATATCTGATTCTTAGAGAAAATAAAAACGATCTTTTCATACAGATGCTCAAGCAATGACATCAATTAATGATTACTTGTTAATCCTTTCACATCCTGAATTTAACACTGTTGCAGACTCTTTTATGGGCTAAATTGGTATGATATAGTGTTCTTCTTCTGTCTTTCGCTGACTATTATATTCTGCTGCAACAGTGGGTTCAATGTGATTCTCATGCATGTTAGTGTGAGCGTTTATTCAATGGTTCAATTTGATTTTCATGCATATTAGTGCAAGTGTTTGTTTATTCAATGGTTCAATTTGATTTTCATGCATATTAGTGTAATCATTTAGTCAATAAACTTCATTTCTTATTCAATATTTCGTTGTGTTCTATTATTTCTTTGAATTCTCATTAGTATGGCAGAGTTTTACATTTTGACCAACACGTTGAATGTTAACGTCAAATCAACACAACAGTCTGAACTGTAACTTTATAAACTTTGTCATCGAATAAGTCTCGTGTGGACAACTTCACATATATTTTAATAGCTCCAATAACAATATAGGGCATTAGAATGTAGTCAGTCAGGTGAGTTTCTCAATTAACATGTTTTCCACATTGAAAGAAACTTGATACATCACAGTTTGTAGTTTATCATGCACAAGACATTGTGCGTTCATTTTTAACCATCATAATGATTGTTCATTATCCTTATCCAAATACTTGACACAATACCATATTTAAGCAGCGTCAATGCATCTCTGCTAATTATTCCATTATTGCTTAGGATCAATGCCTAACATTCACGTCAGAACTTTGTCTGTATAATATTCTCAATTTGGCATCACTAGCCATGTCACTTTCATTAGCGTTATACATTAACTTCGTGTTTGTAATTCCAGAATATTGTGTATATAAATCCTTGCATTTTATCCCTAACGCTTTACACAATTATGGACTCCCCAGTCCTTATCCACATATTATTATATCAGCTTTAAAAAGCCCACACATCGATGGTTATATACATTGGCTAGTGGCTCTGCCACATAATTCTAAACACTGCCATATGCCCGAAGGCTACACTAAGACTGTCCTTGTTACTAGGCTTCATGCGTCATCCAATGCTTTATGCGTACCCTTTGAAGTCTAACTAGTTGAGGTGTTGCAGGGTGCGACCATCCAAATCAAGATAAAACCAAAATGCTCGCAAACCATGCAACAATCCTCAACAAACACACTGTCTATTACAGGGGTCGGCAAAGTACGGCACGCGTGCCAAGCGTGGCACGTGGAACGATTTTCAATGGCACGCGGAGTGAATTAAAACACTGTACAGTATATGATCTCATTTTAAAAAAAATTGAATTTTTAATTAAATAGAAGCATATAATTCTTTTAAAGCTATACCTGTTTTTACAACCCTTCAAAACGAAAGTTTTTAGACATTGGATGTGGGGGGGGGGGGGGGGGGGGGGGGGGGGGGGGGGGGGGGGGGGGGGGGGGGGGGGGGGGGGGGGGGGGGGGGGGGGAGGGAGGGTGGGGGGGGGGGTGGGGGGGGGGGGGGGGGGGGGGGGGGGGGGGGGGGGGGGGGGGGGGGGGGGGGGGGGGGGTACGGGGGCGGGGCGGGGGGGGGGGGGGGGAGAATGTGCGATCTGATGAAAACTAAAGGCCTGATCATACTATATTGCACGTAAGTCTTCGTTTTTACGGACCGTTTCCGAGAACAAACATTCTTCAACGAATTTCATGGGGAGTGGTTATACTTTGCGGCGCCCGCTAGTCTGGCGTCTACCGGCTACCGTCGTTTGTAGGATGAGATTCTTGAAAAGAATCCCAAGCAAATTTTGACGGGCAAGCGGAGACGTAATATCATAATTACGCAATAGTGTCTGGCTAGCGCCTGGACGAGCGTATTTATTTCGTTTTCGCTCGCAGTTTTTGACTCCCAGTGTGAGTTTGGAGCAACAATGACTGACCTCGACGAAGTTATATTTCCGTCCTATCCTGCCCCTCTCTCCCGACCACCACCACCTCTACGGTTCTCTCGGCTGTCGCATACTCATGCCCGTACAGTCCGTTGACCGCAGCACAAAAGTTGGTGTTATTATTAAGTAATACTTCTTCTCTTCTTCCATCCTTAGCCATCAACCGGCAAAGCAGTATGTGGCCAGTACGCCTAGTGGCGTCTTAGGGCAACAACAAATTGATCAATCTATCGCTGTTTCCACCACGCCTAGTGGCGTCTTTGTGGAACAAAAACAGACCAAACAATCTATCATTGTTTCTGTAATCAGATTGGTTGGCAAGCAGGTGATCAGCCCACTGTGCGAAGTTTTTACGGGATGGGGTAAACAGCCCCATGCCCATACCCTCCTTAGTCGCCTTTTACGACATGCGTGGTAGGGTGCAGTGTTACTATTCTTTGCTCCCCTTTCGGGCCCCGGTAACACACGGGTGATTAAGTAATACGGTGCCGTTAAAATGAATTAAAAAAAAGACAAAAACTTGATACACGCTCGTTTCAAGACTTTTGGTCAAACGAATATGGATTCATACAACAAAAGGATCGTGTTGTTTGTGCTTTATGTTATGAAATTGTCTTGTGCCGTACGTCAAGTGTACAAAGACACTATCAAACCAAACATCAGTCCATGTTTAAAAACTCTGAGGAGAGAAATGAAGCCATAAAAATGGCTCTTTCTGGCTACAAAAAAACAAAGTAGTATTTTTAATCAAGTAATTGGAACCAAAAATAAAGCTACCGAATGTAGTTACAAAATTGCACAGTGTGTGGCTTCGAAGGGCAAACCTGTCACAGATGGAGAATACATCAAGGAAACTTTTTTGAGCAGTGCTGAAATTTTGTTTAGTGATTTACCAAATGCGGACCTCCCGCTGTACAGCAATGTTCGTTGGCTTAGTCGAGGTAATTTTTTGAACAGATTTGTATCATGTCTAGAATCAATCAAGGTGTTTCTTGATGAAAAGGAACAACATTTCCCGGAATTGAATGACGAGGACTGGCTGTGCAAGCTGATGTTTCTGGCTGACATAACTACAAATCTGAATGAATTAAACTTGCGTTTACAAGGGCAGGGTCAAACAATACTTGATCTTTTTGAGCACTGGAAAGGATTTGCGTCAAAATTAGACATATTTTGCAGAGATATTACCACTAACACATACAAGTACATCGAATTCAAAGCATCAGAGTTATGGACGATAAAATTTGTAGAATTGCGAAAAACTCTTGAAGGAAGCTGCTTGGAAAAGTCAGCTGCCATCCTCAACTGCTGGACATCCCTGCCTCAAGCGTTCACCTGTTTGAAGAAAGTTGCATTTGCTCTACTTTCGGCTTTTGGGTCAACTTATACATGAGAACAAATTTTCTCACACATGAAAGCTGTTTTAAGTCCACAGAGAAGTCGCCTAACACTTGTGCATTCAGAAGCCTGTGTGAAGCTGAAATTGACAAAACACACACCTGATATTGAACAATTAACCAAGGAGAAGCAAGGACACGGGTCCCATTAATTGATTAATGACTCAGATCAATAATAATTTGTCTTCTCTTTGTTACTTTCACAATTGCCTCCACGGCTGGCGGAGTTGTGGATTAAAGTTGCTACCATAAGTGAAATGGGTTCATTTTCGATACAAGACAACAGGAGGCTGAGACGCTTGGGAGTCATGACCCAAGTGGGCCCGCCCCCCTTAGAGTGTAAAGGAGTATACTGGGCCGAAACACTTGTCCGATGGGGGGACTTCTTCTGATGATCAGATTGCCTCCTGTTGTATCGCTCTGTAAAGAGTTTCCTATCATAGTTACATGGTCAAACCAGTGACGATCGGGAAAAGACCGATTGACTTCTGGAAAGACAGATGACACTGGGAAAGACTAGAAACCGGCTGACCGGGTTAGCACCCCGTAAGCTGTATTCAATTGCTACAGGACCCAAAAATGATAGATGCCCCCAGGATTCACCGAAAGGGGGGGAGAATGATGAATCCACAGGCGCCTCATTGGAATCGACCAGACCCGTTACACGGACTTCGAGCTCTGAACAACGGCCGGAATTTCCATGTGCCTGTGGTAGGGAGTTCTCTACTCAGAGAGGAATGAAAATCCACCGAACGAAAAAGGGGTGTGGGAGGTCATCTGGGGGAGATCAACAGCGCTCTGTCTCGACGGATAAGACGTTAGAAGAACGCAGCCAGGAGTCAATCCACAGTGCTGAGTACATTCAAGTTGATCTGCCTGATGATGATCTCACACACTTCTTGGACGGGAAGAGAGATGCAATCAAGTTTCCACCTGCCAGTGCAAAAGGGCTTTGGGAACAGCTGGACGAAGCCTTGGCAAAAGAGTTGGATAACAACCTGAAGCAGATAAGTTTGGAGAAGAAGCTGGAAATCTTCGGCGACATAATATATCTGCACTGTCGCAAAGTGTTCGGAGTGAGGGAGGCAAGGGAAAGTAAACCACCACGAAAAAGTAGAAGACAAATTAAAATAGAAGAAATCAGGAAACAGAAGAAGCATGCCCGAAAACTTTTCAAGAACGCAGTTGCCACAGAGAAGGAAGGGTTACGACAGGTTTGGGAGCACCTGAAAGGCCAACATAATGCCCTTTGTAGAGCAGAAAGGTTGTGCAGGAAGAGAAGGAAGACTCGAAGGGATAGGGAAAGATTCTTCAGGGAGCCCTTCAAGTTTGCCAAAGAACTGTTTGAGCAGCCACGGTCGGGTACGCTAAACATCAAGAAAGAAGACCTGGAAGAACACCTTAGAATGACATATTCAGATGGTCGCAGAGATGAGCCGCTCAGCAGCATGGCAGGCCTTAAATGGCCGAGTAAGCCAGGAGCTGAATTTAACACCAAGCCCCCAACGGTGCAAGAGGTAGAAAGCATTGTCCAGAAAGCTCGGTGCAAGTCAGCTCCAGGTCCTAATGGTGTTCCATATGTGGTGTATAAGAGATGCCCTGAAGTGCTCAAACGACTGCTCCGTTTACTAAAGAATGCGTGGAAAGCCCAGCTTGTAAGCAAGGAATGGAGAAAGGCGAATGGAGTCTACATCCCGAAGGAGCAAAATTCCACAGACATCAGTCAGTTCAGGCCAATCTCACTACTCAATGTGGAAGGGAAGATATTCTTCTCAGTGATGGCAAAAAGACTCACTACATACCTCCTGGCAAATGGGTACATTGACACTACCATTCAGAAAGGAGGTATCCCAGGTACACCAGGATGTCTAGAGCATGCCACAATGATCTGGGAAGCAATCCAAAAGGCAAAGTCTGACAGAACAGACCTCCATGTAATCTGGTTGGATCTGGCGAATGCTTATGGATCCGTTCCACACCAGATGTTGTGGCAGGCCCGGAAATGTATCATGTTCCACAAGAGATTGCAGCAATGCTGAAGCTGTATTTCGCAGGGTTTGCTGTCAGATTTTCAACCAGAGAGTACACAACGAAGTGGATTGGCCTTGAAGTTGGAATTGCAATGGGGTGTACCATCTCTCCGATACTATTCGTGATGGCTATGCAGGTAATCCTCAATGCGGCTGAAGGAATGGCTATAGGTCCAAAGCTCGGGGGAATGTGTCACATGCCACCGCTCAAAGCATTCATGGATGACACAACAATTCTGACATCAGATGAACATCAGGCCCGGAGGATGTTAAAACGCCTGGATGAACTAGTCAGCTGGTGCAGAATGAGCTTCAAACCCAAGAAGTCGAGAAGCCTATCAGTCAGGAAAGGGAAGATAGCAGAAGACATATTCGTGGTTTCCAACCAAAGAATCCCTACTGTTATTGAGGAACCTGTTAAAAGTCTTGGCAGGGTGTACGACGCCTCATTAAAAGACTCGAAGGCAGTGCAACAGACAATAGAAATGGCAGACAGAGGGCTACAGATCATAGACCAAAGCAGACTCTTGGGAAAGTTCAAACTGTTGTGCCTCCAGTTCATGTTGATACCGAAGTTGCTGTGGCCACTGCTTATATATGAAATAAGCACAAGTACAGTCGAAGCTATAGAGCAGAAGGTCAACAAGTTCATGAGAAAGTGGCTAGGGGTACCACCAGGTCTGTCAGATGTAGCACTGTACTGCAAAAAGTCAAAACTTCTGCTTCCTTTCAAGTCAGTTGTTGAAGAGTACAAAGTTGGAAAGGCAAGGCTTGCAATGATGCTACGCGAGTCAGCTGATGACGTGGTTAAGTCCATTCAGCCCACACTGAAAACAGGAAGGAAGTGGAGAGTGGAAGAAGCTGTTGATGCTGCCCAAGAGTCACTCAAACTGAGGGAGGTAATCGGATACACACAGACGAATAGACGGGGATTTGGTCATGGAGACATCCGCTGGTGGTCCAAGGCATCAAGCAGGGAGCGCAGAGACATGGTTGTTCATGAGATACGAGAGGCTGAGAATGATAAGAGGTTGCAAAAAGCAGTGCAGCAGGTCCAACAAGGCCAATGGACTACATGGGAAGGAGCCCTGCAGAGGTCCTTGACATGGAATGATATATGGCATATGGCACCTCTTAGGCTCAGCTTCGTTGTTAGATCAATGTATGACCTGCTGCCGTCGGCCACCAACCTTGTGAAATGGGGAAAGTCGGATGATGAGCAGTGCCCCCTGTGCCAGGGGAGGCAGACACTCGAACACGTGCTCTCAGCGTGTAAGGTGTCATTAGGGCAAGGGCGATACACCTGGCGCCATAACAAAGTGCTAAATGAGCTTGCTGCGACAATAGATCTAGCAAGGATGAAGGCGAACAGCAAACCCAGGCCGAGCACCGCAAATACATACTTTCTGAGGGCAGGAAAGTCAGCACACCCCAAACCGAGTAAACCAGGTAGCAGTTTACCATCTCTTCTTGATTGTGCAAATGACTGGGAGATGGCGGTAGACCTACCTGGACGAGGGGCATATCCAGAGAGCATCAGAAAATCGCGGAGACGGCCGGATATAGTGCTTCATTCTTCTTCAACGCTTCAGGTCATACTGATTGAACTGACCGTGCCATTTGAATCCAGATTAGACGAGCAACATTCGTTCAAAGCGGCCAAAATATAGTGATCTGGCCGCGGATCTGAGACACGAGGGGTTCACTACAAGGGTCATGGCTGTTGAAGTGGGCGCAAGAGGGCTTGTGGCTGCATCAATGTATGATCTATTGAAACTGTTGGGGCTGAAGGGACAGGCGAGAACAAGGGCACTGAAGAGGCTTAGTGAAACTGCCGAAAAGGCATCAGGCTGGCTGTGGAACAACCGCAATGGGCAATGGAAATCGTGACAATAAACGCTGCGGTACAGAAAACACCAGGAATTTTTCTAAGTCCACAAAACGCTGAGTTTTGTGGTGTACTAGTGAGCGGGCTGTGACTGAGGGGCAACAGGCGATGTATATTATAGGAGGTGTCAGAGTCAGAATTTCAGTGGCTAGGCTCGGCGGCTTCGCGATGGTGTCTCAGTGTGTGCGACGGAATGAACGGAATAATTTGTCTTCTCTTTGTTACTTTCACAATTGCCTCCACGGCTGGCGGAGTTGTGGATTAAAGTTGCTACCATAAGTGAAATGGGTTCATTTTCGATACAAGACAACAGGAGGCTGAGACGCTTGGGAGTCATGACCCAAGTGGGCCCGCCCCCCTTAGAGTGTAAAGGAGTATACTGGGCCGAAACACTTGTCCGATGGGGGGACTTCTTCTGATGATCAGATTGCCTCCTGTTGTATCGCTCTGTAAAGAGTTTCCTATCATCATAATCAATGATTACTCATTAAAATTTTAATAACGTGTTTATGTTTGGTTTATTTAATTGTTTTGTTCTTCAAACTATTGGACTTTCTGTCTTAACAAAATATACATATGGCAATTTTATTATAAAATTTCAAACTAATGTGTTCAGAACTTAAATTTTGCAAAACATAATATTTGTATTGATATTTGTTCCTATTTATATTAAAATATTGAATAATCTACAAAGAATAGAATAGTTATTTAATTTATCGGAAACATGTTAATACAAGATCATTTTTAAATTGTTTCAATAATTGTTGTATACAAAAATATGGTGGTTTTAGGTTGGCACGCTGAGTGACTTTGCAACATTACTTCGGCACGACACTTCTAAAAGTTTGCCGACCCCTGGTCTATTATATTAACATCTATCAATGGCCTTCACGCTTCTCATCTGTCCAAGAAATACTCTGGCATGCACTATAAAAATGAAAACTAACAATTTAAAAAATTATCTTCGAGGAGATGTAAAACAGGAAAAAAATAAAGAAGAAAAAAATTCACTCACCGAAGAGATGAAAAAAGATAGGATTTTGATGAATCATCTGTCCTGGTCTCTGGCATAAACTTCGGCTGCCAGTGAAAAGTAGTGACTGCCTCAGACACTGGGTCTTTGATGGTCAAATCTAACAAAAACATTAATAACATACATTTAGTAAATAGCACATTATTCATTTTTCTTGTTTTGTCAGTCCTAAATAGCTTCAGTCTCTTAATTCCAGTTTTTTTTAAGCCATTCAACACAATTACTGAGGCGTGGGACAGTCACAAAGGAACAATAAGTATTGGAAGATAATCAATAAATGTCCAGTTTGTAGACAATAGTGATGCACTGGCTGGAGAACGAACGTTATTTTCAAAGGGTTAAGAACTGGCTGTGCAGGCCCATCTAACATTCTACCCTTCCACTCTCACTTATCTTGCGTACTGTATCCTTTCATTCCCATATGTTACTTTAAGCATTAATTTAAAGGCATGCAACATTATAATGGTTGTATAACAGCATACATTTACAGTATCCAATTATAATCAAAATAAAGTATGTTTTTTTTAAAAAGAAGACTAAAGAGCTACATGAACTAATTACCAGGCATGATACCACCTCCTGAAAATATGGGACATGAAAATCAATGTAGTGAAGACCCTGCTTATGACAAACAATAAATAAGGAACCACAAAAATCAATAAAGCTAGTGGACAAGACCTAAGGACATTGACCCCATTCAAAATATGGGAACTGTAATTAATAAGAAAGAAATGAGAGCAAGGATATAACTCTTAAAAAAAAATTACAACAAAATTTAATGCATTTTTTAGATACATGTGAAGTCTGCATGTTAAAAACAGACCTAAAATAAAAAATGTAACCAAAAGAAGCAAGATGTTCCAGAAAGATCCTTAGTCAAAAATACATGGAGTCCGCTGGGAGAACAACATCAGACAATCTCTGAAGGACTGAGGACTAGGATGGAAACAGGCCAGAAGGAAGACAGTCGATGGGATATTATGGTGCTCTATCTTCCAAACCTCTACACCTCATGGAGGAAGAGGAACAACTAAGCAAGTAATAATACACAGATCATGTCATAAATGACAGTGTGCAGAACATCATAAAGCAGACTATATGAAGCTCTACTAACAACTGCTAAATCTCACAGATGCTTCAATGGCATGGCCATGTGTGAACACTAAATGGGTTGTCCAATACTGTACTTGAAGGGATAGTTCCACAAATAATCAAAGAAAAAAGGTAGATAAAAAAAAGTATGCAGAAAGATAACTTAACAAGAAAAATACAGACTTTCATAAATGGGTACTTGTGCAGAACAAGACTGAAGTCGACTGACAAGATCAATGATGTGGACATGCTGGAAAGAAGTACACAAACACCAGTGGAGCAGGAGGTCAGGAGAAGACTCTGGAGTTAGTACACACATTAAGAAAACCAGCTGACAGAATTATAAGGCAGTGTCTGTTATGGAATACCCAGGGTAAGATTTTTAAAAAAAATAGGAGCTTTGCCTTGTTTTGGCGAGGCATGCACCATTCAATCTTGACACAAGGTCTGTCAGTTATATTAAGGCACAAGTCTAAATATAAATGACATTGTGCTCTGTAAAACGTGCTCGTGTACATTATTGACCCAGGGTAAGAGAAATAAAGGGAGACAAAAACACGTGGAGAAGATAACTGGAGACAGACATGAAAGGAATGAGGAAGACCATGGAAAGACCTTTAACAGATGGCACAGGACAGGAGGGTGTGGCATGTTTTTTGTTGAGGTGCTCCACGGGGAGCTCAAATGTAACGATGATGTTGTAATACACACAGGGCAGATAATACTTATAAATGAACAGGAATATCATTGAATAGACACACATACTATTGTAAGAGAGACTCACGTAGAAGCAAAAAAATAATTGTTCAATATTTCAAACATTTGTTTTGCCTCTTGCATTTGAAAACTTTCATAGACTCTGTTCCATCCAATTTATGTTGCTTCCAAAAGAAATATCAAGTCCTGTGTTAAATCATTATGATAATTAAATTATACACATAAATGGGTATTTTTTTGGGTCTCATAAGAAGTAAAGAGATAGAAAACTAGACAACAAAACAAGTAACAGACAATGATAGGAAACTCTATACAAGTGTTTCGGCCCTTTATTCTCCTTAACACTCTAAGGAGGTGGTGGGGGTGGGGAGGGGGGGGGGGGAGGGCACCTGGGTCATGACTCCCAAGGGTCTCATAAGAAGTAAAGAGATAGAAAACTAGACATCAAAACAAGTAACAGACAATGAATGTCTTGTTTGTTTCTTTGTTTCTAAATCATTATGAACTTGATTATGTACAATTTTCTCAAAAGTGCTTGAGGATATCCACTCATTGGATGTCCCAACTGGTTTCTGAACACCTTTCTAATATCATAGCTGTAATTTCATTGTATACTTAAAAAGCATGAACCACAGTGGGGTCACCACTTGAAAGATGGCCACCAACAGAGCAAAGTTGACAAGAGTTTGTTGCTCCCCTACAAGACACTTACTAGGCGTAATGGATCTAAGAAGAATACTTAAAATGTATTATTACATGACTAGTTTAAATGTTTGTTTTCAGTTCATTACCAGCAAAGTCAATATAGTTACAGAGTGTGTTTTTAACGTGTATTAACGTGTATTAACGTTGTACATTTTACTTATATGATATTAATTTGCTTCTTAGGCAGGGCAGAAAAGTAAAAATAGGCTAAATGCCTATTTTCTTTACCCTGAAGATTTTCAATCACCTGTTCTTTCCTTATTCCAGTGCTGTCAAGTTCTTGCCAATACAATTCATTATTAATGGTATGTCTGCAAAAAAAAGTGGCAATATTCTGTGGTAGACCAGGAATGGGACATTGCATTAAGCGCTTCCCCAAGTGTGGTAAGGGTTGCCCCAGGAGTCTGCGAAAGGGGTTCAAGCATCTCACTGCATTTTTTTTTAACTTTATCATACTTTTTTTTGCTGTGGGAGACAAATATCTAAGGCATTTGACAAAGTGAAACATGAGGAAATTATCAAAATGTTAGAAAGCATCAACATTGATGGAAAAGACTTGAGGATAATAAAGAACATGTACTGACAACAAACAGCAGCTGTAAGAATTAGCAGCCAAATATGAATGTTTTAGCAAGTAAAAACAGGGTGTCAGGCAGGGATGTGTGCTGTCACCAGATCTGTTCAATCTGTACAGTGAAAATATAATGAGATCCCTAGACAACATGCCAGGAATATCACTTGGTGGACATAATATAAACAACCTGAGATGCGCTGATGATACAGTTTTAATAGTAAAAAGTGAAAAGGAGCTACAGGAAATGGTTGATACAATAGTGACAGAGAGTGAAAATAAAGGCCTCAGCCTTAATAGCAAAAAGACAGAAGTAATGGTCGTCTCAAAGAAAAAGGCTTCTCCAAAATGCACTATCAAAGTAAATGGAACAGTTATAAAACAGGTCAAGAGATTGAAATACCTGGGCGCATTAATAACAACGTATGTGATGCGTGTCGTATTATTTAAAGTTTCGGAGAAGGTCTCCGTGGCCAAAGTATACACTAGGGGATAGTCCAACAACACGAATCATCATAACTGCATTGAGCTGACAAACACCTCCTTCATAATTCACAAATACGCAGTTTATTATGCTTGACACAAAGCTCCATGAAATCAGTTCTCGCCCAAAGGCAACTGCAGTAATAAGTAGTTGTCCAGTCCGTTCACTATCAAATGCTGGTCAATGGCAATCATACAAACTTTATTTTTCATAGTCCAATGGACATCTTCATGAATAGATTATACATTTCCTGAATATAATAAACCAGGGACACCTCAACTAAGTATATTGATGTCCTGGTGATGGAATGATGCAGGAAAAACACAGAATACTGCAGGAGCCCAATACACATACGTCCGCTCACATTCAAACACAAGCCGCATCTCCTCTTGCAGACGATCACCTCACTTCTGCTTCAACATGTTCGCGTCTGCCTCTACACCATATCGGCATGACGTCACTTCCTTTATTAATAAGTAAGTCTGTATAAAATTATCAGAAAAAGAGCCCTGTTGAGCCAAATATTATATCGACATAATCGTTATGAATTTTAATCACAACAGTATGGAAGATGCATCTCAGAAGTGAAGAGAAGAATAGCTCAGGCAAAAGTAGCATTCTATAAAATGAATGTGCAACAATTCTTTGTCAATGGAAGTAAGAAAGAGAGTTCTTCAGTGTTATTTTGAACAAATCCTGACATATGGGAGTGAGTCATGGACAGTTAGTAAACAGGTAGGGAAAGCACTAGAGGCCACAGAGATGTGGTTTTACAGAAGAATGTTAAAAATACCATGGGCACCCCAAAAAAGAGTAATGAGGATGTCCTGAAAGAGGCCAATGCACAAAGGAAACTTATTTCACAAGTTAGAAGCAATGGCTATATTTATGAGAAGAGGAAAGCTGGAATATATCATAACAACAGGTAAGATTGAAAGAAAAAGAGATAGAGGAAGACAAAGAGAGCAAATACTGGACAGTCTGACAGAACAGCAGAAATGATAAATTGTACTGGAGATAGGAAGCTGTGGAGAGACATGATCTCCTTCGCCACTAGGCATGGTATTTGAAGAAGAAACAATTCATTAACTTTAATATATAAGAGGGGAACACAGCTAAGACTAAACTCTCAAAAGGAGTAAGTGATCACCGTTAAGCTTCGGAAATACCGTTCTATAACAATGACCAAGAATTTCAATAAACCTGCGTTAACAACTTACCTTTAACAGCATCCACATCCTTCGCCGCGCTGACTGTGGTTGTCGTGTCTGTAACACTGGCAGCCACACTCTGGCTTGACAAGGCTCCCATTCTCTGCATGACTTGTTGCTGAAGGCTCACTAGTTGCTGTGCAATGGTCGATGCAACAGCCCGTGTATTTTCTGACGTGCTTGCATATGGGATAAACGGCGGCAGCTGCATAAAGATATAATACTAGAAAATCTCTGCAAACACCAGTTATAGTAATTGTGCTGTCCTGCAAACAGTGACTTCAAGTAATACACTTTTATGCCTATTCAATGCCAGGTGGTGCAAAAGAAGGGTATACAGTTATTTACATTTTTAAAATACTTTTTTGTACAAAAGTGTGGCTCACCATGGTAGAACAGTTTCAGGAATGTGTCCACAATGATGACATGGCAGGTAATATCATCAAATCAGCTAAAATTTTCTCTTTGAGAGTAACATAATTGTTAAAAAATAAATATTAAAACTTGTATAATTACTACTGGGTAATTTTTACCTTTAGTGCCGTCGAGCTCCTATCGTGACTTTCGTATACTTTGTACTTGGTATCGGAGTTTAATGTTCCTTGCCGGAGCGTTTTAACTTTATTGGATACGCCGATCGAGCACATAATTCCGAGCCGACTGCATCAGAATAGGTGTCCATTGCCGGTCGAGGTCGTTTGTGCATCAAATGTCATGATACCTACTTTCTTGTAAACTCTGATACCAAGTACAAAGTAAACTAAAGTCACGATAGGAGCTCGACAGCACTAAAGGTAAAGATTACCTACTATTGTGCCGCCTGATCAAAATTGTATAATTTCACGATGTATTTTGATATACTGACATTAGAAGAAGTTGGCGATGGACATGACATTCACTGAGGAAAACTGATGATAGCATTACAAGGAAGTCTCTGAGAAGACAAAAAAAAAAAGGACTACACCTCAGGCATGTGAGGGGTGACTAATGTCAGGTTGTACATGACCATGAGGCTGGTGAGGGGTGACTAATGTCAGGTTGTACATGACCATGAGGCTGGTGGGGGTGACTAATGTCAGGTTGTACATGACCATGAGGCTGGCAATCTCATCATGTACAAGAACTGCTACAGAAAACACCACAGCCCACACAAATGCTTTGATACAGGCTTCCTGAAAGATAACCAGCTGATCTGGTGGTGCCATGCTTCACAGGGAACAAGAAGGGAAATGAATGAACACTCCCCTCCCTAGAACCATTATTTTAAAACTGTAAACGAGAATTATTCAAAGATGATCAGATTTATACTAATATTAATACCCCATCCATTAGTAATTTTATCTGGGTATCGCCTCTGAACTTAAAAGTTGTAGAGCATTGACTGTAAGCATTTATTATTGTTAACTCTTTCAGTCCCAAGCAAAAAAGTGGGTTTGGCCCAAGCAAAAATGGCCACCCCAGTGCGTTTTTATTGTTGTTGTTTGGAAATAATTTTTAAAAATGTTCATATGCATAAATAACTTTGTTGTTGTATATGAAACTGAAGGTAATTGGATGTACTTTACTCTTGTGCTACAAGTATAAAAGCTTTCATTGAAAAATGATTAGTTATTCAAGGTAAAATGGAGGATATGCGCTTAAAAAAAATGATTAGTTATTCAAGGTAAAATGGAGGATATGCGCTTTAAAAAATCGCTTTAAAAATCTTAAATAAATATCTCAAAACAGAAACACGTTCACTCTTAAACACGTGCGGTATTTAAAAGAATGTACTTGCAGTCGGAAATGACTTTGTGGGTAGTTATAATTAGAAACAGTCTCAAACAGAGGCACATATACTAAAGGCATTTTAAAGTCGATTGGGCCAAGCGCGTCTAACCCCTGAGCCTTTATAAAGTCGATTGGGACTTAAAGAGTTAAAACTGCTAATTTACAGGCACGAGACAAAATTAATCATAAGTTCTAAGATAACATTTTTCTCCCACAAAAACTGGTGACAATTTAAAGGTTATGAAGTCACGTATGTGTCACATGATTCAAATATAAAATGAGGGTTCAGTTCACAGACATGCTCAAAATAGTGACTTCTACCAGTCTGTAAATTACTGTAAATCTCACCCATAAACCGGAGTTTCCTGTTGACCCTGTAGGTAAAACACTTTGCAAATCTAAGGGCGTAATGCTGACCTGAAATGTAAAATACATTTAAACAAATTAATTGATGAGGTTTTCTCAAGTGTAAGAGATGACCTTATTACCTCCTTCTTTCAAAGCTATCATCATCACCAACTCCCTTTTTGTTCCTTATGGAGCAATGGTTACTTTAGAAATTTGTTTTAGAAGATGAAGCTGCTAGTCCCAAGAAAGATCTCTTACGACTTTAAAGTGGTGAACATACAACATAGCCAATGTCGCTCCTGGATTTTCAAATGTATAAATAATAAACAGGTTTATCTGTAACTTTATACAAAGTATATTAATGTATAATAACATTATATGTATACCGGATACAATTTACATAAGAGTAATGTTACTTTTACAACAGTAAGGAACAAATACAGTGAGTACAGTTACTTAGGTATTGCTTACTTTAATCTGTCCTTTACACTGACCATTGAAGTCCATGATGTTGTACCAGCCACATATTTGTTGCAAACCTTTTGTTAAGGAGGATAAATCTACTGATACAAAGCCCAGCACTCGATCACAGGATTTATCTGCAATATTTAAATAAGTTAATCAGAACACACCACTATACGATTTATATACACATTTTAAAAAAAAAATCTACCGTAAAATCTCGCATATAATACGCACTCGTGTATAATACGCATGCTTCATTTAGCCCAAAATTTTCTGGTAAAATTGAAATTCGTGTATAATACGCATCATAATTTTTCAAGATTTTATTTTATGAAACATTTGTTAAAAAACTGAAAGAAGATGGAAGATGCTGCGCGATAGTAGTTCTTCGACGAACTGAAAGACCATGTTGCTTCATAAAACGAACTGCCCATCCATATGACGCTTTAAATGCTGTTGTGCCTGTACGAGATTTTTTAAGTTCCAGAGCTTTAAGTCGGATTTCAATGCATGAAACACCGATGCCTTGTTGCCTTCTATCCTTTACCCACTCCAATAATGTTTTTTTTCTAGGTCTGGAAGATCTGGTGGTGACCCACGATTCGCCTTTTTCTTACTAGGCAACACTTGCAGCGCCTTTTTGTTTTTTCGCCATAATCGAATGTTGCACTCGTTAATGGAAAAATGTCGACTTGCTGCCCGATTGCCGTTAGATTCTGCATATTTTACCACTAAGAGCTTTTCTGCTACAGTACAACATTTTCTCGAATTCATTTTTAGGGCTCAAAATAATCAAATGACAAACTTCACAACCAAGCTTAATATCAAAACAGATTGAAGACCAAGAGTGCGAAATGCGTTTTGCAACAATGTCTGACACATAAGAAAACACATAGCACATTCAATTTTGCGCCATTTTCACTGTCAAATTGTGACAAAAACTTGAAAGACTTTCCAATGTAGGTTACTTTCGATGTCGAAAATTACGTATTTTTTAGTACTCGCGTATAATACGCACCGGAGTTTTAGCGGGCAAAAATGAGTAAAAATTGTGCGTATTATACGCGAGATTTTACGGTAATTTAGAACACATCATCTGATTTATATGTAACAAACAAATAGCATGTTATAAGAGACGACAAATATGAGGTTGTGTAATGGGCTGGCAACCTCAACATCTAAAACAAATTACCACAGAAACCACCACTACAAGAGTAAATGAATACTTTAGTGCAGGCTCAGGACATGGAGCCCTGCTGCAACAGTTGCTCAATGCTCCATGCAGAGCGAAAATGAAAAAGATGATGATGATGAACGTGACCTTACCTGGAGCTTTGGGTGCTTCTGATGGCTTGTGCCAGACTTTTAACACCAAATTCTGAAAGGAAAAACAAAACTCAAACAATGCAATAATAACAGAAAGTAATAACAGAAAGTAATAACAGAAAGTAATAACTGATTATTTAAGTGAGTTCTTTTCTCCACTTTACAGACTTACTGCATTTCTGTCTCCCCTCCTCTCTCTCATCTCCTCCCTCTCTAACCTTTTCAGTTACACACACACATATACAAATATGCACAGCGGATTGATCAACCGCTTGCTTGACACATTGATTACGGAAACAACAATTAATATTCTGTTGTACCAATAAACGCCTTTAGGCGTAACGGAACAACGGATAATTTCTTGTGGCCCTAAGATGCCGTAAGGCGTAATGGCCACTGACTGCTTGGTCGGTCTTTGGCTAAGGACGGAAGAAGAAGAAGAAGATATACAAATATAGTGCCAACTGACAAGGAAGAAGGGGAGAAAGACATAAAGCAACAAAGCTGGATGAAGAAGAAACAAGAAAACGTGGTGTTACCACCTTGTTGTATTGTTGTGGTAGATGGGTGAACTAGTGCGAATGTTAGTGAGGTGGGCCGTATAACTCTGGCATAGAATACTGCAACGGGTCAAAACTGTATGACCAGCTTGAAGATGGAAGTAGATGCTGAACTCGTAGGGTTAAATTTACGAGACATCATTTAATGAATAAAGACGTGAATATTTCGACGACGTGGTACAGACAATCATCATGGCAATAATCATCAATTCATATAATGGCAGGAACATTTCAGAAATGCATCTACATGTGGTAGACCTCCTACATGATTAAGTAAGTATTCATATGGTCGTTGATTGACAGCACTGGCCGTTATAGCATCAAGGTCAACGGCTTGACAGAATATCGGACACTGTTGAATGGACAGTTCATCATATATATATTATTATTCTGACATCTTAATCTGCTCCTGATGTCAGAGAGTCGCACTAGCCGCTGGACATATTGAATTCAGCGGAAGCTCTGCCGTAACATGCAGAGTTGCAGGTCTCTGAGGCGTGAGACATAAAAACGAGCCGTTTTCTGGCTAGATATTAAACTGGAAGGATTCTTGGCAAGGTTCTTCAAGAATCGGCTTCCTCATCTTTCAAATCATAATTATATTAATATGCGTGTGTCTTCCCTTCACTTAGGGCAAGCACACAAAACTCATGTCTATCTTGGACAGAAAATATCTCAGACTGCCTCAAGCATCATAGCTTGATGACAACAGATCGACCGCAGCAAGCCCCGCTAATCTGTCCAAATATCGTGCACGACGGCATGCAAATAATGAAACATATACAATTTACTTAGATGCGCTCCACGTGCGTCTATAAAAGACTAGACCCACATGTGAGAATCTCAAACACTTAACTCCCACGTGAAAAGAACTTAACACGTGGTTTAACAGTACCACAGAATAAGCAAACATTTTGACAATCCTCAGATTAAGACTCTTCTTCTTCCTCTTCCTTTTTTTACATGTTTATGTAGTATAAGGCTGCCACTGCTACCAGTCCCCTTGCAGGAAGTGTATGCTAAAGCTTTTCATGTCCTCTGGCTGTGGTAGTCCCTGCAATAATTTGTTTTACACAAAACTTTTGTTAACCCCATTCATAACTCTCCTCAGTCATCTTTTACAACAAGCTTGTTATAGTACAATGGTCCTATTCTTTGCCCCAGTATGGGGCCCCCAGAATCCATTCAGACACAGATTCAAGGTACACTCACTTTATTCTCTTTGTACAGGTATTCAGTGCTCAGTCTGGTTTCAACAGTAAAATCCCAGACAGGGTTGACAGAGTTGGGGAAGATGCTGCTACATGTTGGCTTTGATCGCTCAGAACTCTGGAAGGACACATAAGTTGTGGGACTGATCTCACCAGACCTGAAACATTTAATAAGACAGTCAAATTATCAATGTAGACAAAGATTAACAATTACAAAGGGTTAACAACTAGACATGGAGTAAAAACTAGACATGGATCAGAAACTAGACATGAATCACAAACTAGACATGGATCAAAGACTAGATAAGGATTAAAAACTAGACAAGAATAAAAAAACTAGATGAGGATAAAAAAACTAAACATGGATCAAAAACTAGACAGGTCTTAAAAAAATTAGGATGGTTATGTACCAACATGGGAACAAAATCTAAATGTCCTCCATGAATCCACATGATGTTCATTTATTCCCCAACCTCCCCCTCCCTGACAGAAAGTGCATCATTATCCATTACAATATCAAAGGAAATGACTTCTTGCACAGCTTATGACTCAGACCTACCTTAGTCTTTTTACCTCAGTCATTTGAGTCAAGAAAGTAAAAGAGTAACGGTAATCCCACGTCAAATACTGCCATAGGGGAGGCGAAGTATTAGATGGATACACGCTGAGAAAACCTGCGCTGATAGCATTACAAGACAGTCCTTGTTCTGGAATCACCAGGGTAAGAGGTAGAGGGAGACCAAAGAACACTTAAAGAAGAGAACTGGAGAGACAGACATGAAGAGGATGAAGAAGTCATGGAAAAACCTTGAGCAGATGGCACAGGACAAAAAAGACTTGGCATAAGTTTGTTGAAGGCCTATACTCCTAGGGGACCTGAAGGGTGATGATGATGATGATGATGATGCTAGCAATGAGAAAAGGACACCGCAAACACATGGAAATAAATAATAATTTATTAACAAATAAAAAATATATAAACACAAAGGATGAAAAGTCATGGAAAAAACTCCGCCAATGCACAGGACCCAAAAGACCGGATGAAAAGGAACTCCTTGGGGGCCTGCATGATGAGGCCGTAAGGAGGCAAAGCCCCGCAAACCATGCAAAGGCATAATAATTTATTAACAAATAAAAAATATATAAACACAAATAAAAACTCCGCCAATGCCGGTCCCAAGCCCGGATGAAAAAGGAAGAGGGCGGCCTGCATGGAGGCCGTAAGGAGGCAGCCCCTCCACCATGCAAAGGCACAACAGGCCAATCACCTGTTTGCTTTAAATCACGATTACTAGCAACACAAGAGAGAAAACTGGACGGATTCTAAAGGCGACGAACTGGAACGGACTACGGACTACGACTTATGGAACTTGGAACACAAGAAGTATAAATGGGAAGGAAGAGGAGCTGGTGGAAGAGATGAGGAAAGCAAAATTAGAAATCCTGGCTATAACGGAAACAAAGAAAAAAGGACAAGGAGTTATGGATCTCGATGGCAACACGCTGCTCTACAGTGGTGTACCCATGTCTGAAAGAGCTAAAGGGGGCGTGGGTTGCATTGTGGCCCAAAACCAAAAGATAGTATCAAGGGATGGAACTTTGTCTCGGAGCGCATTATGGTTGTTAAACTAAAAGAAGGAGAAACCATAGTCAACCTGGTCATAGTGTATGGGCCAAATGAGGATGAGAGAGCAGAGGTCAAGGAGGAATTCTTCGAGCTGCTTCAAAGGACAGTGGATGACTGCCTAGATGAAGTTATCATGCTCGGAGATTTTAATGCCAGAGTTGGAAACGACCATGCTAGATGGGGTGGAGTTATCGGAAGATATGGAGAAGATACTCTCAATGACAATGGAAAGCGACTCCTTAGATTCTGCAGTGAGCAGAATCTGATCATTACAAACATAAAGTTCCCCCATAAGCGCATACATGCATACACTAGATGTGAACCAACAAAGAATGAGAAGTCAGTGATCGACTATGCCATTGTTCGGAGAAGCTCATTCAAATATGTCCGAGATGCTAGAGTCTGGAGGGGGCAGAGATTGGAAGTGATCACTACCTGCTAACAATCAAAAGAACAACTGAAAGAGTTGCTCAGCCTAGGAACTGCCCAACATCACGCAAGAAACCAAGTAAACGAGCAGGAGAAATGAGCATTAGGACCTACAAGCTGAGAGAGCCAGAAATTAAGACCAGATATCAGGGGCTTATTGCTGCAGCGGTGAGAAACACAGAAGAACAACCTGATGACTTGGAAACCCTCTGGATTAAATTCAAGGATATCATAAAGACAGCTGCTGCAGAAGCATGCGGTGAAGTCCGACTTGGGAACAAGAGAAAGAGGACACCTTGGTGGACAGAGGAAGTCAAAGAGAAAATAAGAGAGAAGAAAATGGCATGGAAACAATACTTAGGAGCTAAAAACACAACAGGACAAATGGAAAAATATAGAGAATATGTGACACTCAGAACAGAAGCAAAGAATAAAGTGCTAGCAGCAAAACAGAAGTCCTGGGAAGAATTTGGAGAAAAGCTAGAAAAAGATGCACAAGAAAACCAGAAATTGTTCTATAAGACCCTAAAGAACATGAGGAAGGAAAAACAATGCCCTCTCAAATTTATAAAGAACAAGCAAGGCAAATTGCTTACTGCCCCGAAGGAAGTAATGGGAAGATGGAAAGAATATTTCTCAGAACTCCTGGATGGTGAGCATGGTGAAGCATCAGAAATGATAAACACTAGCACAGAAGAGAAAACCAATGATGGTGAAGATGACATAAAGATAGAAGAACTGAAGGCAGCACTGGAGAAAATCAAGATGGGCAAAGCAGCAGGGCATGATGGTATAACACCAGAAATGGTTAAGTTCATGGGAGCATCAGGCGACCTATTACTCTTAAGGGTTTTACAGGCAGCGTGGTACAACAAGACAATACCAAAGGATTGGGAGATTGCCATCATAACACCAATTTTCAAAAAGGGTGACAATCGACAGTGTGGAAACCATAGAGGCATATCTCTTCTCAGTGTCCCTGGTAAAATCTACTCTAGAATCCTAGAGCAGAGACTCCGACGCCTAGCTGAGCCACAACTGGATGAGGTCCAGTGCGGATTCTGAGCAAACCGAAGTATTCAAGACCTAATCTTCACACTCAGACAGCTGAGTGAAAAGGCCCTTGAGTATAAGAGTGAGATGCATCTTTGTTTCATAGATCTGGAAAAGGCGTTTGACAGGGACCCCTGGAGCAAACTTTGGGACTGTTTGGCAAGGAAGAATATTCCAGCACCTCTGATTCATGCTATACAGAGCTTCTACAAGTCTTGCAGAAATTATGTGAGGACAGCAAACCATAAGTCGGAAGAGTTCAGGACCACCACTGGTGTAAGACAAGGTGATATCCTATCACCTTACCTCTTCATACTCCTTATGGACGATGTCATCAAGGCATGTAAGGAGAGAACAAGAAAGTATTCAGTGGGGTACTGGAAGATGAGACAGGTCTATATTTCGGAGCTGGCATTTGCTGATGATGTTGCCCTGATTGCTAAATCAGAGGCACATCTCCAATCCAACCTGCAAGTCTGGAAGGAAGAGCTGGAGAAGAGAGGGATGGTCATAAGCAGCTCTAAAACAAAATCCATGGTGATATCACGAGAAGAAAGAAAACATCAGATTAAGCTGGGAGAACAGGTCCTGGAGCAGGTCGACCACTTTAAATACCTCGGAGCTATTATAGACCGAAAGGGAGGCATCAAAGAAGAGTTGGCCACTCGAAAAGCAGCAGCTGGAAGACTTTTTCAGGCCATAAATCGAGGATTCCTCAGCAAGAGAGAGGTTGGTAAGAAAACAAAGATGGCTGTATATCGCTCCACCTATGTCCCAGTCTTGACATATGGATGCGAGTCATGGGCAATGACTACAACCCATAAAAGCCAGATCCAAACCTCAGAAATGAGGTATCTGAGGAAGGTGGTTGAAGTAACAAGAAGAGACATGGTACGCAACCAGACGATACGCCAAGGCCTTAAATCCTACCCCCTGCAGACCCATGTAGAACAGTCCCAATTAAGATGGTTTGGCCATGTCTGCAGAATGGGAGAAGATCGGATACCACGACAAGCATGGGAAACAAAGAGCCAAGGATCCAGACCCCGAGGACGACCCAGAGTCCGCTGGGAGGACAACATTAGACAATCTTTGAAGGATCGAGGACTAGAATGGAACCAGGCCAGGAGGAAGACAGCCGATAGGATAGTCTGGCGCTCTCTCTTCCAAACCTCTACACCTCACGGTAGAAGGGGAACGACTAAGTAAGTAAGTAAACACAAATAAAGTAACTGTAATAACAAAGCAATGAATATCAAATACAATAAAACAAAAATACACAATGGATTATGATAGTGATACAGTTTTAAGAATAAACACCTTTAGTGAAAGTCATGATATATAACCATCATCAAAAGAATCACCTGTTCTTATCGGTAACCATCGGCAAATGCATAGCTCGCTCCACAGCAAAGACAACTCCAAAACTGGCCTCAGGATCCTGCCTGTCTGCCTTCCGTTTCCTAGGTGACTTGTTGATAGTGAAGTCTTTAGATGACTGATGATAAACATCACTGGACTGATCAGTCTCTGATGCAGACACAGAGATTTCTGATTCGCTGATTGCCTTTTCATTTTCCGAAGTCTATAAAAACAAGGGTAAGATTCATCAATAAAAGCAAATTCATGAGTTAGTCAACACATTTGTAAGTTTTTTATTTTAACAAAACAGTTCTGTTGAAACCTTTGATCAATTTTTTTTTTTTTAAATTAAGAACTTTCATTTTGGCAAGGAGTGCGCCATTCAACCTACATGCAAGGTCCTTTGGTTATATCAGGGAGGATATCTCAATATAAAAGACCATGTAGTCTGGTGGGATATTATGAATAAACTTTAGACCCTGGTCAAATAAATGAGGACTCAGTACAAATAATAAATAGACATATCTATTAGCCATTAGTAGACATTTTTCTTAAGTGCAGTGCCTAAACTATACCATGAAAATATTTTATTTCTCAAGTACTTACCTTCAACTGAACAAAACTTAATTTTTAGAGAAATGTTTTAAAAGTTTCAAGCAACAAACTCGTCTCCTAAAAAAATTTTAATAATAAACATTAAAAACACAAAAATGAAATAACCTTAGTTTAAAAACCACCAATAAAAGACAGTCAATATACTTCTTCACCTGTTAAGATAAACGCCAACAATCACTGAGACTACAGATAATTAATTATCATTGAACTCTCACACCGCCTTTTCTCTCCCCCTCCCCAAAAAATGTGCCAGTGTGCACTTTGAAGAAAACAATATAATGGCAATAAATTGTGACGTCACAGATCTCAACTTTTTAGAGGTGATATCAGTTAGTTTCCTCAATGTGTGTTATCTATCAAACATTAGCGTTATTTTCTTATCTCTTGTTCTACTGCCACATGTCTGGTACTTTCCATCAGTTCCCCAATAGTGATCATGTCAGACCATCATTATAATCCTTCTATTCTATGCAAGCACCCATCTATGAAAGTCTGTAACTTCTTGGTTCTCTTTTTTGTATTTATTTTTTTTTATTTTTGTTCTCTATGTTTCAGAGCTACATAATAAAACTGACTCGACATTTAAGTTGATTCTTGTCTTAGACTTGATTTCTTTAGATTTCCATATACCTCCCAACACTCCTCTTGGGTTTTGTACTATTTTTTAAATATCATTATCTGTCGCTCTAACTTTGTCTATATTGCTGCCAAGAAACGTGTATGATTCCACAACTTGTAGGGATGTATCTCCCAGTGTTTTCTGGTAATATTTAGTTGCATTTATTTTCATAATCTTTGTCTTGTCTCTATGTATTTATATTCAGTGCAGCACCCGATCATTTATTCTCATTTCGTCTTGCATCTGGTTAAGGTAATAGGACAGAAAAGCCAGGTCGCTGGCAATATTTATATCATCAAGCTGTATTGCCAGAGTCCACCGAATTCCACTTCTGTTGACTGATGCTGTTGTTTTCATAATTCAGTTTATAGCCAGTAAGAAGAGAAATTTTTCATATTACACTCGAGAAAAATCAAGCATAGCCAGAGTTACCCTTGACTGGAACCCACAGGGGAAAAGAAGAGTGGGGAGGCCAAAGAGAACTTGGAGAACAACTGTTGAAGAGGAGGCTGGGGAAATTGGAATGACTTGGGTACAGATGAAAAAGACAGCCCAGAATAGAAATCGATGGAGAGCAACTGTTTCTGTCCTATCTTCCACAGGGAATGAAAAGGAATGATCTTCAACACTTGCAAGGTTTAAAGAGTCACATGATGTAATGAGATGCCATAACTATAGCTGAGTCAGTCTCCATCAAAACTGTATGCATCCATCAACAAATAATAACACAGTCATTGCAACAGATTAATCAGACTCTAGTCAACAACTACAACAAGACACCAACTAACATGAAGAAATGTGAAACCATAACTATTACCTGGTCAATCTCCATCAAAATCTTATACCAATCATCAACCAATCATAACATCAAATAGATAATATGGTACAAGTCATAACAACAGAATAATTAGACTCTCGTCATTGTTATTGTTAATCAGAATCGACCTCACTGCACTCCGGGCAACCAACAGGTGCTCAGTCTCCCTCCGCAAATGTCGAAGAGTATGAATGCTAATTGTACCTGTAGCATGCTGGTTGTACATACGTCGAATGCATCCTCTCACGTCCATTTCTGCTAGTCCCACGTTTTATGCCAAACTCCAACAGTCTCAGCCTTGGTGATTCATCCATTGCAGTGTCATTATCCAGCAGGCAATCATAAACAGCACTTTGTATCTCTCCCTTATCCATGTCCAGTGTCCCCACTATGGGTGTTCTCGAGGCCAGTCTATCAGCTCTCTCACTGCCACATACCCCTGCATTACCAGGACAGTAGATCCACACCAGTTCTTGAAGACTTGAGGATTCTATTGATGTTTTCCATTCCTGCCGCAGCCATCCATTCTGAACTTTCCGAAGCATGGCTTGAGAGTCTGAAAATATAACTGCACAATGGCATCATCATCCCCAGCATGATCACTTATCAGCTGATTAATCTCCAGCTCTGCTTTTCCACTGCCCCAAGATCTGCACTCTCTGCCAAGGCTAATGATGACCTGCTGGTAGTTTATCCAGTTCTCCCCTGACTTACTCCACTCTTCCCCTTTGGATACATTTTCAACCCTGGTCACTTGACCAATCGTAGCCTCTGCCTGTGCCATCCATGACATCCCCCTCTTGATTCTTGCTCCTTTGATTTCAGCTACTTTCTCTTTGTCGGTGGTTACCCGCATATATGCTTTTGCCTGGGCCATCGCAAATCTGGATCTAATCGACAGCAATCCGAGCATGTATCTCATTATCACAATGGGGGTATCACGCTTACAGCCCAAAACTAGTCGCATCCCTTCATTTTGAATGCATTCCAATCGTTCACATTGTGACACTGACAGTGTGAGTACTCCTAGCCCGTATTCGATTACTGAAATCACGAGCTGATGATACAGGAGAAACAATAGTCTCTGTTTCAAGCATGCAGCAGCCATTGTTTTTAAGGCTGCCAGTCCTTGCTTGCACTTCTGTATGATCAGTTCGACATGATACTTGAACGATAGCCCACGATCAAACGTTACTCCCAGATACTTCAGCCTGTCTTGTCTTTCAATAGTCTGCCCACTGAAAGTGATGGAAGGTCTGCTTTCACTATGGAGTTGTTCAAAGAGCACCACAACACACAGGCCTTGTTGGGATTGACCTTTGATCCGCTTTCCTCACACTATTTAGAAACCGCCTGTAGTGTCTCTTGTATGCCTTGGATCATTTCCTGTCTGTCTGAGCCTGTTCTGTAGATGAGTATGTCATCTGCAAAAGTTATTGTTCGTCCAAGTCCTGTTGGTTGAAAGGTTGCTAATTTTGCTGTGTAGATGTTAAACTTCTTCTTCTTCCTCATTCGTCCTGAAAAGGACATTAGTTGTGTAAGTCCCACACTGTTATAAGCATCCTCTAGTTATCCAAGGGTTTACACCACATGCCATTATACAGTCTTTTAGGGTTGCAAAGTCCACACTGTTATAAGCATCCTCTAGGTCAATTGCGACTTTATCCTGGAATCCCTCGTATGCATCATACACAAACCTTCCAGCGTTACCTAAAGTTGTTTTCATAGGCCTATAGCTACCCAGGATATCAGGAAGGATGTGTGCTTTTTCGAGGTGCCTCATTACTTGTCTTGCAACTATCTTTTCAAGTAATTTACCATAGACATTCTGTAGTGTGTGTCACGAAGTGGATTTAAGTTTTAGAGTTTGTCTGAGTGTATAGACAAGACACTAGTATGAGAAAGTCTGAGATGATAGATTTTAGATGAAAATGACAGTGAATGTGGAAAGATGAGACTATTGGCTTCGAGGGTGAGAACCGAGATTGACTCTCCCTCGCCACTCCTGACGTATTTGATAGCTATAGACTCACCACCTCTGACTACCATAAAGGAGATAAGGTTTCACTAAAAGTCCACAGACACAACTATACATACAACATATACGTACAGTATAGTTATAGAGACTGATCCAGTATACAGTTTATAGTTTATTTACACAACAAAATCTGATAACACAGTAAAAATAAATAACGTGCGAGGTCACACAAACCTGAAATAGAACCAAAACAATTAAAATGACATACAAAATGTATACCCATAATGTCACCCTCCCCTTCAACCTGCAGGGAAGAAAGTAAAGGATTAAACAAAAGAATTTACTTGGTGGGGTCTCTAACTTTAGAGCCACCACTCCTAACTATCCTATTATAACTTATTAACCTTTAGCACGCGGCGGTCGCAATTTTGTGCCTGCGGTACTCTATGTTCTGCCAGCTGCAGGCGCAATTCTGCTACTTTCGGATACAGTTGGTTTCCAGCTATATAAGATGTGTACACGTCATATTACCCCTGGATGTTTAGATTTAAACTTGTTTGCGAAAGAGTTCACTTCAGATTCCGATCTATATTTAGTGACGGGTGTATTCGCGTTTATTTTCTGTGAATTTTTTTAACCGAAATCAATCGGCATGGGACAAGCTGCCATTTTCACTGAAATTGTCATGGATTCTGACTCCGATGATGAGGAGTTTGTTGGTTTTACTAGCGCTGAGATCGGTTCTCAGAATATTGGTGATATCGGAGATGGGGATGACAGTAGAATGTCTAGCGCTGTTGACGATTTTTATGAAGTGTATATTCCCAGGGCCCCTTCAATACAACTGCAGCACTACGAGGGCACCCTAACCCGAACCCTTTCAAAATCAAATCGTTCGTCGACACTCTTCTCCCTCTATGGCAAAGCCATTACATACCCTCTAAAGAGCTTAGTGTTGATGAGAATATGATAGCTTTCAAAGGTAGGACCAGCCTTATGCAGTACAGTGTCGTTTGTTTTTTTTTTTTTTTTTTTCCTCTTTCCATTCCTCTCTTCCTATCACATCTAACATATACACCAACAAAACTTATATCATCAGATTCATCATTCACTTATTTATATATATTCAAAAAATTACAGCAATTGACCAAGAAACAAAGAAACTATAGACGTTACAAGTCACCCACTATAAAAATGGGGACGTTGTGAAAAAGAATGCAGATGCAGGGCAAATTTCCGTCATTTTAATGCAGCGTGCTAAAAATTAAAATATAACACCAATGTCCGACTGCAAACGTAAATACCTGCCTACACAAATCTGAATGAACTTTCTAAAGTCCTACACCGCTAATCACAAGCACTGATCCCCTAATGGACTTCTTCAGTGCAACCTCAGAGGCTGCCCTCTGCTCTGACTATCTAACTTTATAACTTCTGTCACTCCTCTGGTTCTGTTCAGTGTCGGACTCTATAACTTCTGTCTCTCCTCTCTAGAGCATTCGGAAGGAATGTTGACCCTATCTCCCTCCACAACTAATGCTGCTGATGACTTGGGTTTTAGAACTAGGTACTTGACTCAGAATGAAGATGCTTCACTGCTGACAAAACTTAATTCAAATGCCCTGTTACCCCTTCAGGCTTAGGACCGTCGGCTTTATTATGTCCAAATTTACACAAAACCAACCTCCAGGCCACGCGCCTCTTTGGAGTGGTATAACGAGCTAAGAGCTCTGGATTTTAAAGATGCACCCGTTCCCGCTGAAGCATGGAGCTTCACTGCATGAGAACTGCTATCTTTTTCTGGTGCAGACGTACTTGGCGCCGGTAACTACCGTGTCACCAGTGTTCTTTCACCTCTGGCGATGCCTCGACCCTTCTACTCCTGAGAAGGCTGAATATCTTGGCAAGCTGTTAGGCAAATTTGCACCCCTCCCTGTGTGCCGTGAAAATGCTGTAAACAAAGAAATAACAACTAATGTACAACAACTTCCTAATAATCTCATCTCTAACACATAACCCCCATAAATACATCTCCCGTCTGGAGTACGACAGGGATGCCCCTTATCAACCACTCTATTTTTAACAGTCATAGATTGGGTGATGTGCCAGACAACAGAGGGCAGTCCAAGAGGAATAAGATGGACTACATTTTCTACATTGGAAGATCTGGAATATGCAGATGACATTGCACTACTAGCACATTCACATCAACACATCCAGGAAAAAATGGATAGACTTAATAAGTTTAGCCAGCAGGTGGGCTTGAACATCAATTTAAAGAAGTCAGAGGTCATGACGCTCAATGTGAGCAACCCTGAGCCCATATCAGTAAGGAATCAGCAACTGGTACAGACAGACACCTTCACATACCTAGGATGCATAGTAACACCAGACGGTGGGGCAGGCAAAGACATCAACATCAGAATGAATAAGGCAAGAACAGCCTTTTTTAGCCTAAACAACATCTGAAAGTCCTCTCAATACAGCACAAGCACAAAATTAAAATTATATCAGAGCTGCGTGCTTTCTGTGCTTCTCTATGGTACGGAATGCTGGAGAGTTACAGAGAAGGAAATGTCGAAATTGTCCTCTTTTCACACAACATGCCTAAGAAAACTTCACAGAATCTTTTGGCCGAATACCATCACCAACCAAGATCTGCTTACTCGGAGCAAGCAAGAGGACATGCACACCATCATAGCTGGCAGACGCTGGAGCTGGGTTGGCCATGTCCTCAGAAGAGACCCTGATGCCTGTGACGAAAGTACTGAGATCCTGTCTTTCAAATGGCCCATGTCTTTTCTCCTTGCATTTTGTTCACTATTTTTAGGAGGGATTACAGGAAATCCTTCTCCATGTTTCTTCTCCTTCTATTATTTACGTTTTTTCAAGATGAGATCACGAGGGAGTTTGATCTCATCTGCTTTATGGTTCTTCTTTATGTGTTTAGAATGGGGGTGTAGGGAATTAGAAAGTATTATTCTAGATTAAGATTATAGATGCTAGATCAGGATTGGCACCAGATTGTCTTTTTTTTAAAGATATTGCGTGGCCATATACGCATTTTTCGGGAGTTAAATTATTTGCGGCCATTTTTGCTTCATTTCCGCAGTATAGGGCTAGGCTTAATCTCGTTTCTTTGTCTAAAACCCATGCACGTTACATCAGAACGATCTAGGTTCTGATTGGCTGAGAGATAACTGCAGTTGAAATGCAGAGCTCTCATTGGCTTTACAACCACGCCGCGCATATGACGTCACGAAGTCGGCGCGTGGGGGTCTTGATTATAAAAAGGCCTATATTTCATAGTTTCTTTCTCTTTTAATGAAAATTAATTGCCAAGCCGGTTGCCAGTCAAGTCGATTGCCCTTCAGTTGGACATTCGAGATTTGGTAAGCATGAATTTTTGCGTGAGGACTTTATTTAATTTTTCTAGTCCTAGCCGATCATTTAAGTTTCTTTGGGCAGTTTAGTTTAATTTAATTCTTAACTCCAGAGCCATCAATTCGATCTGAGTGATAGACATGAGAAACTAGGTCCATTTAATTCCTTGTTGAAAGAATAGCGGCATGGTTTAAAAGTTGAGATATCACCGCTTTGTATTATTGCAAAGTCGGTCGGGAGAGAAACTCGCATCTGCGAATTTTATTTATTTACAGAATAGTCGGGAGCGCGTAATGTGTATTTTTATTTGTGATTTTAGTGAGAGTATTGATGCTCACTATTTATATAGTTACGCATATATCTGTGGACGGGAGTGAAAGAGGCATAATTTGGAAGCGCGTGGGCGCGTTGGTTACGGAATTGTTATTGATACGACGTTCAGAGGGACGAGGGGGAGATAAGCACGTGGTCATAAAATTATAAACACGTGGTTGAACTACGGGGTTTTCAATTTGATAACCAGGGGTTATGTATAACTTTTGACGGCAGGTAGATGCTAGCGTAAACAGGGTTATAGGTTATTGATTGTGCTTTGTTATTCTGTGTATTCAGAAGATGGAGATGACATTTATTTATGTTAAGGGAATTATTTTGTATTTCATTTTGAATGTGATTATTATTATTGACGGGAATTTTAGGAATTCCTAGAGAAGGCTAGTTTTAGTTGTGTTAAACATTACGGCATTAGTGTCAGCGTAAGAAGTAGGCCACAGTACGTCTGCCCAGACGGGCCATTGAAAATATGGTTGTTGCTCGGAGTTAGTCAGGCAGAACAGGCGATCTGGGTTAGCCAATGTTTACCTTGTGGGCTCAGGTAGAGAAGGGAGCTCAGTGGGGGGAGCGGACTTTGTTTGCATGATTTTGTATGGTGGTGCATAACGGGAGAGAGTAGGGGAGCTGTATTGATTATAGACGGGGGAGACTTAAGTGTTAAAGACTTAAGGGTTTGTCAGGAAGTTAATTGTTATTTGTAATAGAGTATTAACGTTTTGTTTAGCTGTTGTTTTTTTGCTTTTGTCTAAACAGCAGGTGCCGGCTTTTTGTGGGAATGAGAGCGGAATTTTGAGACCACAAAATTTCTCCCACGGCAAAGTTGGGGCATTCGCAGAACCGCAAGGGTTTTACGTTAGTTGCCAGTAGTGGACGGAGAGGAAGAAAATACGTTTTCCCAACCAGGGGAAGACATTTTCCAGCGAATAGGATTTTTGTGGATAAATCCTGAGCTCTGACGCTCGTTACACACGCAGATTTGGCAGGCTGCCAGCGGTGTGGTAATTTTGTGTTCGTTTCTTCACGGCCATAATAAAGCCGACAGCCCAGTTATAGGTACTCGGGCAGGTAATTTCCGAGTGGTAGAAGTCCGCTACAGTTCCAGTCCAGAATCCAGTGGGGTTTTGTTAACCCTCAGTCATCAAGTCCAGAGTTAGTGGAGAGAGATAGGGTAAACATTCTCTCTACTGAAGTCAGCACAGATAGGCAGAACTGTTAGTTTTGGTGAATCATAGCAGAGGACAGCTGCTGAAGTTTAGAGGTGCAGTTAGTTGTGTTCAGGAGATTCCAGGATAGGCTGTGTAGAACCGAAGTCTGTGCAGAGATTGTGTAGTCACTTCGCCGTCGTTCCAGCTATCAGTGGACTTAGAGTTAGAATTAGAATTTAGAACAGCTAGTTTGGAGTGTAGGCGACATCAAGTGCAGTGTAGTTCATTTCAGTTAACCTTACCTTCTTTCTCCATACAGGTTCCAATTGTGGGAGAAGGGTTGGGGTGGATGCATTTTTTTTAACTGTGCTTGATTTTGTTTTTCAGGAGTGCATCCTCGCACTTGATGTATGGGACATGCATATGGTTGTTGTTTATAGGTGTATAATAAACTTGTATAAATTGTAGCTGGCATCAGTCATTTCCTTTAGTACAGTAGCTATATGTTGTCTGTACCTTGGTGTTTGTGAATCTTAATTGAACCTTATCCCCATAGGGTAGTTAGAGGTGGTTCGAGGCCATAGCAATTTAAACGTCCGAAGTGGCGAGGAAAGAATCAACCTCGGTTCTCAACCTCGGAGCCAATGGTCTCAACTTTCACATTTTGCACTATATTTCTATCTGAATCTATCATTTCAGTCTTTCTTCTTACTATTGTCTTGTCACTATATGTAGACAGTCTCTAGTCCTAAATCCATTTCGTGACAAAGTGGGTGCTATCGTCCGGTGAATCATCTTTGTTACGTTCAATTCTGTGATCTTGACAAAGTGGTGGCGTCGTCCTTGGGATCATCTTTGTTGGGATCAATTCTAGATTCATAGATTGTCTCTGTAGAAAGTTCTGGAAATAGATTTCAAAAAAAATCCCCTAGACTTGAGCTATATTAAGACTGATCCAGCTATAAGTTTTTTTTCCACAGGTTCCAGTTAGTATAGATGATAGTGGTTGTAAGGTTGTTTATGACTTAGAAGTAATTGATGGCTAATGGAATTTTTTTCTTGACAGGAAAGTAAATTCGGGTTTTGGGTAGCTGGATAACTTGAATTTTTTTCAGGTAGTTATTAGTCAGACTTGGTGCTAGTCTGAGTGCGGGTTTTTGCGACAGCATATTCATAGTAGGTAACAGTAAATTTTTCTTGTTCCTTTTTTGTCATTTCCCCTCGTTGTGAGTACTGCTGATTTGTCAGGTAAGATGGCTGAATTGGTCAAGCTACTTACTGCATGGAAGGACGCAGCTAAAAGCATGGGGATGAATGAGGCCGAGACTAGGGCTTACATTATGAGGGAACAGGACCGGCAGACGGAGAGAGAGAAAAGGGAAGCCCAGGAGAAGATAGCAGAGAGAGGGAAGCCCAGGAGAAGATAGCAGAGAGGGAAGCCCAGGAGAAGATAGCACAGAGGGAAGCCCAGGAGAAGATAGCACAGAGGGAAGCCCAGGAGAAGTTAGCACAGAGGGAAGCCCAAGAGAGGGAGAAGGCAGCAGAGAGACAGCATGAACTTGCCCTGCGTTCACTGGAACTGCAGTACCGATCTTCGGAAGGCAGTTCGGCTAACGGAGATTCTCCCGGAGCAGGGGCAACAGACACCTCAGGAAACGGAGGGCCCCGGATGGCAGCCATGAATTTTCCGATGGACTCTTTTCCTAACGGGAATGAGAAAATTGAGGTATTTTTAGAAAAATTTGAACGGATGGCAAAGGCATACGGGCTGGATGATAGTCTGTGGTGTCTCAAATTATCTCAATCTCTAAGAGGACATGGATATGAGGTCTATAGCAAGATGCTAGTGGATGACCAGGGTAACTTTGAGGCTCTGCGGAATGCCCTGTTACAGCGATTCCAATGGACTCCCCGGAAGTGCCAAACAATGTTTAGGGAAAGTCGACTGGAGAAAGTTTTCCCCAGTTCGCAGAGAGGCTGAGGAATTACCTCACTCGCTGGAGAGAGTTGTCGGGTTTGGCTAAATCTTTTGAAGGATTGGAAGAATTAGTTCTGTGCGAACAGATAAAGGCCAACATGTCTCCGGACTTAAGGAAGTACCTGGCGGAGCAGGGCGCCCAGCAACTGGACCAGATTATTCTATTTGCTGAAAGGTTCCAGTCGGCACAGGCCGAAGTACTGGGCCAGAAAAGAAAACACCCTGACCTGCCAGCCCCGGACAAAGGAGCATCTTCCTCGCATTCGCCTTCCTCTTCAGCTCACCAACCGCAAGGGCCGTCTCGCAAGGAGCTCCCTCCCAGTCATAACATGCGCTCCCAGCCGCCTAACAGAACACAGGGGCCGACTTCTCATGAACCCGTCAGGAACCGGGGAGATAATGAGAGATATTGTAGGTTCTGTCGGACTACTTCTCATTGGACAACACGGTGCCCAAACAAACAACCCGCTCATCAGGTGGCTTGTTTAAGGCCTGTGAGGGTGAAACAAGGGAAGAAGTGGAAACCCTTCCCGTCAGAGAAGTTGTTCTCCAACAGTGGACCAGCCAACGTGAACGGGACTGAGACAACATGTTTATTTGACAGCGGGCTTACATACCCCAGCATAGTCGCCCGACATCTGGTGAAGCCTTGGCAGATGACGAAGGAAAAAGTGAATATTGGTGGAGTTTTAAGGAAAGGGACTTCACAGTGCTTTCCGGTAGCCAATATTGAGGTGAAATGTAGGTTCGTGTCTGGCACCATCAAGGCAGCTGTAACGGCTCAGCCGGCCTACGACTTCATTCTCGGTAACCAATATTTAGTTTTGGGGAACCCGCCCACACCGATCCTTGCTGATGCAAGGGGGCCTACTGCAGGCCAGATAAGTGAAAAAGGAGAACCCCTAATTCACGGAGCCCCGAGCGAGCTCAAACATAGCTGTCGTGCCAAGGAGGGGTGCAACGCCTCTGACGACAGTGATATGTTATTTGCAGAGGCAAATTCGCCCGCCAGCCCTGTTCAGCCAACCGGCCAAACAGTGGTGACGACGCCTCTGATTCCGGAAGTACACTCTTTGTTGTCGGGAATTAGGCCCCCGATGGTATTAGCTCCTTCAAGTGAGGGACATACTGACAAGAGCGGTATTACATATGTCAACGACCAGCGCCATCTTCATAGGGCACAAGATAGCGGTCTGAGCGAGCATATAGTTCCAACCAGCCCTGGAGCCCCATCCGACCAGCACTTTACTCAAACGGAGGAGGACAGTGATCTGAATATCCGTTTGCCTATAAACGGAGATGGGTCCCACAACTCTCGTATCTCGTTTACAGGAAACAACTCTTGTAACGAGCAGCCTGAAAAATTGGCTATCTTTTCCAATTCGTTTCACGGAACATTGGAACCAGTTACTGAGAGCTTTATCTCAGATTCTCCGCGATCTAACGGGATCTTAAACCGTCAAGTGTCACTGCAGGACACATTCCAACCGACGCCAGTAACTCTCACAGGGGAGGGCAAGGTTGAAGGTAGAACCAGGGTGTTAGACGGAGAGCTCCCGTGGTCTACAGTTTCATCTCACCAACTTTTTCAGGCCAGAAAAGAGTGAGAAAAGCGACCTTACGCATTTGCAAGGAGCTATTTTGGAGAGCTCTGTCCCGCTTCAGATTGGTAGGGGAAGAGCGAGTCCAGAACCACTGCCAGGGGCAGATCTTACCTACCTTTCTTCACAGGTAGAAGCTATTGAGGTCGATCGTGATCCAATAGACACCCAGCAAGAAATCGGAGGCTCTACACCAGAGGAACCCGAGACGTTGCATCAGTTTCGCACGGTACCAGCAGTCACAACTCTGCTGACGCGCAGCGAGGAAGTCGCCATCGCCAGGTCGCCACAGCGCCCGTCGGTCACATCAGCTGACCAGGACAGCCTTTTGACGGTCATAGCAAGGGAAAGTTCAGACCCGCCATTAGACGGCACAGGTCTGAAGAGAGATCAACTCTCCCAACGGAGCATAGGAGCTCATTCTAGGAGAGGAGGAAGGAGGAAACGCAAAAGAGGAAGGTCGAAGAACACTGAATAGGAGGGGTAAGGACAGACAGCCTTGTAGACAGAGTTAAGGGCCAGTGTGAAACACAGAGATTTCAGTAATGAGATCGATGCTCAATCTTCGAAGGTGGGAGTGATGTGACGAAAGTACTGAGATCCTGTCTTTCAAATGGCCCATGTCTTTTTCTCCTTGCATTTTGTTCACTATTTTTAGGAGGGATTACAGGAATCCTTCTCCATGTTTCTTCTCCTTCTATTATTTACGTTTTTTTTCAAGATGAGATCACGAGGGAGTTTGATCTCATCTGCTTTATGGTTCTTCTTTATGTGTTTAGAATGGGGGTGTAGGGAATTAGAAAGTATTATTCTAGATTAAGATTATAGATGCTAGATCAGGATTGGCACCAGATTGTCTTTTTTTAAAGATATTGCGTGGCCATATACGCATTTTTCGGGAGTTAAATTATTTGCGGCCATTTTTGCTTCATTTCCGCAGTATAGGGCTAGGCTTAATCTCGTTTCTTTGTCTAAAACCCATGCACGTTACATCAGAACGATCTAGGTTCTGATTGGCTGAGAGATAACTGCAGTTGAAATGCAGAGCTCTCATTGGCTTTACAACGTTACATCAGAACGATCTAGGTTCTGATTGGCTGAGAGATAACTGCAGTTGAAATGCAGAGCTCTCATTGGCTTTACAACCACGCCGCGCATATGACGTCACGAAGTCGGCGCGTGGGGGTCTTGATTATAAAAGGCCTATATTTCATAGTTTCTTTCTCTTTTAATGAATTAATTGCCAAGCCGGTTGCCAGGCAAGCCGATTGCCTTCAGTAGGACATTCGAGATTTGGTAAGCATGAATTTTTGCGTGAGGACTTTATTTAATTTTTCTAGTCCTAGCCGATCATTTAAGTTTCTTGGGAAGTTTTAGTTTAATTTAATTCTTAACTCCAGAGCCATCAATTCGATCTGAGTGATAGACATGAGAAACTAGGTCCATTTAATTCCTTGTTGAAAGAATAGCGGCATGGTTAAAAAGTTGAGATATCACCGCTTTGTATTATTGCAAAGTCGGTCGGGAGAGAAACTCGCATCTGCGAATTCATTTTTTTCATTTATTTTAGTGAGAATAGTCGGGAGCGCGTAATGTGTATTTTTATTTGTGATTTTAGTGAGAGTAATTGATGCTCACTATTTATATAGTTACGCATATATCTGTGGACGGGAGTGAATCGGTATTAATTGAAGCTCGTGAGCGCGTGGTTACGGTATCTTTATTGATACGATGTTCAGAGGGACGAGGGGGAGAGAAGCACGTGGTCATAAAATTGTAACCACGTGTTGTAACTACTGAGATTTAATTGATAACCATTATGTATAACTTTTGACGGCAGGTAGATGCTAGCGTAAACAGGATTATATGTTTATTGATTGTGCATTATTGTTCTGTGAATTCAGAAGATGGGAGAAGTAATTTTAAAGGGAATTATTTTGTATTACATTTTGAATGTGATTACTATTATTGACGGGAATTTTAGGAATTCCTAGAGAAGGCTAGTTTTAGTTGTGTTAAACATTACGGCATTAGTGTCAGCGTAAGAAGTAGGCCACAGTACGTCTGCCCAGACGGGCCATTGAAAATATGGTTGTTGTGCTCGGAGTTAGTCAGGCAGAACAAGGGATCTGGGTTAGCCAAGGTTTTCCTTGTGGGCTCAGGTAGGGAAGGGAGCTCAGTGGGGGGAGCGGACCTTGTTTGCATGATTTTGTATGGTGGTGCACAGCGGGAGAGAGGAGGGGTGCTGTATTGATTATAGACGGGGGAGACTTAATGTGTTAAAGACTTAAGGGTTTTTTGTCAGGAAGTTAATTGTTATTTGTAATAGAGTATTAACGTTTTGTTTAGCTGTTGTTTTTGCTTTTTGTCTAAACAGCAGGTGCCGGCTTTTTGTGGGAATGAAGCGGAATTTTGAGACCACAAAATTTTCTCCCACGGCAAAGTTGGGGCATTCGCAGAACCGCAAGGGTTTTACGTTAGTTGCCAGCCGCGGACGGAGAGGAAGAAAATACGTTTTCCCAACCAGGGGAAGACATTTTCCAGCGAATAGGATTTTTGTGGATAAATCCTGAGCTCTGACGCTCGTTACACACGCAGAATTGGCAGGCTGCCAGCGTTGTGGTAATTTTGTGTTCGTTTCTTCACGGCCATAATAAAGCCGAAAGCCCAGTTATAGGTACTCGGGCAGGTAATTTCCGAGTGGTAGAAGTCCGCTACAGTTCCAGTCCAGAATCCAGTGGGGTTTTGTTAACCCTCAGTCATCAAGTCCAGAGTTAGTGGAGAGAGAGAGGGTAAACATTCTCTCTACTGAAGTCAGCACAGATAGGCAGAACTGTTAGTTTTGGTGAATCATAGCAGAGGACAGCTGCTGAAGTTTAGAGGTGCAGTTAGTTGTGTTCAGGAGATTCCAGGATAGGCTGTGTAGAACCGAAGTCTGTGCAGAGATTGTGTAGAATACACTTCGCGTCGACGTTCCAGCTATCATGACTTAGAGTTAGAATTAGAATTTAGAACAGCTAGTTTGGAGTGTAGGCGACATCAAGTGCAGTGTATCGTGTAAAAAAAAAAAAGTTCATTTCAGTTAACCTTATACCTTCCTTTTCTCCATACAGGTTTTGCAATTGGTGGAGAAAGGGTTGGGGGTGGATGCATTTTTTTTTAACTGTGCTTGATTTTGTTTTTTTTTCAGGAGTGCATACTCTCGCACTTGATGTAAGGGACATGCATATGTTTTTGTTTCGTTTATATAGTTGTATAAATAAACTTGTATAAATTGTAGCTGGCATCAGTCATTTCCTTTAGTACAGTAGCTATATGTTGTCTGTACCTTGGTGTTTGTGAATCTTAATTGAACCTTATCCCCATAGGGTAGTTAGAGGTGGTTCGAGGCCATAGCAATTTAAACGTCCGAAGTGGCGAGGAAAGAATCAACCTCGGTTCTCAACCTCGGAGCCAATGGTCTCAACTTTCACATTTTGCACTATATTTCTATCTGAATCTATCATTTCAGTCTTTCTTCTTACTATTGTCTTGTCACTATATGTAGACAGTCTCTAGTCCTAAATCCATTTCGTGACAATGCCATCACAAAAACAGCTATGCTTTGGACCCCTGAAGGAAAACGAAAAGAGAGGCCGACCAAAAACAACCTGGCGGAGGACTGTGGAGGCTGAGATGCAAAGAATGAACCAGAGTTGAGGCACTGTACATATGATGGCTGCCGACCGAGCAAAGTGGAATCAATTTGTTGTTGCCCTACAAGACGCAACTAGGCATGATGGCCACTGATTGCTTTGACGGTTGGCGGCTAAGGATCAAAAAAGAAGTACAACTTCAAAATAATCTCATCTCTAACATATAACCCCCTTAAATACATCTCCCGTCTCCTGCCTAAATCCATACCTCCCCTCTGCACAATTTTCGCACAAGCGATAAACAAAACTTCCTAACCTAGGGTCACTAACTTACAATCACCCCTCTCTCTTTACCCGCTCCCACTTAATGTCTGTCTGTTATGTGATCTCCCAGACACCGGCTGACCTAAATCTCTTACGTCAGTCTTGCCTCAGGCGTCAAAACAATTTCCTTCACTGAAGGAAATCCCTTGTACTAAATAATTCCTAGGCCTATTTTTACGACTGACCAGGGAAGGTTATCAACGTTACACAATATATATATATATATAATATATATTATATAATATATAAATAAATATATTATATATATATATATATATAATATATATAATAAATATATAAATATACTATATATATATATATATATATATAATATATAGTAAAAATATATTTTATTTATTTATTTATTTATTTATTTATTTATTTATTTATTTATATTTATATATTTATATATTTATATACACCATCTAGGAATTACTAAATCCCATCTAGAAACACAAGTAGTAAATACACGAATTCCTACGCCCTCTCAGTAATATTAATTACACAATCAATTAACGTACACAATTACGCTAGCGTATCTTCTTCTTCTTCTTCGATCCTTAACCACCGACCGTCAAAGCAGTCAGTGGCCATCACGCCTAGTGGCGTCTTGTAGGGCAACAACAAATTGATTCCACTTTGCACGGTCGGTGGCCATCCTTCGTACAGTGCCCCAACTCTGGTTCATTCTTTGCATCTCAGCCTCCACAGTCCTCCGCCAAGTTGTTTTTGGTCGGCCTCTCTTTCGCTTTCCTTCAGGGGTCCAAAGCATATCTGTTCTTGTGATGGCATCGGGGTCTCTTCTGAGGACATGACCAACCCAGCTCCAGCGTCTGCCAGCTATGATGGTATGCATGTCCTCTTGCTAGCTACGAGTAAGCAGATCTTGGTTGGTGATGGTATTTGGCCAAAAGATTCGGTGAATTTTTCGGAGTCTGTGGCTCGTATGACTGTCAGTGGTGAAAGCCGAAAGGAAGCCACTGACATGAAAATGGATGTCCTGACCGCAAAACAGGATACAAGAATAGGATTTTGGAATGTCAGGACAATGTACGAGACAGGTAAACTAAGACAGGTCACGGCTAGCGTATCTACACTGCCAATAATCATAGTCAAATTGCGATTTTACACAACTCTACATACTACAGAGCGCCCGTGTATCTAAGAGCTAAACCTCACACAGTTAATACCTCAAAGCCGCTACACCCATCAAAGATACTACTAGCTTATCATAGAAAAAAATTATATGCACAACTTACATTATTATTATTTCTATAAGATAGTAATTGATGGCACTTTAATTCCTCAAACTAAATCAACTCCCAGAAAAAAACTTTACTTTATCGTGCTAAGATTCTATTATGAAACGAACTATCTACTCTGCTAATAAAGATGTACACATACAGTAGAACTCCATTTATCCGAACCCCATGGGACCGAGCATCGTTCGGATAATCAAATGTTCGGATAATTGGATTACATAATGTATCGAGTACATGGACACATATTTATAAAAATAATTATCCATCACAAGGAAAATACACTATAAAACATATTTACTTGTACTGTAATAATAATACCCACACTGTATTAGATCACTGTATCACCAAAATCTTTCATTACACTGCAGTGCATGTACTACTTGTATTAATTATTTTGTTAAGAAAGAGAAACGTTTTCAAAATAACATTACAAACGATTCAAAACCAGGCGCAACTTACGTATATATGTACTTGCACAGATGTAGCCCACTATTTAAAAATAATGAGGAATCCTCTTTTGCACCAAACTGGATAGTCTCCTTTTGGCTGCTAAGTCCCGCATTCTCTTCAACAGCAGAAGCTGTGTAGGACAGCTGTCATCTTCTTGCTCGTACCAAGCCATCGCTGTTTCTAGTGCTATAAAGGCCTCTTCAGGACTTGGTCGACGTTTTGGGTTTTCTTCATAATCTACAAGTACATCATGTACTTCTGAGGAGTCTTCATCATCGGTCACTACATGTATTTGGTTTTCTTCTTGCACAAAAGACAAAATTTCTTCGTCATTCAAAAACTGAAAACCAGAATCATTATCATCTTCTAGCCACACGTGTGCATCATCTTTGTCACAGTCCGAAAATCCGGGCATTGCTTGAAACAGTTCCACAACTTCATTTATACAATCATCATTTGTGTCTACTGCAGTAGTTTCATTTCCTCCTTTTTTCCCAAGCAATCTACTCCAAGCCTTGTTGAGATTATCTTGTGACAGGGTGGTCCAAGCATCAGCTATCATATATCAGCAGTCTTTGAGATTAAGCTTTTTTTCGCCACCACACTTTTTTCATTCATCTTCATCTTCAGCCAACAATAAACTACGCCAGGACTTTCTTCTTGTACATCTTTTTTTTTAAGCTTTATCTTGTAACACCCCAATGATCCATTGGTTGAATCAGTGCTGTTACATTGGGAGGCAGAAAAAATTACTTTAAAAATTTGCATCAAACTGCATTTTGGATCCAGATTGAAAGGCTCTTGAAATGTGGAAAAGTGCAGAATGGGGGTCCCCCCCACCCCCATGGAAACCCATTTCTTCAAAGTCTCCCTGAGGTTATATAAAACCTTTTTTTCCACGAAAAGAGGATGAACTTAATTCTTGTTTCCAGGTCCCCCCCCCTCAGTTCGGCACATTTTTAATGAACTTTTGCCACATAAAAACCTTGCTTTCACCTTTGGTTGGGGGAATCAGTTGCTTTGTTGTTAAACAATAGCAAGGGGAATGACAGCCACTATTTTAAAAAGATTTGCATCAAGAAATGGACAATGGGCAAAACTGGTCTATTTTTGTTTACCACCAGACACCCAGACCTTCTGGTGAAGACGTTTTGGAGATCCATTTTGATTTAACAGCCAAAGTTGTGGAATTTTAAATTACTTTTATTCCCCCATTTTTTCCTTTTCAACCCGGCATTTTCCCTGTATTCCGTCTCTGGATGAGATGGTGCTTGTCCAGTAGAAGAATTACTTTTCCCAGTTTTTTTCCCACTTTTCTTGTTCTAACAACCTCTTCACATTTGTGATTAACTGATTTGTATACCAATCAAGAAATATTTCACTATTCATCCAAGCACTCTTCTGTGCTTTGTAACACAATGGGAGACATGTCACATTCTTTAAACAACGTGGTTTTTTGGCGTTGCCGATCATTAGCACCGGTAAACGATGACTTCCACTGGCATTCGCGGCTACCAAAATTGTTACTCTCTCTTTGCACTTTTAAAACCCAGGGGCAGCTGCTTCGCGCTGAGATGCAAGTGATTTTTTGAGGCAATGATTTCCAGTATAAGCCAGTCCCCTCATCGGCATTATACACATCATCGAGTGAATCTACCTTCTTCTTCCAAAAAAGCCAAGAATGTTTCTATAAAATTTTTAGCGGCAGTTGCATCGCTAGATAAAGATTCCCCCTTGAATCTCCAATTCTCGTATGCCATGACGAGATTTAAAGTTTCTTAACCATTCCTGGCTAGCCTTAAAGGCAGGAGGACCGTCAAGTTGATTGTTGAACTGAAGTGCCTTTTCACACAACAGAGAACCAGAGATAGGTTCCCCTTTGCTTCTTCTTTGCACAAACCATATATACAAAGCCTCTTCCAATTTCACATCTTTCGCATTTCTCATGGTTTTACGTTTCTTCGACCCATTTTCACTATCAAATTTCGATGCAAAACTCATAATTTTATCCTTGTTACTTTTGATGTCAGAGACGGTAGCTTTCCCAACATTGAAAATCCTCGCAAGTGAAGACACAGTTTCACCTTGTCCTAGTCTCTTGATAATTTTCTGTTTTCGTTTCAATTGACAAAACATTGCGGTTCCTTTTATATGCTTTAGGCCTACTGGAAGATGCCATATCGCACAGAGAAATACTTGTACACCAAAATTATTCTGCTGTAGTAGCAGACACAATTATTTTAAGTTGAACTGTCTGTTTAGCCAAGCAGACGAACATGACGATGTTTCACGGTAGTAAATTTTTGAAAATCAGAGAGACTCGCTAATGGCTACCATGTGGGTATATATCATAGAAAAATGACGCTAAAACCCACGCCATACGTCATCGCGTGGCGTCTCTCTGGAGCTGCCTTAAACCAATAATATTGCCACAATTTGTTAAAAACTGACCCCGGCCAATCATATCGAAAATAATACATGACTCATGTTTATTACTGCTACCGCGCATCTATATTGCGTCACGTTAGATAAGGTTATTACCGTTCGCGTGAGCAAAATTAACCTTGATTTGTTCTAGCGCCAGTTTTACGTACCTGGGTAGTGCTTTTCCACACCCACCCCCACGATTAACCGGGTAGGTGCGGGTTTCTAACGTCGGAAAATTTTACCCCGCCTAATAATACTCAAGTGCCTAATACAATAAAATGACCGCAATTATTTTACAAAGAAAATAAGACTATGTGAACGCACTTACTTACAGAGAGAAGAGGACTGGGGAAAATTGAAATTAAAACCCACAGTAATTCCTCAAAGAAAAACGCAAATAATTACTTAGAGAAAAAGAACGGGGCCCATTGAAAATAAAACTACAGTTAAGCATCACAGTGTGACAATTTGATAGCTGCTGAGCAGTGTGGGGTCTTTGCCAGGTTTAGGAAGTGGATGATGGTAACTGTGTAGCCAGTCTTCCGGCACCTCAGCATTCCGTATGCTGGTATTGAAATTATAATGGCTGTGTCGTTGAGCTGTTTAATGTGATGGTATTGTACACCATCAGGACATGGAGCAGTGTTTCTGCTGGTTTTCAATGTGTCTCGTCAACAAATCATTGCTACAACCAGCACTACAAAACCGTCAATGCCACAAATGCTACAACACTACAAGTTATGGGCGGATCCACCTGGCACACAGGCTAACACAATACTAATGCTAGAACAACTTAAATTATTGACAGATAACTTCACAAGTTCTTATCAGACAAAATATATCAGCAGCCAAATTATCAAAAGACTTCCCTCAAATACACCTCTCACCATATAACTTGCTTTACTACTCTCACCATAAAACTTGCTTTACAACTCTCACCATAAAACTTGCTTTACAACTCTCACCATATAACTTGCTTTACAACTCTCACCATATAACTTGCTTCTTCATTCCACGAGTTCAGTTATTTGACTGCCTTACCAACTAAACAACTCACAAATCACACCCTACATAACAATGAAATTCACAGACTTTTCCAAAACATCACATTGGTTCAGGTACACCCAGCTCACAACTATTCAAATTCAAATTGGCGGTCTTCAGGCATATACACCAGAGACATTCTCTAAGCTCAACCCATACTCACATGCCATAATAATTCAAACACCCAACTCCCTACAGCACATGTTCTCAGCATCTATTCTCAAAACATTGTGTGACAATATTATACTATGACAAATTGATTAACAAACTGGCACCTCACCTTATTCTCTGACATCTGCGCCTCATATCAGTTAGAGATTCCAAATCTATGTAACAGCTGCCAATGAGCTTGTCTCGCTTACGGGGCTTCTTCTCACTGTCTCTGCCATGTCCATATGTCAGCCAAACCTGAATCTCAAGCCTTTCTTCTTGCAGGTACCTTTTAAAGTCAAATTATATATACATATATCATATCAGAATAATAAACACAGCAAAGAGAAATAAATACTAAATACCAAACTGGCATCTTACTTACTTCCTCATGATAAAGAAGGTAAAGGTAAAGGTAGTCCCATAGCAGATACTGCCGTAGGGGAGTGAAGTGTTAGAGACTTCACCATACTAGGGCCGGCATCGAGAGGTGGGGTGACGAGTTCCCTTCCTCGTTGCCTTTTCCTTCCCTAACTCAAACAGCAGAGTCAGGTACCCATTTACAGCTGGGTTTACTGGAGCATGTTGGTACCGTGAATCGAACCTGGCACCTTTGCAGCGAGAGACCAGCGCTCTAACCACTATGTTGTTGTTATTGTTGTGTAACTAGAGCTGCTGAGCTTCTCGCTCTTTAGCAGACAATATCAAGTTGAAGACTTCTTGTATCATCTACACTGTAGATCTAGGATTTTCTTGTGGCTTTTCTGCCATTATGAGCTCCAGTTTCTCCAGCTTGGCTTGCATTTAAAGGATCATCACATCTGGTCCCAAGCTAGGAGTAAGAAGCGCATGGCATACTGTGCACAAGGGGGCTCTCCAAATATGCAGAGCTAAAATACTGTACTCTGGTTCTGGGCTTTCCCAAGGAATTGTCACGTCCTGCACAGAGCCACTTCTCAGCTTCCTCTGCCTATCACTGGATCATAGTGAGATCCTTCTGCATGCATTCAACCAAGTCAAAGCCAAAGAATTGCGCCTGGAGCTCAAGTGACTTCTCCAAGCTTAGTGTGCAATGCTGGGTTCTCAACAAGTTTCACCACAGGGGTAATCCCAGGAAGTGTGTGGATGATTTCAAGAGTCAATGAGGATGTAATCAGCCTCACAGACATAGGTTCACTTCAATGTACGTATACTGTAGCATTGTGCATAGCTGGTGGTCATATAAGGATGACTCCAGATATGCCTCCATGCATCTAACCACTATGTCAAGTGGACGCTCTGTCTCATGATAGGGAAATATATTTAATAATGTGGCAACATGGCGGTCTCATCTGTCTGAATATACCATATCTCCCGCCATATGAGATGCACTGCGGTACATGTGGAACCATAATTTAACAAAATTTATTGCGGCAAAAAAATATATTAGAGAAACTTTATTTTACTGGGCATAAAATGCTGCGTTTATCCTATTTAAAGAAAATCATTTTATTGCACGTATCACAAAACTTCGAATTCCTTTTAATTAAAAGCATTTTATTCACATACTAATGCTTTATAATACCATACCATTCACAACCCAACATATTTTAATCATCTGAAAGTTTAAATACAAAATAACATTTTTGTTTACGATAGCCATGACCATCTAAGATGCTGGGCGACTTCAGGGGGGGGGGGGGAGAAATATGTTATGTGGCGGGCAATATTATATGTTGTTACAGAACAATAAACATCATGACACAAAAATTTGTTTAATATTGTGGCAACAATATGGACAACTTTTTAAAAATCAATATTTCAAGCAGCACTTGAAAGGTCCTGAATGACAAAATAAATATTATGTCAGAATGACTGACACTGTCAATAGAAATAAATACTAAATACTGAACTCAGATCTTACTTGGTAACTTAGTTTCCCACAACAAAGAAAATGTTAACTAATGTAGCAACAACAGGGATAACTTTTTAAAGTCACCTTTTAAACAGCACATCTGTCATAAGCTGTAACCACTTGTGACAGTTAACACATTAACTACCGCAAGCCGCTGTCAGCGGCTCACAAAATAATCACATTTGGACCGCAAGCCGCTCAGAGCGCCAATCTAATTTTAGTAATAAAACGAATGAAATATGTACTGAAACACTTTCTGATCTGGTTCGAGATTTTAAGTTGCCACCGGAAAACAAATTCCCAAAGCATGGTTGTTGTAGAACACTGGAAAATTGATATTATGTTCATATTTTTCAGCGTTTTGGGTTAGTTATCAAATCGTGTAAAACTGTTTACCGTGGCAACTAGTGATAGGACTACAAAAATGCGTGTACATCTCGTCTAACGGCTGAATAGGATAGAAATGTGTTTCAACAATTGACTGATAGATCTAGCGACGAAGACAAGAGTGAAAACGGTGTGCACATTGATTGAAATTGTGATTTTGATAGAGATGGGGCACAAGCAGTTATAATTGTGAAAATATTTCAAGTCCTCGGCCATCGGAGTGCCTTGAAATAGCAACAACCTCTATTAGAGTTACAACCGGTATTTATTGTAATAGTACATTCATTTGTCTTTAAAATGATGTGTAATTCATAAAAATCTGATAACAATTACGAAAAATACAGCTTACTTTGTGCAAACACCTACAGGATGAAAATGGGAAAAAAATTTAATTCGGCCACAGTGTGTTTTTCAATTCGGTAGTTAATGTGTTAAGTTCCATAATGTTTACTTTAGTAAACAAGAACTGAATTTTACTGGCATCCTGGTAAGTTTCAACTTTTCATTACGTCTGTACACTGTGTACGTGGGGATTTTAATACCATTGCACACATTTTTATTTATATGCACAACAGGGCAATCACCTTTTGTCTTAAAATTTGATTACAAGAAACCAAAAGATAAATGATGCTCTCTGGCAAACCTCTACACCGCAAGGTAGAAGAGGAATGGCTAAGACAAAGAAGAAGATTATATATTCTGCATATGGTGAGCTGAGACATTTGTTATAACATTTATATTCTTCACTTCTGTCTCCAGTTCTCTTCTCCATGTGTTTGTTTGGTCTTTCTCTACCTCTCTTATCCTGGGAAATCCAGAATAATGACCCAATTTGTAATGCTATTAATAAGTTTCATCAATGTGTGTCCTATCCATCGCCAGCATCTTCTTCTTATCTCATGTTCCACGGGCACTTGTCTGGTTCTCGTCATTAGTTCCACATTGGTGATCTTGTCGTAGCAGTTCAATCCTTCTATTCTACACAAGCACACATTTGTAAAAAGACTGCAACTTCTTGGCTGTCAAATTCAATGAAATTAAAAGGAAAAAGAAAACTGGATTGACCATAAGGACAGGAGGAATTTCCACAAATTAGTTGTGCTTATATGCTAAATAGGGGGCTGTAGGGTAATGATGATGGTGGTATATACTGCACTTAGGGAATATTTGCAGCAAATTTTTAATTTTCTATACATTTCTACCTGTGCCTATAGGTATCTTAGTGCTAACATTTTTATGGGTTTTTTTTCAAAAGACCACATCTGCAGGCATCTTGGCATTACAGGTTAATTTAAAAACCAATGTAAAGATTGTGTCTACCTGTATTTTTTTCCTTTCTGCTCCCTATAGAGCATGGAACCACAGCTGTAGCTGGTCCCCCTACAGGAAGCAAGCATAAAAGCATTCATGTGCTACTGCAGCAGTGCTTTATGTAGGAATTTGTTTTACATGATGAGGTTGTCAACTCCACGCAGACATTTTTATCAGATGCCGTCTGATGACACGCCTCAGGTAGCGGTAGTCCTATTCTTTCTTTATCTCCTTACAGGACCCCCCCACCTCAGGAACTACAAAGGGCATCTACTTGTATCATGAACTGATGACAAGATCCCCAATGTGGAACTGATGACAAGATCACTGATGTGGAACTGATGACAAGATCAATAATGTGGAACTGATGACAAGATCACTAATGTGGAACTGATGACAAGATCAATAATGTGGAACTGATGACAAGATCACTGATGTGGAACTGATGACAAGATCACTAATTGTGGAACTAATGACAAGATCACGAATTGTGGAACTAATGACAAGATCACTAATGTGGAACTGATGACAAGATCACTAATTGTGGAACTGATGACAAGATCACTAATGTGGAACTGATGACAAGATCACTAATGTGGAACTGATGACAAGATCACTGATGTGGAACTGATGACAAGATCACTGATGTGGAACTGATGACAAGATCACTGATGTGGAACTGATGACAAGATCACTAACGTGGAACTGATGACAAGAACCAGACAAGTGTCAGTAGAACTAGAGGTGAGAAGAAGGTGCTGGTCTTGAATAGGACATACATTGGGGAAACTTGCTGATATACAAGGCAGTTCTTGTTCTAGAATTCCCTGGATAAAAAAAAAAAAAAGACTGAGACCTAACATAAGATGGAGATGGAAACTGTAAATAGGCTTAACAGAGATAAATAAGACACACACAGACTTTGAGATGACGGCAAAAGACAGCAAGATATGGTGTGGACATGTTGAAGTCCTGTGCTAGATATGAATGAATGAACAAATGATATGAATGAATGAATGATATGAATGAATGAACAAATGATATGAATGAATGAACAAATGATATGAATGAATGAATGAATGAATGAATGAACAAATGATATGAATGAATGAACAAATGATATGAATGAATGAATGAACAAATGATATGAATGAATGAACAAATGATATGAATGAATGAATGAACAAATGATATGAATGAATGAACAAATTATATGAATGAATGAACAAATATGAATGAATGAACAAATGATATGAATGAATGAACAAATGATATGAATGAATGAACAAATGATATGAATGAATGAACAAATGATATGAATGAATGAATGAACAAATGATATGAATGAATGAACAAATGATATGAATGAATGAACAAATATGAATGAATGAACAAATGATATGAATGAATGAACAAATTATATGAATGAATGAACAAATAATATGAATGAATGAACAAATGATATGAATGAATGAATGAACAAATGATATGAATGATATGAATGAATGAACAAATGATATGAATGAATGAACAAATGATATGAATGAATGAATGAACAAATGATATGAATGAATGAACAAATGATATGAATGAATGAATGAACAAATGATATGAATGAATGAACAAATGATATGAATGAATCAACAAATGATATGAATGAATGAAGAACTCGAAAGGAAAGACCAGCAAAAGAACCGAGGCAGACACTATTAGAATGATAAATGACCAAGACTAGATGGAGACTGACAATGTGGTCGAGAAACAAGATGAAAGGCAACATTAGAGATACATAGAAACATAATAAATTAAAACTAACTAACCACTGTAGTGGGCCTGTGTGAGGCAGCATAAAGTTGTGCTTGTGGTCAAGAAAGCAATGCAGGCTTCCATCTGAGGCATGCATTTTCCTGGACTTGGATACCACAGCACCTTTTAGAAAATACAAGTAATATTTAAAGGTCATCTCATCATTTTCTTTTGCAGCTGCTCCCCTTTGCAGGAAGCCTGCACCAACCATGACCTTGTAGCGGTTGATTCTATGGCAATTAGTTTTACATAATAAGGTTACCAGCCCTTGCACAATCTCATATTTGTCACCTCGTATGACATTCCTGAGGGTGCAGCAGTCTCTTCCTTTGTCTCTTTAGCTCTTTCATTCTAGAGTTATTTTGCACGCTGTGCCAGACTTTTTTGTGGGCAGAATTTTATAGACTGAAGTGTTCATCTTTCAGTCTAAATTTTTTTTGTGAATTTTCCTTTGAACATGTACTTATTATATACCAAACTGTAGGGAAATTGATAGAGAACTGTAATATATGTTTTTGGTAGTATTAACACAGGTATGTTCGGTATACTTAAAACATTTTGCATGTAAAATTGAAAAACGCTAAAAGGTTGACTGTGGAATACGATCTTACCAAAGACAAATTACTGTTGTAGACAATAAAACTTTCTTTTTAGTCTTCAAACATCATGTTAATCCATATACAAAGTAAAAAAAATATGCTTATGGCCACAATTAGTACATTTAGTGTTATTTACACCAGTTTTTCCGTGGTCCTTTGTAAGAACAAAATAAATTATGCAATCATGCATTACGTAATTTTCAAACAAATAAAGAAGACTAACGTCTTATAAAAACTATTTTACTCTTGTTTAATGTTTTAATTGTATCCCTAGCTTCATCTTCTACCAAAAACTAGTGATTAGATGTTATGGTAGGTCTAGTTTTGTTGCTTTTTGATCGGCCAGAATATGACTACGCCCACTCATCAACTAAATCTAGTGTGTCTAGCTTTTCTGCACAGATTCCATATTTTGACAACAAACTGTGACTACCAAACAATCATCATCAATGTCAGCAATGTTTCAAAGTAGTTTGACACAATTATTTGCTTAGGAGACTTAGAAAATGTAAATATAAAGCGTGACATATTTCTCTAGCAATAACAACAAAAAACGCAAACACGTGAATCTTCACAAAAATTGTGATAACATCAAAACATGCACATGTGCTGATTAACTACAGTCAAATTAGTTACTTAGATAGTAGCGGAAGTCATTCTACGAGTTTTAATATATGAACTACATTAAACGGACGATTTTTAGGGTTTATGCGTGATAAACTAAAAACCACGCTCTGAGCGTTGTTCTGGCACGGCGCGTTGAATTTTGCAACGCTCAGAGCGATGGTCTGGAGTCAAAGAGTTAGAGACCCCAGGAACTACACAGATTTTTAAGGTATTGGTCTAACAATGACATTGTTAAACATTCAGTTATACAAAGTTCCAATAAACTTAAAAAAATAAAATTCCATGTCTTTTTCACAACCATTTTGTAAAATTCCTGGGCAACAAATGCAGAATAAAAAGGTAGTCCCACCGCAGATACTGCCATAGGGGAGTGAAGTGTTAAAGACTTCACCATACTAGGTCCAGCATCGAGATGTGGGGTGACTAGTTCCTTTCCTCGCTGCCTTTTCCTTCCCTAACTCAAAGTCAGGTACCCATTTACAGCTGGGTAAACTGGAGCGTGTTGGTACTGTGATTTGAACTTGGAACCTTTGCCAAGAGAGATTAGCACTCTAACCACTCTGTCAATCGGATGCTCAAATGCAGAATACATAACGATAAATCAGTGTCACTGTACAAAAACTGCTAAAAATCTATTTGTCAGCATGTACATCTAAAGATTAGATACCTAGTTATATCAATGTTTTATTTCAAAAGATGGCACTTTCGTTTAACTCTTTTCAGGCATTATATTTTTGCATAACATAACGTGCCTTGTGGCCCTTTAATGTGAAGTCTAGAAGATACCATGTGAATGCCAAGACCTCACCTTTGTCATAAAACTTGTATCGTATGTAACATCTGGCCAGAGGATCCAGATCTACTTGACCAGTGATGACAGCATTAGCAGCTGGGACAGACACTTGCTCTACGCTTACTGTAATATTGTGTACGTTATTGTGGCTATCTGTGGATTCCATACAACATACAACGTATTAGGAAAATTCTCACACTAACTATTTATATTCTCGCTGCAGTGTTTTTTCAGTTTCATTTATCTATTTTTATATAAAGCATGCAAGCAGCAAATACTTGACTATGATATAAATAAATATCTGACTGCTGTTGAAGTAGTTCCGCAAACTCCATTTTAATATATATCTTGTTGTGGAACAACCACAATGGGCTGTAGAATTCAGGACATTAATTTATATACAATACTGTTACGCTGACACAATTCCTTCAAGCTGGCAGAGTGAATAAAACAAGGAGTGTATTTGGAAGCAACCAAGGTGGAGTGGATTCAATTCCCAGCACAGATGGGAAATTAACAAGTGGCTGACAATAAGAAGTCATGACCCAAGTGGGCCTGCCCCACTTAAAGAGAAAAGAAGATAAACTGGTAATGAAGTTTTTTTCGCGTTGTTTATCAAATCTGATTGGGCGTAGGTCGCTAGTTATTTTATTTTTCTAAGCGGTTCCATTGGCCCGAGTGGATAACTTAGCAGATGCGTAGGCGATCCGCGGGGGTTTTTCTCTTGTATATAATCAGTTGTTAAACTGTGGGCAAGTCTCTATCTGAAGAAATAATTGCCAGCCGTGAAGCTACGTATTTATCGTCTCCATTTGCGGGGAAAAACAGTGGTAATTGCGAGGCACAGCAGAACAGTTGGAGAAGCGTAAATTTGCCCATATGCAAACTTACCCACGGCAACAGGACATATCTCAGGGGTCAGAGGACTTGAGATATCGCCAGCAGCGAAAAGAAAATAACTTAAACGGTCTATTTCAGTGAAGTTCAACTCTTCAGCGAGACGGGTTTTAATTGCATACAGCCAGAAATCAAGGCTGTGGTTTTCCTATAAATCGGAGAGAGCGGGTTAAAGAGAGGTGAAGTTGGAGGAGAAGCTATTCAGGCTCATATCGCCTACCAAGTTGGAAGCTGTGTAGACGTTCTTTTTAGGAAGAGGCAACAGGACGGCAACAGTAGAAATCTTATTAGTGTTAGAGAGTGGAGGCTAAAGTTGACAGCCCCACCAAATTAGATTTGTGGAAATCACTAACCATTTTATTGTTCCGCAGCAGGGTGACAGAAAGAGTGAATGTGATTGGGGTTTTTCTAGTGTCTATCTAATTTAATTGTTCCTTTGTTTTTTTCAGGCCGTGCAACAGTGCACGCTATTTATGTGATTGATGTATGATGAATTTTTATGTGTGATCGTGTAAATAAATATATACATACTGTATACTGGATCAGCTTCTACACTCTATACTTACTCTATGTTGTCTGTATAGTGGTGTCTGTGGTCGTTTTTATACACCTTATCTCCTTGTGTTTAAAGGTAGTCAGAGGAGGGTGAGATTATAGCCATTCTGAAGTCACAAAGCGGCAAGGGAGAGTCAAATCCTGGTTCTAGCCCTTGAGCCAATAGTCTCATCTGTCCACAGGCATGTCAATTTTCATCTTAATTCTATCTTCTCAGACTTTCTCATACTAGGGTCTTGTTTTCATTCAGGCAAACTCTATAAACTTAAATCCACTGATAGTGTGTTTATCATAACTTCCTCATGTACAACAAACAGCTACACAAATCACAGCTACAGGAGCGCATGAGTGCTTTGATGTAGTCTTCCTGTAAGGGGACCAGCGGTAGTGGTGGTTGCATGCTCCATAAGGAGTGCAAAGGGAAAAGAAGTGTTTAAAAATAAATGCTTTCCCTTACCTACAAATTTCATTATATATAGACTTCTTGCGGACAAATTAAGTTATTTTACATAATTATCTGAGAAGACAAAAGATGGCTGTATTCTGGCCAGTCTTGATTATGGATGCGAGCCATGGGCAATGACCACAACCCACAAAAGCCAGCTCAAAACCTCAGGTATCTGAGAAAGGTTGTCCAGGTAACAAAAAGGGATATGGTCCACAAACAAATGATATATCATGGCGTCGAAATCCAGTTGTTGCTGACCCAAGAGGAACAGTCCCAGTTGCGATGGATCGGCCATATTAACAGAATGGGAGAAGACCACTTATCACAACAAACATGGGAAGCCAAGAGCCAAGGATGCAGACCTCCAGGATGACTCAAAGTTTACTAGGAGGACCACATCATATATCTTTGAAAGACCGAGGACTAGACCCGAACCAGGCCAAAAGGAAAAATGCTGACAAGATTGTATGGAGTTCTCTCAAGCTAACCTCTACGCTCCAAGGCAGAAGAGGAGTGACTAAATTATTTGCTTTCTTTTTCAGAAATACTTATGATCTAGGGTTAGTTATTAAGTTGAAGAGAAAAGAACATACAATTTAAGTAGGATTAGAATATTCTTTCTTTCTTCTTCTTCTTTGATCCTTAGCTGCCGACCGTCAAAGCAGTCAGTGGCCATTACGCCTGGTGGCGTCTTGTAGGGCAACAACAAATTTATTCCACTTTGCTCGGTCGGCGGCCATCCTTCGTACAGTGCCCCAACTCTGGTTCATTCTTTGCATCTCAGCCTCCACAGTCCTCCACCAAGTTGTTTTTGGTGGCCAGATCCCAAATAATATTTTAAGAGCTGTGATTTGTGATCTGGCCAATTTTAGTTGAGGCTGCCAAGTCATTTATAGATCGCCAACATCTTTATATATGCACATATTTAAAACACCTTATATATTTGATACTATCCCACAACCCATGTCCCACTTACAAAATTGTATTTTAACCACAGGAGAAGATGCTGGTGTTGGATGGGACAACAATGAAGAAAACCAGCTGATAGCCCTACAAGGCAGTCTCCATTCTGGTATATCCAGGGTAGAAGAAATAGAGGGAGGCTAAAAAAACACACAAAAAGACAACTGGAGACAGACATGATGGATTAAAAAAAAGATGTGGAAATACATTGTACGGATGGCACAGGACAGGACAGTATGGCATGTTTTTGTTAATGACTTGTGCTCAATGAGAAGCTGAAAGGTGATGATGATGATGACAGTACTCCTACAAACATCAGGTGAGGCGTGATGTGTCAGTGCAGCAGAAATCATCATCATTCCTTTCCGTTCCCCATGGAACATAGGACTGAAACAGTTGCTCTCCATCGATTTCTATTCTAGGCTGTCTGTTTCATCTGTGCCCAGGTCTTTCCAATTTCCTTAGCCTCCTCTTCCACAGTTCTTCTCCAAGTTCTCCTTGGCTTCCCTACTCTTCTTTTCCCTTGTGGGTTCCAGGCAAGAGCACTTTTGGCTATGCTTGATTGTTGTCTTCAGAGTGTATGATGTAGCAGAAATAAATTAAAAGAATTAAAACAACCTTAAAGTTTCTGGAGAACCAAAACAGGAAACACTTTTCCTTACACCCTTTCTCCCTTCCTGCGTTCTCTCTTGTATCACTTCAGAAAGAAAAAAAAAACCAAACAAACAAATAGATAAGTACCCTCATCCTGCCAATCTGGTTGTTCAACATCCACATTCATGGGTGACCATCCAACACTGCGGCCAACACTAACCACACGGTCTCTGTCCTCCTGATGAGCAAATTTGAGTAACAGCTCCAGACCTCCAACAACCTGTAACAGATCAATCACTTGATTTGCTCCTAATCATTAACAAATGCAGATGATAATGGTGTCAATGCAGTTCCAGATGTTACTGAAGATTTTGCTGATGAAGTAGTTGATTATGAAAAAATGATTATGTTGATGTTTTTGCTGAGGACAGGTCAATGATGTAGGCAAAGATGTGACTGGCAATTATGAAAATGACTGTATCAAGTTAGGCAGCTGGTCTTTTATCTATCTTCTTCCTTCAATATTTTCCATTTTTTTCTATTATTACCATTTCGTCTCTTCTTAATTTTCATCATTTTCTGTGAGAAGTGATTTACTTTATTATTCATATTTGGTAACTAATATGAAAAATTGGCAGAGAGGTTAGAGCACCTGTTTCTCACAGCAAAATTACTGGGTTCAAAACTTGGTAACGTCACGCTCCAGTATATCCAGCTGCACATGAGTTAGGGAAGAGAAAGGAAGCAAGGAAGAGAACTGGTCATCCCACCTCATAAAGCTGGACCTAGTATAGTGAAGTCTCTAGTACTTCACTCTAGTATAGTGAAGTCTCTAGTACTTCACTCTAGTATAGTGAAGTCTCTAGTACTTCACTCCCCTGTAACAGTCTCTGCTATGGAGCTACTTCAATACCCTTTAGCTCCCCACTGAGCATAGGCACTTCAACAAACACATGCCAAGTCCTCCTGTCATGTGCCATCAGCTCAAGTTCTTTCCATGTTTTCCTCATCATTTTCACTTCTGTATCTGGCTCTCTTCTCCAAGTGTTTTTTGGTCTACCTCTGCCTCTCTTTCTCTGGGGATTCCAGAACAAAGACTGCCTCATAATGCTATCGTCAGGTTTCCGCAATGTGTGTCCTATCCATCGCCAGTATCTTCTTCTGATCTCTTGTTCCACTGGCATTTGTCTGGTTCTTGTCATCTACTTACTTCTTAGGACTACTTACCATAACTAATATGACTATCATATGCAACAACTTGTCATTGAAAGTAAGAAAGAGAGTTCTTCAGTGTTGTATGGAGCCAATCCTAACATATGGAATTGAGTCATGGGTAATTAGTAAAGTAGGAAAAGCCTTGGAGGCCATAGATATGGGGTTTTACAGCAGAATGTTAAGAATATAATTTAAAGTTAAAAAAAGTACTGAGGATGTCCTGAAAGAAGCCAGTGTGCAAAGGAAGCTTCCTACTTACATTAGAAAGAAGCAATGGACTTTCTATGGGCATGTTATATGCAGAGTAAAGCTGGAATATATTGTAACAATGGAAAATACTGAAAGAAAAAGAGACAGGATGACAAAAAAAGAAGATATTGGATAGTCTGACATCTTGGCATGGAAAAATAGTCAACAACAGATTTGATACACACTGGAGACATGAAGCTGTGGAGAGACATAATCACCTACGCCACCAGGCAGGTTCTTGAATAAGAAGAACTAATATCACAAGCATAACAGCAAGCTAATAATAAAAATAAATTTACTTTCCCAAATTGTCCTACCGACAGCAAAAATGTACGAGTGAAAGTCTCAATACCTGATCTAATGCTGCGTTATCGCGGACATCATTATCACCTACTGGCTTTGTCCAACCCAATGAGGGCAAGCTGATTGGGAACCATCCATGTATGCCTGAAATTTAATAGATCAATGCTCAGCTGGATTATAAATATTTATAGCACTCAAAGTTTAAACTTCTCGTGACTAATAAAGTATGAAAAACTACATGACAAAGTAACAGATTTTAAATTAAATCAGCCACATTGATATCTTGTTTTGTCTCGTTTTGCCACAGATGCGCCCTGCCTGATGTGAGTTATTTTTGTGCTGTCCTTTCTCACTTTGTCATGGAGAGCTGAAGTTTTAGTTCTTGCGCCAAGTGTGTTGCACTCGTGCTTAGAGCCTCTGTTCTTGTATGAAAAATACAACTGACTGAATGAGTTACTTTTTTGTAGATGACTGAAGTCTATTGTACATGGATTAAGGTAAATTGCAAAACCATACAAATGCACTTCATTCAACTTGGGGAAAATACAACATGAAGATTAGCACATCAAAGATGGAAACTAGGAAGATCAGATCACCAGGACCATTTAGCATACATGCCAACTGCATTACGCTAAAACAGGTTCTAGAGTTTAAGTACCAGGAATCCACAATGATGAGTTTCTAACAAAGGGAAGGATAAGAAATGAAGGACTTACTAGCAATAGACTGGGTTATGAGATCATCAACAACACACAACAGAGCAGAAAAGTACTGACAGCAAAAACACATGAAACAGCAAATGCATGACTAAAACCTTTTCATAAGATCTAGAAACAAAAGTATGAATGTAATGCAGGACACAAGGTTTAATTACAAAAAGAAAGAGACCAGTTCTAATGCCCAAACTTTGTAGAAAAACAGTACTACCAACAATAAATAAATATCTTTCACAGGACATTCCCAGATGGGACGAAAGCTGGGAGTTATGGAAAACTATAAAGAACATGAAGGTTGCATTAAAAAATTTAACAGACCTGACCTAATGTAAACTATTAGGGGACAATAGTGCAATCAACATGGAATAAATATCTTTTACATAACATTCCCAGACGGCCATGAAAGTTGTGACAGACAGAAAACTCTATAAAGAACATGAAGGTTAAATTACCTTTCAGAGAAGCCTGAGACAGACTGCCAACTTTATGAGAGAAAGATGTGCATATAAGAGAATGAACAATAAAGAACATTCTAAATCTGGAATTAAAAATCCCACATTCTGCTTTGGGTATTTTAAAATTTGTAGTCACTTACCCGTACGCCTACTCAACAATGATGCTAGTGGTACAACAGCAGTTCCCAACAATATATCACCAGTCTGATGCGCCAGCTTGCGTGTCACAATGTCAGTTTTGTTCTTATCTGTATAAAAATCTGCAAATGCAGATGTTTATAAAATAAGAAAATAAAAGTGTTAGAAAAACTTCAGCTGGAAAGATATTAGTACTATCCCTGTAACCTTGTGTCATGCTTAACTGTCATAGCAAGTCCCCCCCCCCCCCCCTTTTTACTCCTCAACGCTGTTTGACTATGATAAGTTGTCCTATCATGTTTGCGGTTGCAGTGTCTCATCACAAGCAAGTCTGTTTTTGTCGGACTCCTTGACACGCTCATTTTTGTGTGTGTCTACTTTTGTGCTCCTTAAATATGAAGATGTTACTGCTGCAAAAATGACCTGTTGTGAGAATCCTGTGCCAAAACATCATGTGTTCCTATAATTGTGGTTTCTTTAGCCATCTGTTTTACATAACGAGGCTGGCAGCTCTATATACAAACTCATATTAGTTGTCTCAGTCTCATACGACAGCCGGAGGGAGCTGTGTTCCTATTTATTTTTTCTCCTCAGAGCCCCAAAAAGGATAAACCATATTAACCTCGCCTGAATAGCACTCCTAAAAACACAAAATAAGTGTACTTGTAAAATCTAATACACATAAACATGCATCCAGACATAACTTTTCACCTTTATTAAGACCTGTTGGTATCTGATGCCACACTTCAAAAACAGCCTCAGCAGACTCCAGCAGCTCTGCCAAACTGGTGGCATCAGACGCAGTGACCTGAGACATGAGCAGTGGACAAGGAAAATCCATCCAATGAGAAAACTCTGGAGCAAATGACCTTGCCACTGTTTTTGTTACCCGTTCATTCTAAGAGAGAAAAGATAACCCTATCATAGTAAGCCACACAGCTTTCAATAGAAAGACAGCTAATACAAAATGAAACAGCATCTACTGGTGTGTCAGCTTAACCATCACCTTTAAGAATAACCAGAATTAGTCCACACTAAAAACTTGTTCTCTCCTTTAGCCCTGACTTTTTTTTCTGTGTAGTTCCTGGGGGTCTCTGTGACAATGTAAGAATAGGACCCCTGTTCCCTCAGGCATGTTGTACAAGGCAACTAATATGAGGTTGTGCATGAGGTTGGCAACCTCGTCATGTCAAACAAATTATTACACAAACCACCACCGCCAGAGCATGTTAATACTTGGTACAGGCTCCTACAAGGGGACCAGCAGCAGTGGTGGCTCCATGCTCCATAGGGAGAGAAAATGAAAATGATGGTGAACCCTGATCTTGAACAGCACACAACTGATCTACAAGCTATGTTCACCACACTCGCAATTAATATTTTGTGGGATCACACTGGTTGTTAAAGTTCAAGGGTCACACCAGATGAGTTGCTACAATAGTTAATGCAGCTTTTCAATGACTTCATTTAACTTCTTGCAAAAAATATAATTGAGTTGTTTTTTTTGTGTTAAATGCACCTGTCATTATTTATTTATTTTTATTTTTTTGACTGCCACACAAGATCTATCACTGATAAGGATAAACAAATATGACATCCTAGAAATCATGTCTTGAAAAACGTAACTCCATGTAACATGCAGTGCCAGACTAACCCAAGAATTATAAAAACAAAAATATAGATCAAGCATCTACCTGAAAAACATGCCATACACAGCAGCTAATGAGAATAAAGACCACCTGTCTTTGTAAACAATTCATTCATTATGTTTCAGCTCCCCAAGGAGCATAGGCCTTCAAAAAAATTACAAATTCAAGCATAGTTCTCCTTATCCTGTGCCATCCACTCAATGTCTTTCCATGTTTTCTTTATCTCGTTCATTTCTACCTCCAATTCTTTTTCAGAAATGTTTTCCTGTCTCCCTCTACCTCTCTTTGCTTGGTGATTCCAGAATATGGACTGCCTTGTAATGCTATTCATGGGTTTCCTCAATGTGTGTCCTATCCATTGACAGTCTTCCCATCTTTGGTTCTTGTCATCAGTTCCACATTAGTGATCTTGTCATACCACCTTGTCACGAAGTGGATTTAAGTATAGAGTTATGTCTGAGTGTATAGACAAGACCCTAGCATGAGAAAGACTGATAGATAGATTTGGATGAGAATGACAGTGAATGTGGAAAGATGAGACTCATAGCTTCGAGGGTGAGAACCTAGATTGACTCTCCCTAGCCACTCGTGACTCTTTAAGAGCTAAAGACTCACCACCTCTGACTACCAATAAAGGAGATAAGGTTTCACTAAAGTTCCACAGACACAACTATACAGACAACATATATAAGTACAGTATAGTTATAGAGACTGATCCAGTATACAGGTTTATAGTTTATTTATACAATACAATCAAATAACACAGTAAAATAAATAACATGCGAGGTCGCACAAAACCTGAAACAGAACCAAAACAATTAAACTGACATACAAATTGTAAACTCACAATGTCACCCTCCCCTTCAACCTGCAGGGAAGAAAGTCAAGGATTATACAAAAAGAATTTACTCGGTGGGGTCTCTAACCTTAGAGCCACCACTCCTAACTATCTAATTATTAATTATTAAACTCTAACACCACTGTCCGACTGCAGATGTATCTACCTGCCTACACAAAATCTGACTGAACTTTCGTAAGTCCTACACCACAAATCACAAACACTGATCCACTAACGGACTTCTTCAGTGCAACCTCAGAGGCAGTCCTCTGCTCTGGCTATCTAACTTCATAAATTCTGTCTCTCCTCTGTTTCTGTTCCGACTATCTTTCATAAATTATGTCTCTCCTCTCTAAAACATTCGGAAGGAATGTTGACCCTATCTCCTCCCACGAATATTGCAGCTGATGACTTGGCTTCTAGAACTAGGTACTTGACTAGGATGTATAGACTTCACGGCTACTGACAATTCGTTAACAGACGATTTAACCCGCTTAGGGTTTAGGGACATACAGCATTATTATGGCTGTGTAAAAATAGACCCAACTTCCCGGCCACGAGCCTTCTTTGGAGTGGTATAACGAGCATAGAGCTCTGGATTTTATAAATAACTCGTTCCCGCTGAAGCATGGGGCTTCACTGCAAGAGAACTGCTATCTTCCTCTGGTGCAGACGTACTTGGCGCCGGTAACTATCGCGTCACCAATTTTCGTTCACCTCTGGCGATGCCTCGACTCTTCTCCTCCCTGAGAATGGCCGAATATCTTGGCAAGCTGTAAGGCGATTTACACCCCTCCCTGTGTGCCATGAAAAATGCCAATTCTCGAATTTCTCACTTAAGAGCAGACGAATATGACTTTGATTTTCACGGCCGATATTTCTGGAGACAAAGAGAGCGGTACTTGATTTACTCTGTTATTTATAATTAGAATACCCACGCCAAAACCCAAGTCATATGTCATCGCGTCGCGTCCCTCTGGAACCAATAATCTTGCCGGAATTAGTTAATAACTGACCCGGCCAATTAGATTGTAAGCAAACTCGTGAGTCATGTTTATTCTGATCGCGCACATCTTTCTTGCGTCATGTTAAATAATGTTACAACCGTTGGCGTGAGCAAAATTAACTTTGATTCGTTGTAGCGCCCGTTATTACGTACCTGGGTAGAGGTTCAACACCCACCCATCGATTTACCAGGTAGGGGTTACTAACGTGGGAAAATTTATACCCAGCCTAATAATACTCAATTCAGAAAGTAATTCTCTAAAGTAATTGCGATCACGTAGGCTTTTCTTTGTAAAATAATTGCGGTAAATTTTTATTGTATTAGGCGCTTGAGTATTATTAGGCTGGGTATAAATTTTCCGACGTTAGTAGCCCCTACCCGGTAAATCGATGGGTGGGTGTTGAACCTCTACCCAGGTACGTAATAACGGGCGCTATAACGAATCAAAGTTAATCTGGTGCAAATCTTAAAATTAAAACCGACAGTCATCCCTCCTTCTTCTTCTTCTTCTTCTTGCGATCGCATCTTTGATGATTACACCGTCAGACGAGTTCTCATGATGAATTCGACTGTTGTTTGAAGTTCCTCTTTAACTCCATATAGCTTTGAATTTAGTGTTGAGTCATTGGGCCAGTATATCTTTCTTAACTGGTCATACAGAGGACAGTCCTGTAGAACATGCTCAGCAGTTTGTTCGTTTAATCCACATGTGCACAGTGGTGAAGCAGACAATCGTAACTTGTGCATGTGTTTATTCAGTTTGTTATGCCCTGTCCTGAGTCGAAAAATAGTTATCTGTCCCTGCCGGTCGAGAGTGTGATAGTCGTCTTTGGGTTGGTTCTGTTCTCTTCTTATAGTCTGGATAGCTCTCTTTTTCTCAAAGTATGTGACTTCATTATCTTCTTGTTCACATTCTCCTCCCTTTTTTGCAAGTTTATCTGCCTTTTCATTTCCGGGTACACCACAATGAGATGGTACCCACTGAAGTATGGTTCTCTTTTTGGCAGCTACCTTGTTTAGTTCATTTCTCAGATGCGGGAGTTTACCACCCTTGAGAGCTTGCAGGACAGACAGTGCATCTGTGAGGATGACTACCTGGTGGCAGTCAGAGTTGGTGTTATAAATCATATTTTGCAGCTTGCTCTAGAGCTTGAACCTCAGCTGTATAGTTGGAACAGAATTTACCAGTGGGAATGTGCCTAGTCTCATAGTGGTTGTCAGGATATGAGATAAAGATACCGGCACCTCCATTCCTAACAGCATTAGTTGCTGATCCATCTGTATAGGCATGTATCCATGATTGATCGGGATAGCTTTCTTGGATCATACTCAATGTAGCAGTTCGTTTTTGCAGATCATTATACTCACATCCACTTGTGAGACCACTGACCGACGTATTAATTTGGAGGGCACTGCTGGCCTGCTCCCATGGTACAGGGTATAGGGTGGGCTTCAGTGGTGTTGTCTTCATAGATAGGTCTTCTTGATGCTGTCTTATAAGTCTTTTTCCCCCGATGCACAAAGCTGCTACGCTTTAGACGTCCCAATGCCAGATCATCTAGTCTTGCCTTCATTGGGTGCGTTGGCATACTGTTGTACTTTTCCATCTGGATCATGGTCTTTGTGTCTCTTCTATGGGACAATGTCTGTAATCCAGCAACCTTCTGCATCTCTGTTATTGGTGTAGTTTTCATGGCTCCTGTAATGAGCCTGAGAGCTTGATTTTGCACCTTGTCCAAGGACTGCAGATGTGAGTTAGCAGCTGATGACCATGCTGCTGAGCTAAACTCTAAGTGTGGTCTTATTACTCCACTATAAATCTTCTTTAGATTTCGTTCATTTGCTCCCCAGTTGGTACCTGCCAATTTTCTGAGTATGCCTAGTCGTCTTCGGGCCTTTCCTTCTGCATTTTCAATATGCTTATTCCATGTAAGCCTTTGGTCAAATGTCACCCCAAGATAGGTGGGGTAGCTTTCTTCCTTGATAACGGTTGTCCCTAGGTGTATGTTAGCTGATTTGTCCTTGGGGGCGAGGGAGAACAGTGTTGTGGAGGTTTTGTCTGTGTTTATTGTGATAAGCCATTTCTCTGCCCATGACACTAGCATGTCTGCTGCCCGCTGCATTCTATAATTTGCTGTGGTGACTTTTTCATCAGCGCACCAGAGTACTAGGTCATCTGCATATAAGGCAGCTTTCACTCCTGCAGGGAGATCTTTCACCAGGTCATTGATGTAAACAAGGAAGAGTGTTGGGGAAATTACTCCTCCTTGAGGTACCCCCTGATGGAGCAACACTTTTCTGCTCTGCAGACCGTCAAGAGTGACTCTAGTTCTCCTGTTATGCAAGTATGACTGGATCCATTTCATCATGTTGCCTTGGATTCCACCTCTCCCAAGTTTTGCAATGAGGCCATCTTTCCACACCCTGTCAAAGGCCTGCTTGAAGTCGACCCAGATCGTTAGGACCTTTTTCTTCTCCTGAAAGGCATCTTCTATTGCTTGAGACAAGTAAGTAACTTGGTCTTCTATACTGTAGCATTCTCTAAATCCAGCTTGTTCCGGCACCAGGATCTGCTCAGACTCTAAATACCATTTCAATCTGTGGTTGACTATTCGCTCCATAGTCTTCCCAACACAGCTTGTGAGACTGATTGGCCGGTAACTTGCAGCCTCGGTCTTACATTTCCCTTTCTTTAGTATGGGTATTGTGATGGCTTCTCTCCATACTTGGGGTACCGTTCCTTTCAACCAGCTGTGGTTGAATATCTCAAGCAGTTTTGTCTTTGCTGCTGAGCTCAGATTTACTAGCATTTCGTTGCTGATTTTGTCTGGGCCGGGTGACTTTTGAAACTTAAGCTTGGAAATAGCCTTCTGTAGTTCTCCTAGTGTGATGGGTTCCCTCATTGGGGCAGGAGTATCTGTCTGTCCCATGGTTGCCAGTATTTCTTTTTTCTTATCTCTCTCTGATGGTCTATGTTAATGGGTAAGTTGCTTTCTGAACTGTATCTTCTAGCAAACAAGTCTGCAGCTTGTTTTCCTCTGAAAAGTTTGCCACCTTCATCCAATGTGATAGTCTGCCTTGGTGAGGAACGCTCTTCATTTAGAGACTTGACTAATCTCCAAAGTTTCCTGCCGTCTTTCTCAAGGTTCAGCGATGCCGTTTTAGTTCTCCAGCTTTTCCGTTTTTCTTCTAGCTTTGTTCTCTGAAACTCTGCTACAGCCTTTTTCCATTTGTTGTGAGTTTCAAGTGAAGGCTGAGACTCTGCGTTCTTTCTAGCCTTGTCCATAGCTTCCTGACGTTCTTGGAGTGTGCTGGACCAGTATTGTATGTAGTTACGCCGGCATCCTTTGGGAATGGTTTCTTTTGCAGCTTGTAGTATGCATCTGTTGAAGTCTTTTACCACTTCATTAATATCTCGGTTCTGTACCTTGAGGGTAGACAGCAGCGTGTTCACCTGATGCCTGAATAAACCCCAGTTGGCTTTTTTGTAGTTCCATCTTGTAATGGCTGGGCCTGTACTGAGAGTTGCACTCTGGACAGTAAGAAAGATTGGGCGATGGTCGCTTCCCCCTAGTTGATCTCCTACTTCTCTACTAATAGATCCAGCTATATCTGGTGTGGAGAAGGCAAGATCTGGTGTTGAAGTTGTGTGCCATCCTCTGGAGTAGAAGGTAGGAGTATCTGTGGCATTATTGACTAGGATTAGGGAGTGATCATCTTGCCAAGTTTCAACCTCTTCACCTCTGTGATCCAGATGGTTATAGCCCCAGCTCTGGGAGTGGCTATTAAAGTCTCCAACTGCTATAAAGTTGGTGGCTGGTACCTGTATAGAGCTGAGACTCAGAGGTTTGTTGTTCGGACAGTAATAGTTCAGGAGTTCTATTTCCATCTTGTCTACCTTTATCTGCAGCAGCTGATATTCTGCTCCATCCATGAAGGTTTTCCTTTCGTGTGCAGGAATGTTATTCCTTACAAGAGTAAGTACTCCTCCTTTTCGTCTATCTTTTCTGTCGGATCTGAAGCATTGATATCCCCTTATTTTAAAGGTTTGATCTGCTTTCAAGTGAGTCTCTTGGATACAGCAAACACTGACTTGCTTCTCATACAAGATGTTTTCCAGCTCTGTCTTTTTGCTGTATCCAGCCTGCTTGCTGTTCACTCCCTCTGCATTCCAGTGCATTATGACAAGTGGCACTCTGGGTTTCTCTTTTTCTGTTTTGTTTTGGTCAGTAGTTCTCCTCCGCCGTCTGCTGACTCCACAAGACGGTCTAGAGGGTCCTCCAGTAGCTGAGGGTGGGCTCTGTCGAGGCTCAGAGCCCGGCACTGCACCTGCCTGGTGGAGCTCCACAGGGCGAGCACCAGAACGAGATTTATTTGACGGTGTACTCTCCATAGAAAAAAAAAAGCGAGTTGCATGATACTGTGGTTTCCGGTGCGCCTTCTGGCCCAGTATCTACGACTTTAGCACCTGCTCAACGGGAGAGTGGGCTCATCCCTAATCTGTTTATGTTCCCAGTAGTAGACTATTCGCAAGCAGCCTGGGGGTGTCACTGCTCTGCGCGGACCTTGTTTACCGAGGCGGCGTCCGAGCTCGTATGGTGAAAATATGGTTGCGTTATCTTCAAAATAGCCCTGTCTTTCCCGTGGCTTTTCTGCCATCCTGCAACTTTGAGTTAGGGAGTTCTGAGCTCCAGTCTCTTTCCCAGGCGTTTTATCCTGGCCTGGCACGCATACAGAGGACCCCACTTCTGGTTCTAAGTTAGCAGTTGGGGATAGGTGGGGTAGCACACTGTGCATTCCCCGTCATCCAGGGGGCTCTCCAACTATGCAGAGCTTGCACAATGCTGTGCTCTGGTTTTGGGCTCTCCCAAGGAATCCTCACGTCCTGCACAGAGCCACTTCCAGATACCCACCACCTGCCAACCCTCCATTGTAGAAATCTCCTGCATGCGGCCATCCAGTCAAGAGCCAGTATTAAGTCGGTGCCCAAGTGATCCCCCCAAGCTCAGTGTGCAATGCTGGGTTCTCATCATGCTGCAACACAGGGGGGATTGTGATGCTCAGCCATCTCTCTCAATTCTGCACCGATAAGTGACATCGGGGACTTAACTTTGCCTCAGTACTGGGAGGCCCCGTTTCCGGGTACACCACACACAGCCAATTGAGGCAACGGTCGCCTGCAGACAAGAAAGCATTTAACCCATGAAGTGGGGGTGGATTGGTGCAGACCAGAAAACGTAATTAATTACCAAGAGAAGAAAACTAAACTCAATTAATTACAGGACCTAATTACCGGGAGAAAAAGAATGGGGCCTGTGGAAAATAAAATCACAGTAACTCCTCACACACCTCCATTCTTATATTCTAATCAAGTCCCCATTTATGAAACTCTGTAACTTCTTGATTGCTGTTTTCATTGTTCTCCATGTTTCAGAGCCATTCAATAGGACTGATTTGACACCTGAGTTGAAGAATCTTATTTTCCTTGTGAAAAGTTACAAAATTGTGAAAACAATGACAAGATTTACAGTAAAACAGAGTTTTATATAAGCCACTATTCAAAAGACACAGTATGATCTATATACTGAGAAATGATATCTACCTCCTTCCCTAAGAAGGGAATCTTGATGCGAGCATAAGCATTCACACCAACATCAGCTGGATAGGCCATGGATGAGTCAAGTTGTGCAATACTGTCTGCGGCAGCCTAAAGAACAGAAGGTAAATTACATGGAAGACATCTGCATTAAAAGTTCATTGGGTCGATAATTACACAACAAAGTGAGAGCTACAAAAACACTCTTGTCCTGCCGCTTAAGCAGAAGCTCTTTACTGCAGACCCCAAGATTTATCTAATATCTATGAAACTACACTATGATGTCTACACAGATGCGGTTTGTCTTGTCAGACTGTAACCAAGTATTATTATGACAGCTCTCTGATACAGCTTCCTACTGACAAATAAATTCTAACTACAACGTACTTCCATAATTTCTAGCTGCTATAACTGCTTTATCTTTTAACCCATTCCCTCCCTCTCTCTCTCCTCTCTTCAAGCACAATGCCTGGTGGTGTAGGAGATCATGTCTCTCCACAACATCCTGTCTCCTGTACTATTTATCAATTCTGCTGTTGACTTCTTTCCATGCCATAATATCACAGTGCCCAGATTCTTCTCTCTTTGTTGCCCTCTATCTTTTTTCCCTTCAGTCTTTCCCACTGTCACATTACATTCCAGCTTTTTTATCATAACGTGCCCAAAGAACAAAGAAAGTGGATTACTTCCTTCTATTGTGAGTAATAAGTCACCATTGTGAGTAATAAGTCACCATTGTGAGTAATAAGTCACCATTGTGCACTGGTCTATTTTAGAAATCCTCATTACTCTTTTAACTGTCCATGGTATTTTTAACATTCTTCTGTACAACCACATCTCTGTGGCCTCTAGTGATTTTCCTAGTTGTATACAAAATAATGCAAATTACCAGCTAAGCAGAAAAGAACAAGTGATAATCTTCAGACTTTGCACAGACTACAACAGATTGGGATATCATCTATTCAACAAGCTAAATTTAGAAACTACTGATGAGAGTAACTGTAGCTGCGATTAAATGACTGCTGAACAAAGAATTAAAAAAACGCTGCTTCAAAGATGCCCAACTTAAGAGCAACAAAGAAAGCACATATGGCCACCACTAGTACTATTCCTGGAAAAACTCTATGGAGATACAAACAGCCTCAAGCTGACCACTGCTTTCTTTGAAAATATTAAAGTAGACGTCTGAAAGTGTATGACGAAGAAGAAGACATCCATGTCAGGATTGGCTCTATACCACAGAGAAGCACTCTCTTGTCTTACTGTCACTGACAAAGAATTGCTGCATGAAACACTTGTTGTTGTTTGTTTGAGTGATCCCCACAGGTTCGAGTTATTCACTCTTTTACGCTTGCAACAAAATTTGGGGTAGAAGTTTTGGGTTTTCTTGCAACCCCAGAGAGCTTCCTAGACTCAGCGGCATGTTACACCAGGCCCACCTTGGTGTGTGTATAATGTCCCAAGGTTTGATGGCTCTCTACCCTGCAAAGGGGGTTAAACATGAAACATTTCATTTTATGGAATACTGCATTTGCATGCACTATTCTACTCTTTCCCTCTGAGATGAATCTTCCATCTAATGTTAGTAACGTGCTTAAGTATTTGAATCTACTGACATGTTTTAAAACTGTTCCATTTACTTTTATAGTGCATTCTGGGGAAGTCATTTTCTTTGAGATAACCATTACTTCTGTATACAGGCCTCAGGTTTCCCTTCCTTATGTATTACTTCTGTATGTCTGTAATTATTGCTTAGGCTTTTCTTTTTCACTTTCTGTCACTTGTATCAATCAATTCCAAAACAAAAAAGAAAAGGTCCTGCTCACCTTAAGTCCAGCAGCTCTGATTATTCCCACAGATAAACACACTAGAGACCCTGCATGGTTTCTGCTTGCTGCCATCAAAGTGGACTGTAACTGCAATGAAGCACTCTTTATTAACAACTTCTCAAGCACTGCAGAAAACTGCTGTTAATTTTTTATACAGAAATGAGAGGTTGTCCAATTTTTATACAGAAATGAGAGGTTGTCCAATTTTTAAACAGAAATGAGAGGTTGTCTAATTTTTATACAGAAACAAGAGGGTGTCTAATTTTTATACAGAAACAAGAGGTTGTCCAATTTTTATACAGAAATGAGAGGTTATCTAATTTTTATGCAGAAATGAGTGGCTGTCTAATTTCTATACAAAAATGACAGGTTGTCAAATTTTTTTGTTTTGTTCTACAGAAGTGAAAGGTTGTTTAATTTTGTTTTACAGAAACTATAAGTTGTCTCATCTTTATATAGAAACACTCTCCACATGTAAGCCTACTTTGCCGTGGTTGGAGAGCTTGAGCGCCCCAATGATCCCGGGAGCTATGCCGGCGGGAGTTTTACTCCTGGCAGGGTCACCCAAGCCGGACAGGTCCTGGGTGAGTGGCCAGACTAAATGGGCTGAGGAGTGGGTGGAACCCTATAGGTGAAGATGCAGAACCCACCGGCGAGTGGTACATGCTCTGGTCTGCACCAATCCACACCCACTTCATGGGTTAAATGCTTTCTTGCTTCATTCTTCACTGTTTGTCGTCTATCGGGAGTAGTTTGGGACCCCATACAGTGTAGGTGCAGTGCCCACCGGCGAGTGGACCATGCTCTGGCCAGCATCAACCAAACCCCAGGCATGGGTTAAAATCCCGGGTAGATGAAGCTCGTAAGCCTTGGAAGGCAGTTCGTCTAGGAGAAGGAAAACTCTGATCTCAAACCACCTGCTGCCTTGCAGGTAGGCTGGGGACAGTCAAGGGCTAAGGAACGCAACCCTACAGAAATGCTTGTTGAAATCGGATGCACTGGGCTACATGCTCAACGAAACAGTGCAACGTACTTCGCCTAATGAAGATGTCACGAATACAATTTAAGCGTTGTGGTTCTCGTCCCGTGGAGTCCCGCCAGGCGGCGAGAGTGCCGGACCCCCACCTCGAAGGGGTCCAACCAATACTACTGATGGTCACCTTCCCCGGAATTGTGGAGTCAAGGTACAGAGGGAAAGGGCAAAAGCTATTGACCAAACACCAAGAACACTCAACATTCTGCAGTGGAATGCAGAAGGAGTTCTGAACAAAAAAGTCCCCCTAAAAAACCGCCTTTATGAGGATCAAATAGATGTGGCTTGCATCCAAGAAACGCATCTCAACAGCAACCACAGATTCTCAATAAGAGGATACCAGGCTTTCCGACTCGATCGAGAAGGACACAAAGGAGGTGTGCTATTACTTACCCGAAACTCAATACCAAGTAGCGAGGTATCTGTGAACTTCAACGACCAATCGGAAATTGTAGGGGTTGACATTAAAATAAAGGACACGAACATGCGTATCTACAATTTGTATGGCCCACCGAGCAAAGACCTGTCACTTGAAAGTATGGAAATAAAGAGCTCAAACTGCATTGTGGTCAGAGACTTCAACAGCCACTCGGAAAGATGGGGATATCTGGATACAGACAGTAGAGGAGAGGAAGTGGAGGACTGGGAGATAGACACAAATCTTCACCTTATCAACAGGCCAGATGATAAACCCAGTTTCTACTCTAGAAGATGGCACACCACTTCCACTCCAGACCTAGCTTTTGCCACAGGGGACATATTTCACAAAATTGACAGACAGGTACTTGGCCAGCTAGCAGGCAGCGACCACAGACCAATAAATGATGAACAAAGGAATCATGATAACAAAAAGCTTGCACCAGAAGAACACATGATGGCAAAGTTAACAATGCAAGAATTAGAAGAGGCAATGAGGGCGCTAAAGAAAAAGAAGTCACCCGGAAAAGATGGGATAACCAATGAAATGCTAACAGGCCTAGGAACAAAGGCAAAAAGAAGCTTCTGGCCATCCTAAACTGCAGCTGGAAAAGAGGAATAGTACCACAGGCATGGAAAGATGCCATACTGATTCCAATACCTAAGAAAGACAAAGTTCAGACAGAACCAAATGGCTACAGACCTATCAGTCTACTTAGTTGTGTTGGAAAATTGATGGAGCGCATAATAAATACTCGACTTATGTGGCACCTAGAGGAAAAACATCTCTTAGCCCCACAGCAAGCAGGATTCAGGAAACACAGATCCACTGAAGACCAGATCACTTATATAACTCAGAAAATTGAGGATGCTTTCCAAGAAAAAAAGCACACACTGGTGGTTTGGGTGGACCTAGAAAAAGCATTTGACAAAGTGTGGAAAGATGGACTGAAAGTCAAGCTGCAAAGAAGTGAAGTGTGTGGGAGAATGTTCAAATGGATCAGCCACTATCTTGAAAATAGAACAGCCAGAGTCCAACTACAAGGACAGACCAGTAGGAAGATGGTATTGGATCAGGGTGTTCCCCAAGGGGGAGTCCTGTCACCCACATTGTTCCTCACATATATAAATGACATATCAGAGAATATTCCAAGAAGAACCCACAATGCCTCCTTTGCAGACGACTTAGCCCTGTGGATCTCAGAGGAATATATCTCTACGGCAAGCATTCGGATGCAGCAAGCCCTAACATCACTGGAGGAGTGGGCCAAGGCATGGCTAGTAAAGATAAATGAGGAGAAAACATCATTCACAGTGTTTTCTCTCTCTAACAAACCACAGATCTCCAAATTGGTGCTAAATGGGAAAAATCTACATCTGGATGAAAACCCAAACTACCTAGGCATTACCTTTGATCGCCGCTTGACTTGGAAAACCCAGATTGAGAAAAACAGGACAAGAGCAAGGCAGAGAATGGCAATCATGAAAAAACTTGCTGGCACGGTTTGGGGAGCAGATGAGAGAGTACTAAAGAATCTATATACTGGGCGAGTGAGACCAGTCTTAGAATATGGCATTGCAGCATGGTCAACAGCCGCTAAGTCGAACTTTGACAAAAATAAACAGAACCCAAAACCAAGCAATGAGAATCATAACTGGGGGCATGAAATCAACACCAATAAAAGAGTTGGAAAAGATTACTCACCTCCAGCCTATGGAGGATAGAAGAGATAGCAGAGCCCAGCAACAAGCCGAGAAATTCAGGAGGCTGATAGATCACCCAATGCACCAGAGGATAAATGGACTTGGAAGGGGAAGACTGAAGCGAAGCAACTTTGTAGAGACAGTCAAAACAAAGATGAGAGCAGACCCCATAAATGCAATATCAACAGCTACGCCAATATGTACTGCACACAAGCTACCAATTTGGAAACAACAGTGCTTCCCTGAAATGATAGAAAATGTTCCTGGTATTGAGAGAAAGAACAGTCAAACTGAAACAGAAAGGAGAGTCCTAACCACAAAATATATAGAGAAACATTACCCAAGCAACACCTGGATCCATGCGTACACAGATGGATCAGCAACTAATGCAACAGAAGATGGGGGTGGAGGAGTCTTCCTGAGCTTAAGCAATGGCACACAAAAAAAGATAGCAGTCGCAACAGGGAAATTTTCAACTAACTTCAGAGCAGAGGCAGAGGCCATAAAAACTGCATCAGAAATTCTAATGACAGAAAAAAGCTCAGAGAGACCAGTAGTTATCTTCTCAGATGCGCTGTCAGTGATTACAACACTGAAAAGTCAAATAAATGCTGAACTGGATGACCTAAGAGTAACACTTCACAGACTATGTCAGCAATACAAAAGAGTTGTGATACAGTGGATCCCTTCTCACTGCAACATCCCTGGAAATGAAGAGGCTGACAGATTGGCAAAGGAAGGGGGAAAACTTCCTCAGCTGGACACAAATATAACCTATGAGGAGTCCAAGAGTTTTATCAAGCGCAGATACAGGCACAAGTGGGAAGAAGAGCATCCAGACCACACAAAAAATGATCCGTATTACCAGCTCAGCAGAAGTGAACAAGTGGCAATCTTCAGACTTCGCACTGGTCATAACAGATTGAGATACCATCTGTTCAACAAATTAAAGATAGGAACTACGGATGAGTGTGACTGTGGCACTGGTAAAATGACTGCCGAACACCTGCTTCAAAGGTGCCCAACATATGAGGAACAGAGAAGACGCATATGGCCATCACCAGTACCATTCCTGGAGAAAATCTACAGAGATATCAACAGCCTCAGGCTGACCACTGCTTTCTTTGAACTTATTCAAGTTGACATCTGAGGGTGAACGAAGAAGAAGAAGAAGATATAGAAACTGCATAACTTTTACACAGACATGAGAGGTTGTCTAGTTTATTTTTTTTTTACACAGAAAGATGAGGTTGTCTTTCTTAGCAATTTCTTTAATACAGAAGGTAACTTTTTCTCTGTTTTATTTTATTTCTGCACTGAAATGACACCACTTTACCAGTAACTGTTATTTAACACTTTAAAAATCTGACATTCATGTCCTGAAATAGCTGCTCATCTTTACTTTCAAATCAGACAGGGAGCTGTCTTCACACCAGTTGTTAACTGTAGTAGTGTAACAGTCCTATTTCATGACCACCAGGAATGTAACGATATCTTTACTGTGTACTGTTATTGTATGGATGTGTTGATGCGCCACTAGAATGTTGAAGGCTGTACGATCTACCCCAATGTTCCTGCACGGTGTTACTGTAGGTTTCTGTGCGTGCGTAGTCAGTACGACCTGGGCCAAACAGCGTTGTTGTGCATGATTAGCTCACCAGGCGTTGAGGCGCTAACAGGATGTCATGTTGACATTCAAACATCATACATCTCTTGAATGTGAAGTACTCGAAGTTTGTGTGGGTTGATAAGTGATGTGGGTGTGTAGACAACACGAATGCGTTTAGGCTCTTTGACAGGTAAACAATGCACCCACTCACTCACATGCAGTAGTCAGTAATTGTTGCAACTGCTGGAACTTTTCAACCATTTATTTACGAGACACAGTGACATCAACAGTTACAGTCAAATGGACGAGGATCAAGGACATCATATAAACTGGAAATGACTGGCAAAAACATCTGGCATTATAAAGCTTGAACCACTCATCTATCAGGACGTTATCGACAATGGTCTGTCCTTCAACACATAGTTCATACTGCAGCTCACGTACCACTGACTCAGCGTGTCAGGTACTTTAAACAACTCCGCCGTACCAAAAGGCGAGTTCTCAATTGCAAATAATAATAATAATGCTGCAATTCATCTGGCATAACACGCCAGATACATCTTCTTCTGCTCAAAGATATTGGCCGTAATGTCGGGCCTCTATAATAATGTAAACAACTGTGTATTCTTCATAGGCAGGCATAATCATCCATGCCGAAACATACCGCCAACATGCGGTTTTCATAATAATATATCTTCACTGGGCTTCTGTATAACAGTTAGACGAATAGTCTTAGTTGGCTACATCGAGCACAAATAATGGACTCTGCATCTCAAAGGACTGTGAGCTCTACTCACAGGTTGCCACAAAATGTTCTGCAACTTAGGCATAATAATTAAGTTTCTTTTACCTTTGACAGAATCAGAGAAATACACAAATAACAACTGTCGTCATTCTTGACGAACAAAATAACTCTGGGGAGAATCACTGACATCACAGTCACACTGAAGACTATCTTTCCCCCAGATAATGCAGAGAAGTACCACGGACATACAAGTCCGGTCAGAACCCAGATCATCACTCCCTGACGGAAGTCTCTCCGTTCGCGCTAAAAAAACTTGCGCATGTGTAGACAGCACAGATCTGAGTAAAGCTAACCCCGACTTAAGACAGGTCAACAACAATGAATAAAACAAAGGGAAGATAACCCCAAATCAACCTGTCCCAGGGAGTTCATAAACAGTTCTCTAACTTAGATCATCAAAAGTATTAAATAGATTTACGTCTTATGATACCGTCAAAAACGACAGCAACAAGTGGTCTTCAACATTTTCTGTTTTTGCTGAGATGGTACACACCGAGACTCTATTCTGCCTACTTTTTTATACTTCTTCCCATTTAAACAGTTGTTGCCCCAGCTGCATATTTGTCACCACCTTGCCCTTTTTATTTTTACTAGTAACTTCTTAACTCTTTTGGCCCAAGCAAAAAAGTCCAACCTAGTGATTGCTAACATTGGTCTTAAGTAAATACATTTTTATAATGTTCATGTGCAGAAATACTTTTGTTTTTATATATGAAAATGTAGGTAAATGTATGTAGATTACTGAAGTGTATGATGTATAAAGGCTTTCTTTAAAAAATTATTAGTTATACGAGGTAAAATGGAGGTTAGCATAAGAATATGATGTAATAATAAAGAAACACCTGGTGATACTGCGCCACAAGTAAATATCCAAAGAAAAACACTAAAATATCACACACAGAAGTACTGTAAAAAGTAACAGTGATTTTCTTTAGAAATCATTATTTTCACAGATTACAAAAACAGTTCGCTGTCATATAAAAATAGACAATATTGAAACACATCAATGAGAGGGACAAGAAAATAACATTTACAGTTTTATTTTGCCATTAATATGATATTGTTTTGCAACATAATCATTTCTGTTCACTTTTTTTTTTAACTTTTGACAAGAAAGCTTCTGAATTTGTGGCAGTTTCATTATGCTGTCCTGCCCCCATAATGTCGCTGTCATCTGGCATGCCATTATCATCGATACTGTCATATGACTTGATTTCAGACTCTTGTTGATAATCTGACTCATTTTCATTGTTATCTGTATATCTAGCACAATCTGAATTAGTATCATCACATAGAATGTCTTCAAATAATTTCCTAGCTTGATCCGAAGTCAATATACAAGGCCTGCTAGATCTAGTGGCCGTGGCTATTTCAAAACTTAGAAAATGAACAAGTAACCACACTAGTTTTTTTGCACTGCGATCATGTTTGAAGGAAAATGAAGTTCTGTCATTGGAAATGATGCTCTTTGGTTGTTTAAAGTTTCAGGATTGCCCTATAAATGAAACAAAACCAAAAAGCCAGTAAATCGGCTCCTGGGCCCATCAGAACAACCCCCCGAACCGATAGATAGCCTCAAGGTACTTTGAGAGTTAAATACACAAAATTTATGCCATTTCTGTATGGAAATGAGAGACTGTATTTATCAGCACTAACACTGTGTGTGTGTGGGGGGAGGGGGGGGTGTGAAAGAGGGGAAAAAGAGGTATTAGACTATTAATTCCCTTTTTTTACTTACTTTTTTGTGTACTTTCCTCCTCACTTATGTCTTGGTTTTTTTTTTTTCTCCATAGATAATCATTTCTCTCTACTTCCAGAAGTGGCAGCCATTTTTACTCTGGCCATGTCGGAGTATCAGGTGTATTCAAATTCGTTTTTTTACTTAGTTCTCACTTTCTTTCCCATCTGTTTTTGTTCATTTGTCCCAGATGAAGGCCTTGTAGCCATAATGTAGGTTTTTTCTTGTCTCTTGCCCTAGTAAGATTTTTTTTTTTTCCTTTCTATTAAAAAGGTGTAATAATAGGCAAAAATAAAAGAAAGGGAGAAGTTAACAGCATACAATCAAATAACATTTGTGCAAACTGTGTACGGGAGAGCAAAACTTGTTTATAAGATGGGGAAAAAGCTGACTGAAGTGGTTGTGACGACTATAGGTCTGAGTATTGTGTCAAGCTAAGACTACCTACTTTGTTGTTCCTCTTCTACCCTAGGGTGTAGAGGTATCAAGCTAGGAACCTGAATAAATTGTTCTACATACATATTTACATAATTCTGAAAAGTATATGAAGAGGAGAACAAAGTCGGTAAATAAAAATCTATTTGAAGTTTTTCATTACCATGATTACACTGCAAATCAACCCACATTGTATGACAGATCACCATCCCAAATAGAAGAAAAAAACTAACTCCTTTTATCTTACTGCAGTTCTCCCACTATGTATCACAGTAACTTATTACTATTTATCTCACAGCAATCTCCTAATGTATCTATCACAGAGAAAAATAAAACATATCACATCCACTCTTTCACCGCCCTGTATCCGTATAGTTCCCGAGGGTCTCTGCGGAGACAACAGAAAGAATAAGACTACTCTGACATGTCGTAAGTGTTGACTGATAATCAGGTTGTGCATGCGGGCTGGCAACAACATTGTGTAAAACAAATTGCTACAGAAACCACTGTTGTAAGAGCTTATACTTAGGTGCAGGCCTTCTGCTAGGGGGTGTCTGCTGTAGTGGTTGCTGCATGCTCCACAAGAAGCATGAATGGTAATGATGACTCTATCACTATGCACACCCCAGCAACTTGTTATTACTTACCACTACAAACTTGTTCACTATCCATACTCAAACTAAACATAAAGGTAGCCGCATAGCCGTTACTGTCATTGGGGACTGAAGTGTTAATGTCTGCCCTAATTCAAAGCAGAGTCTTTATGTGTTACCCACTTTTACCGCTGTGTAAACTGCAGCTATATGTAACATGGTTTCAAACCCAGTCCCTCTTCCTTGAGAAGCAAGAGCTTCAACCACCCTGCCACTTAGACACTCACATTACACACTAATATGTTACACAGTAACTAATTGCTGCTTATCAAATTATACATACCACAGCTGGCTGGCACTTGTAATTCACAGTAACATCCAAAACTCCAGCATCCTTGGACTGTGGATAATACAACAAATAATTCTCAACTTCTGGCTATAATTTCTGCTACAAAATCAAGTTCAAGGTAACAAGGTAGTGCCATGGCAGATACTGCCATAGTGAAGTGAAATGTTACAGACTTCACCTATATATAGGTCCAGCTTATGAGTTGGAGGTAACCAGTTCCCTTCCTCAATGCCTTTGCCTTCCCTAACTCAAGAGCAGAGTCAGGTACCTATTTCCAGGTGGGTATACTGGAGTGTGATGCTACCAGGTTTTGAACGTGGAACCCGGTAACTTTGTGCAAGAGAGGCAAGAGCTATAACCACTGTGCCAATTGGATGCTCCTCAAAATTAAGTTAAATCCTACATAAAATGCATATTAATAACAGCAAGTAGTAGTTTGCATCCACTTTTGTAAAGGAATCTCTTAAAACAACATACAGTCAATCCTCGCTATTTGCGGGGGTTAGGTTCCTTGACAACCCTGAGAATATGGAAATCCGTGAATACAGAACCATTGATCCTATGGGAAAAAGGGGGTTAGGTTCCTGCAGGACCCTGTTCACCATACACTTTTGTTATCGATCACAACAAACTCATCATTTTGTTTAACTTTCTTGTAAAAAACATATTTATTTATTATACTGTGCATTTTATAAATTATTTTATACACTGTTTTCTTTGTAATAGTACAGTATGTACAATCTTTTGCTGTACCAATACTCATTCACTCACCCATTCACTCACATGATCACTACTCATTCACACATCCACAAGGAAACACACACACATTATTACAAAATCCCTGGAAAACAAACATTGAAAACATTTACACAGAACATTTAAAATTAAGAAAATTTCATACAGACATCCCAGAACGAAGTTTATCTAACACACGTACTTATCACTGATGCTCATCACAGCCTTCTTGCGCTTAGGCACACTCGCCAACACACTTGCACTACGCTTGGATGCCATTATTAATTACAAAAATAATGAAATACAGTGTAAAACTGCAAAAACGTGGATGAAAAGATGCTCGACAAAGACATGTGTAAACACAACGAAAGCTGTGAGAACAAGTAGGCAGCCTCTCCTTGCTGCACGGTACAAGAAAGGGACTACTGCCACCTCAGGTATGTTGTAAGAGGCAACAAACGTGAGGTTGTGCATGTGGCTAGCAACCTCATCAGGTAAAACAAACTGCTACATACACCGCTGCTGCAAGACCACATGAAGGCTTTGTGCAAATGGGTCACCTGAAGTAGTGAGGATCAAAAAGGGAAATGATGACGACCAGAAGGACAAGTAGATTATAAGCCCATGATGGAGCTGCATCAAAACCTGTTAACAGAAAATACATTAATAGGCTATTCCAGAGATTCAAGCCCAGTCCATCCCAGTTACATTGGCATTTCACTGCTAGAAGGGAATGAGCCAGAAAATTCAGCCAACTCAACACCTGTGAGGAGTTACTGTGATTTTATTTTCCACAGGCCCCATTCTTTTTCTCCCGGTAATTATGTCCTGGAATTAATTGAGTTTAGTCTTCTTCTCTTGGTAATTAATTGCGTTTTCAGAAGGGATTAATTTCGGGTTTAATTTTAAGATTTACACCAGTCTTCTTTTCTCTAAAGTAATTGCGATCACGTAGGCTTTTCTTTGTAAAATAATTGCTGTAAATTTTTATTGTATTAGGTGCTTGAGTATTATTAGGCTGGGTGGAAATTTTCCGACGTTAACCCGCACCTACCCAGTAAATCGAGGTGTGGGGGTATTGAAGCACGACCCAGGTAACGTAGAACCAATCAAAGTTGTTTCTGCTCACGCGAACGGGAGTAACATTATCTTACATGACGCAATAAAGATGCGCGCGATCAGAATAAACATGACTCATGAGTTTGCTTACAATCTAATTGGCCGGGGTCAATTATTAACAAATTCCGGCAAAATTATTGGTTCCAGAGGGACGCAACGCAATGACGTATGGCGTGGGTCTTGGCGTGGGTATTCCAATTATAAATAACAGAGTAAATCTAGTAGCGCTCTCTTTGTCTCCAGAAATATCAGCCTTGAATATAAGTCATATTAGTCTGCTCTTAAGTGAGAAATTCGAGAATTGGGTATGTAGGCAGCTTAATTTAGCGGTGTACGAGGGGCGTTCAGAAAGTAATGCACCACATCGTTTTTCTCAGCTAATAATGAAGATAGAAGCATGAAATTTTGCACACTTCAAATATGGCATGTGCCAATTGTGTGCACCAAATTGCACTGCAACCGGCCAAATAATACGGCTGCCCTAAACCGTTGAAATGGAGCGTGTTAGCAACTTGCGTTATAAGCAGCGAATTGTTATGGAATTTCTCGTTGCAGAGAAGGAAACTGTTGTGAACATTCACAAGCGTCTATGTGATGTGTATGGAAGTTTTGCAGTCGACAGGAGTACAGTCAATCGCTGGGTTCAGAGAATCAAAGAATTAGGAAGTGGAGATAGGGAGCTGCTTGATCGACCGCGCTGTGGACGTCCTGCCACAGCCACCAACGCAGAAATGTTGAAATGCGCTGAGAGCATTATTGTTACTGATAGGCGAATCACTACTCAACAATTGACATTACAGCTGTCAGTCAGTATTGGTAGTGCAAATGCAGTTATAAAAACTCTCGGATTTTCTAAGGTTTGCGCAAGATGGGTTCCTCGAAGTCTCAGTAATGACCACCGATTGCAAAGGAAAGCAATTTCTTCTAAATTGTTGGAGCGTTTCAGTGCTGATGGAGAGAACTGTTTGGCTAAGACCGTTACAGGTGACGAAACCTGGGCACATCGTTTTGAACCTGAGACAAAAAGACAGTCAATGGAGTGGCATCATCCGCAATCACCACGAAGAAAGAAATTCAAGACAATTCCTTCAGCTGGAAAGGTCATGATCACTGTCTTTTGGGACATTAAAGGTGTGATTCTTGTGGACGTTATGCCAAAAGGAGAGACAATCAATTCGCAAGCTTACATTAAGACATTGAAAAAACTCAATCAACGTGTTCGCAGAGTTCGGCCGCACAAGAATCCAACAGAACTGCTTCTCCTTCACGACAATTGCGAGACCTCACACAAGTCTGGTAACACGGGAAGCAATCACCAAATTGTGTTGGACTGTACTACCCCATCCACCATATTGTCCCGATTTGGCACCCTCTGATTTTCATCTATTTGGTCCACTTAAAGATGCACTCCGTGGGACAAGATTTGAAGATGATGAAGGAGTGATTCATGCAGCGAAGAAATGACTACATGATCAAGACAAAATCTGGTACGGGCTAGGAATACATGCACTTGTTTCGCGCTGGCATAAAGCTGTACAAGTTGATGGGGATTATGTTGAATAATACCGATGTCCTTAGGCTATATCCATACTGAAATTGTGAGGTCATTAAAACCTCGATTTGATTATGCAGTAGTAAATACAGGAGGGGAGTTGAGGGGGGGAGTGTAATTAATTTTACGGAGATGGGATTAAATTATTCCTAGAGAGGTCTATTTTATTTTGTGTAAATCGATGACTCACCAGGGTCCGTCTGTAATATAAAGTAGGGCCTAGTATTTAGTAGGGGATTTCCTTCAGTGAATGAATTGTTTTGACGCTGAGGCTAGATTAACGTAACAGATTAGGTCAGCAGTGTCTGGGGTTTCCTACCAGACAGATATTTACGTTGAGGTGGGAGATGGGTAGGAGTACTTGTTATCGCTTGTGCGTAGAGAGGTGTAGGGGATAGACGGGAGATGTATTTATTTAAGGGAGTTAGGTGTTAGAGATGAGTAAATTTTGATGTGTTGAATATCTGTTGTTATTATTTGTTTCACAGCATTTTTTCACGGCACACAGGGAGGGGTGTGAATTTGCCTTACAGCTTGCCAAGATATTCAGCCTTCTCAGGAGTAGAAGGGTCGAGGCATAGCCAGAGGTGAAAGAAAATTGGTGACGCGGTAGTTACCGGCGCCAAGTACGTCTGCACCAGAAAAGGATAGCAGTTCTCATGCAGTGAAGCCCCATGCTTCAGCAGGAACGGGTGCATCTTTAAAATCCAGAGCTCCAAGCTCTTTCTCACAACCCATATAGGCGCATTGCCTGGTGTTTGTAGTTTGTTTTTTTTTCCCCACGACCATAATAAAGTCGTGTGTCCCAAACCCGGAGAGGGTAACGAGGTGATTAAAAGAATTGTCCTCAGCAGTGAAGCAGGTACAGCCCCAGTCAGTTAACTCGTGCTTAAGAGCAAAGTCATCAATTGCAGTAGTCAGGAACAGGAGAAAGGATCAACATTCCTTTTCCGAAGGCAAATTAAGAGGATGGGTGTAACGGAGACGCCACTCAGCTGGAGATAGAAGTTATAGAGGCAGTTAGAAAGTTGTGTTAGGACAGCCTCTGAGGTTGCACTGAAGAAGTCCGTTAGTGGACCAGTGCTTGTGTTTTGACAGTAGCTATTTCATTCAGATTGTGGAGCCAGTTAGTTAAGTTGGCCGCCGGACAGTGGTGTTAGTTTTCAAAAATTTTATTAGGGTAATAGAAGTGGTGGCTCTTAAGTTAGAGACCCCACCAAGTAGTTTTTTGTGTGTGTGTAATCCTTAATTTTCCTCCATGCAGGTTGCAAGAGAGGGAGAAGGTGGTGGGATATAGTGTATGTCACTTGCATTGTTATGTTTATTTTCAGGTATGCAACCTCGCACGTTATTTATTTTGATGTGTTATTTATTTTGTTGTGTAAATAAACTATAAACGGTATACTGGATCAGTCTCTATAACTATACTGTACGTATATGTTGTCAGTATAGTTTTGTCTGTGGAACTTTTAGTGAAACCTTATCTCCTTTGTTGGTAGTCAGAGGTGGTGAGTCTTTAGCTCTTAAATAGTCACGAGTGGCGAGGGAGAGTCAATCTAGGTTCTCACCCTCGAAGCTATAAGTCTCATCTTTCCACATTCACTGTCATTCTCATCAAAAATCTATCTTCTCAGTCTTTCTCATACTAGGGTCTTGTCTATACACTCAGACATAACTCTATACTAAAATCCACTTCGTGACAACACCCCAATACGTTTTACCCATTAGCTTACACCTTCTTACACTAAAGCCCATAGCTATGGAATACAGACCTAGTTCTATCCATAAATTTGTGTAGATGCTACAACTTCCCTACTCTGCTGCACGAAAAAAAGCTTCACAAGAATAAATCAAATAACATGCACGTACATAGATCAGTGACAGGTAGCCCTGGAGATGTACGGATCTACTTTAGAAACACTGAGGTCTCTACAGATCTACTTTGACAAAATCATGTCTGTTCTCACAGTATTTGGAATAAGCCCAAACCATATGTAAATTTTATCTCTAACAGATGATCTACTTCCTGCAGTTCCATCAATAGTGCAGCGGATAATTCAAACTAAATTATATTTTATGAATTAACTTCACTTCAAAGAAGCCCAACATACGTGAAACAGAGAAAGTGCATATGGCCAGCACCAGTACCATTCATGGAAAAGCTCTACAGTGATGCAAACAGCCTCAAGCTGACTACTGCTTTCTTTGAAAACATTCAAGCAGACGTCTGAGAGTGTACGAAGAACTCCAAAGACAGATCACACTCCTACCTCATACTGTTCATGTTGAAAGTGAATTTTTGTAAGCTAACTAATGTTTCCATGGGAACGCAGAAAAAATACCTTTAACCCTCCAGGATACTCAGCTGTTAAATGCTGGCAGGAGAGGACTAGACTGAAATTTCTCTAGCTTAAAAAATGATTTCTTTTTTCCCCCTCCATCATCTAGAGGTATACCAAATCATCCCGTTATCATGATCTGCCTTAAGCCAAACCCTGACACAGACAGCACACGGCTTGTGCAGGGAAGACCAAAAATTCTGAAAAAAGAAAACACACATACAATACCTTAGCAGCAGTTTCAGCATCATGTTCATGTCCAGCAACTCCGACCTGAGAGAGTCGTAATGAGAACGACTGCACGCAGGGCTCATTACTCTTGTGCATGGTGATCATAGCACACAGCTTTGCCAGCGGTAGTGTGCACTGTGAATTAAACATTTTCAGGACATTTAGCTTACACCTGGGTCTCATAACTTCCCAATCTCTTTGATTTACTTCCCTTATCAAAGTTTCTTATTCATTTAATTTAAAAAAAAAAAAAACAGTTTCTAGAACAGTCTTCTCCTCAAGTGCCAAGTCAGCTGACATATGTGATATCTCTCCACAACTTCCTTTAACCCAAAGCTGCTTATCAATGTTGTTGTTGACTTATTCTTATACCACACTCTCAAACTGTCCAGTATCGTCCCTGTTCGTCATCCTCTATTTTTAGAAGTTGCTTGATTTATGGCTACACAAGAGACAATATAATGGTGGTTTTCTCTTGCCTTCCGTTACTTTGTGTAAGGGAGCCTCAGATACCCTTTGATTGGTAAGTCTAGATCACAAGGCAATAGGGAAAGGAAAAGTAAGGTGGGCTCCCGCATCTGATCAGTTGTCATGTCATAAAGCTTTAGAGGTGTTTTATACAGATATCATCATCATCAGCTGCCATCTCCACAATGAAGGTTGGCTGTAATGGATCTCCAGCATCTTCTGTCTCTTGTCTTGGTGGTGCACTCTGACAGACTCTTTCTTGTCCATCTCTTGATGCTATCTTCCCACTTACAGTGCTGTCTTCCCCTTGCACGTTTGTCTTCAACTCTCCCTTCTATTATGGTCTTCTGCAAGGTGTTACGCCTTTTTATATGGCCAAAGTATTTTAGCTGCTGAACTTTGATCTCCCTCATTAGTTCTCTTTTCATACCTACATTTTGTAGGACCCCCTTATTTGATTTCTTCTCTTTCCATGAGATGCGCCCCATTCTTCTATATATCCACATCTCAAGAGTCTCAATTCGTTCTTCCAATTGCTTATTCATTGTCCATGTTTCTACACCATACAGTAGTGCAGAATATATATACGAGTAACATTTTATGATTCTCAGTTTTAATTTGTGAGTTAACTGTTTACATGTCAGTATATGTTTCATGTTGTTGAATTTAGCTTTGGCCATTCCTATTCTCTTCTTGATTTCTGTTTCAAATTTGCCATTTTCTGTTATTATATGACCAAGATATGAGTAGCTCTTGACTTGTTCCAGGATTTTCCCATTTATGCAGATAGCTATCTTCAAAACTAACCCACCTCACCCTCTGTGACAACCACAGCTGTTTAATCAGTATCCACAGCTAACTTCTATATCTGGGAGCTGCGCTGGTGTAATGGTTACCACATTGCGCTGGCGATCAGGTGTTCAAGGTTCAAGCCCGGCGTGAGCATTTGAAGGAGTGTCATTTTGACTGAATAACCTTAACGGCTCCTGAGATAAACCCTCTGTGGATGGGAAGGAGCAAAGCTCCTGACCGGGTTGGAAGGAAAGTCCACAGGCTCCCCAGCCTCGCAATGACATGTTATTGGGCCGAAGGGCTGAAAGCCCAAGTGCCGCTGGTTAAAAAAAACCAGAAAAAACTTCTATATCTAGAGCCTGTTCAAGCATACGCCACTCAGTTGATGCACCAGGTAGGAGGATAGGCTCTTTCCCTAGGTCTTGAATAATATGCTTTATAATGTTTAGCCTCTGATACCAAATATGAACTTTTTAAAGTAAATATTTTGTTAATGTGTCAAGCTCATGTAAAAAATATAACTGACATCATCAAAGTGTTCCTTACATAACAAATCAACTCTACAATAACCAGCATTTTATCTATCAACAATTTCATTTATTTAGCAGTTTACTGAGCAGCACTTTTATTTATTCAGCATTTTACTGAGCAGTATTTTTTTTTTTAAGAACATTATCTACTAACAATGACTTTTTATGTGGCACACTTTATTACAGACACTTCAGCAGCTGATATAAGAAGATAAACCTGTTTTAAGTCACATCTCTATTTAATATTATCATCACCCCTCAGCTCCATAGGAGCACAGGCCTTCAACACATTAGTGCCATGTCCTCTCCTGTGCCATCTGCTCAAGATCTTTCCATGTCTTCTTAATTTGCTTTGGACGACCTGTCCATACTTGCTAAGTTTTTGTGGCTTACAGTTTTTACAGGATGGGGTAGCCAGCCCAAATGACAGTCTGCCACAAATCTTAAAACAAAAATGACGTGATGGATATCTAACTCTCGAATGTACACACTGCTATCCAGTTCAATTCCTAAATCACTTTAAATGTTGAAATCCTGTGGCCTATAAACAATCAAGAGACATTTATAAATGCACTTCAATCCAACATACAACAGAACACATATTCTTCTTCAATCTTTTTTTTTGCTCCAGGTGGAACACAGGGCTGCAAATGCTGCTTGCCACTGATTCTTATTTTGGGCCGAGCAGTACACACAAACCAACTCCTAAACAAAACACACTAAGATATTCATTACCTTAGCAATAAGCTGATCCCTGACATTAGGATGGTAGTATCGACACCAAATCTCAAATGGAAGACCAGTGACACCCCCTCCTGAATTGGCACAGGCTATGAACAGACAAATTATAATGTTTAACGCATGTCATGAAGTTTAAGTATTAGCAGCCTGGGACAGGCTACAGACAGACAAATTATCATGTTCTAATATGTGTCACACAGTTTGACTTACTTACTTACTTAGTCGTTCCCCTTCTACCGTGAGGTGTAGAGGTTTGGAAGAGAGAGCGCCAGACCATTCTATCAGCTGTCTTCTTCCTGGCCTGGTTCCATTCTAGTCCTCGGTCCTTCAAAGATTGTCTAATGTTGTCCTCCCAGCGGACTCTGGGTCGTCCTGGAGGTCTGGATCCCTGGCTCTTTGTTTCCCATGCTTGTCGTGGTAGCCGATCTTCTCCCATTCTGCAGACATGGCCAAACCATCTTAGTTGGGACTGTTCTATTTGGGTCTGCAGCGGATGGGATTTTAGGCCTTGACGGATCGTCTGGTTGCGGACCATGTCTCTTCTTGTTACTTCAACCACTTTCCTCAGATACCTCATTTCTGAGGTTTGGATCTGGCTTTTGTGGGTTGTAGTCATTGCCCACGACTCGCATCCATATGTCAAGACTGGGACATAGGTGGAGCGGTATACAGCCATCTTCGTTTTCTTACCAACCTCTTTCTTGCTGAGGAATTCACGATTTATGGCCTGAAAAAGTCTCCCAGCCGCTGCTTTTCGAGTGGCCAACTCTTCTTTGATGCCTCCCTTTCGGCCTATAACAGCTCCGAGATATTTAAAGTGGTCGACCTGCTCCAGAACCTGTTCTCCCAACTTAATCTGATGTTTTCTTTCTTCTCGTGATATCACCATGGATTTTGTTTTAGAGCTGCTTATGACCATCCCTCTCTTCTCCAGCTCTTCCTTCCAGACTTGCAGGTTGGATTGGAGATGTGCCTCTGATTTAGCAATCAGGGCAACATCATCAGCAAATGCCAGCTCCGAAATATAGACCTGTCTCATCTTCCAGTACCCCACTGAATACTTTCTTGTTCTCTCCTTACATGCCTTGATGGCATCGTCCATAAGGAGTATGAAGAGGTAAGGTGATAGGATATCACCTTGTCTTACACCAGTGGTGGTCCTGAACTCTTCTGACTTATGGTTTGCTGTCACGTAGCGTTTAAAGGATAAGAGAATTATTTAGAGGAAATAATAGATCTGATGTGGAAGATTTGGCTCAAGGAATCCCTGCTGGGTTTTCCCACTTCCGAAGGGTGACGAAGAGGGTAAATTCTCCTAACTCGACAGGTCTGGAAAAGATTGTAAGGAGATATTTGGTCTCTCGCTACCGTCGTCCCCTTCTCAGTTATCTATTATTATTATTCTTTAAATTATATTATATTTTACGAGCCCCCCCTCCCTTATAAAGGAAGATAAACATAGACAATATTCAACATCTAATGGAAGGAACAAAGCGTGGGGTACAGTATATACACCCAATTGGTTTATTGCAATAAAGTGAATAGATGGTGAATGATAGTATTGTCGATGGAATTAGTGTCTGCTGTATGTATTATGTGTCTCACAATTCACGTGTTTTTCATCATGGATGACTAAACTTTGTGGCATTGATTAGGTGAGTTTCCTTTGTCGTGGACTTAGCTTTTCAGCCCCCGGCTGATAGTGAAGTGTGGTTAGTTCTCCGGTCTCCTGACGTTGCCCCGGTAGGTCTTGAATGGTTCGGATTTGCCTTCTCTGTGCTCGACTCCGTATTCTGCGCTGAGATTGGACTGTCGTGCAAGGCTCCACCATAGACTACTCAAAGATGGACGCTAACCCGCAATTAGACACGTGGCTTCAGTGCTTTTAATGCGAGAATTCGCCGATAATTGGGTTAGACCTAGCTGTCTCAAGGGTTCCGGGCAAGTGAAGATTGCTCGTGTTTGGCGCACTTTTAGCGGGACATTTCCGCTTGGACACGTGATCCATAGCGTGCATCATGTGACATTAGCGTCAAATAAACGCTCCAATCAATAGCGTTAAAAGTCACGTGGGGTCTTCCTAAAGTGGCATAAACTGGTTTTATCAGCTTAAGCAGTCTTAAATTAAAACAGGTTCCTAGCTACCGAGGTCATTGGTCAACAATGACGTCGTATCTAAAAATAGCGAGGAGGAAATACTGAATGCTAGGAGAATTTCCGCAAGTGACACTTCCCGGGACTTTGCGATCATGCATTGAGGATGAGAAAAAAACGATGTCACGTAAATAATAAAAAAAATGAAGAGAAGATTGGGCAAGTTGTCACACAAGCCCCTCCTCAAGTTTGACGTTCCGTCCAACTCCTCTTGTCCTGTCTTCCTCTTCTTTTCCAGTTTCTCATATCTCCTCGGTTGCGTCCGGATGTCTGCTCAAAAAATCTGCCCCTACGTTGTTCTTCCCAGGTATGTATTCTATGTGAAAGGAATATGGCTGCAACAGGAGTGACCATCTCATAAGCCGGGCATTAAGGTTCTTCGACGCTGCAAGAAATATCAACGGTTGGTGATCACACTGCACCGTGAACTTTTTCCCGTATAAATATGGTTGAAACTTCTGCACAGCCCATATTAGCGACAGACATTCTCGTTCGATGGTAGAGTAGTTCTGTTCAGCAGGGTTCAATTTCCTACTAGCATATGCGATGGGGAATAGAGTTGCAGAAGGTCTATCACTAGGCTGCAGGAGAGTGGCTCCTATCCCTATATTGCTAGCATCTGTTCGCAGCGTAAAGTTCAGAGTTAAGTCAGGCAGTCGCAGAATTGGCCTAGCTGTGAGTTTCTCCTTCAGCAGCGTGTAGGCATTTTCGCACTCCGCTGTCCAGGTTACTTTGTCCGGGTTCCCATTCTTGGTTAATGCGGTCAATGGCGCACTCAGGGTATTAAAATCTTTAATATATCTCTGGTAGAAGCCACATAGAGACACAAATGACCTTACATCCTTTTTAGTCTGGGGTCGTGGGGCCCGCTGTAACTTCTCAATATTACGCGCATCTGGGAACATGCATCCATGCGAGATAGTGTGTCCCAGGAATTCTAGTTGCTCGCAGGCAATTTGACATTTTGTAGGGCGAGCGGTGAGTCCTGTTTCTCTAAGTCTTTCGAAGAGTAGGGAAACTGCGTCCAGGTGCTCCTCAAAGGTGTTCGTGGCAATAAGTATGTCGTCCATGAAATTACTTATCCCAGGGTGGTTCAGGGGTTCCAGTAGCTTCCTCATCATACGAGTAAAGACGCTTGGGGCGTTGCTTAGCCCAAATGGCAATACATTAAACTCGTAATGGCCTTCAGAAGTACTAAATGCTAACATATGTCGAATTTCCTCTTTTACCGGGATCTGGTAGTACCCTTTGCTAAGGTCTATCTTCGAAAAGTATCGTGCTCTACTCAGCTTGGTGAAAAGCTGATTCTGATCCGGTAAGGGCTCCGCTTGAAATTCCGTTACAGCGTTGAGCCTTCGGTAGTCTATGCAGAGGCGATGTTCTCCTGTGGATTTTCTAAGCAACACTACACTCGCACTATAAGGCGACTCTGATTTTGAGATAATATTTTCCTTAAGCAGGTACTCGATTTCCTCACTCAATGCCTTTGCTTTAGCATAAGGAACAGGATAGTTCTTAACTCGTACCGGGGCGAGGTCTGTTAGCTTCATATCAAATTCTATCAGGTTGGTCATGCCAGGTTTATCCGTGAGTGTACTAGTGTGTTTTCTCAACAACTGTTGAACCCGTGCCTGCTGATCCTCCGTTAAAGTTGAACTAATCTGAACATCTTGATGAGTTTTCGCACTGACGAAGAGGGTATTCACAGGAGGTCAGGGGTTCTGCCTCAGTTTCCGTCGCAATAGCCAGTGTCAGGAAATGTGCTGGTTCTGCACCTGGTCTTTCATAATATCGCTTCAGCAGGTTTATGTGGTAAATTTTCTGCTTCCCCTTTATGGCAATCTTGTAATTGGTGCGCGACATTTTCTCAACAATTTTATATGGACCTCTCCACCCGATTTGCAATTTATTATTGCTACTGGGCAGGAGTAATAATACCTGTTCTCCTACTTCTAGCTCCCTATCCTTCGCAGTGCGGTTGTAGTAACGCGCATGTTTACGACGGGCACGGCGTACATTTTCCTTTGCCAGTTCCCATCCTGTTTTAAGGCGTTGGGTCAACTCCTTCACGTATTGGGATGCAGAGGTGACCGTCTCATCAGCTTTATCATCTGTCCAAGTACGTAACAGTGCCTCTAAAGGTCCTTTTATAGGTCTACCAAACAGCAATGTGGCAGGAGGCATCCCAGTAGAATTGTGGGGTACTTCGCGGTAAGCAAATAGTGCTGCGGGTAAGTATTGATCCCAGCTCTCTGGTTTTTCCTGCGCAAGTTTCCGAAGGATGGAAATAAGGGTCCCGTTAAACCGCTCCACCTGGCCATTTGCCTGGGGGTGGTAGGGAGAGGTGTGGATATGTCGGGCCTGAAATATCCTAAACACTTCCTCGGTGAGTTTTCCTCGGAATTGGGAACCATTATCTGTCAGGATCTGTGACGGAAACCCTAGCCGAGTAAATATGGTGAGCAGAGCCTCAGCAACATGCTTAGAATCACAGGCGGGCATAGCGATAGCCTCTGCCCACATGGAGCAACAATCCACTAACGTGAGTATATAACTGTTTCTCTTTTTGCTACGAGTAAGTGGACCCACAATATCCACCGCTACTCGTTCGAAGGGTGTGCCCAAGATTGGCATTTCTCCCAGAGTGGCTGGGGCCGTCCAGTGTTTCGGCGCTGTCCTCTGGCACTGCGGGCATGATTTCACATATCTCTGGATATCGGCGTTGATACCTGGCCAATAATAATGACATGAAATACGCTGAATCGTGGCACTTATGCCCATGTGGCCACTAAACGGAAGGGCATGGCCCATTTCTAGGACCTGGGCTCGGTATGCTGATGGAACCACAAGTTGCCCATGTTCCTGTCCTCCATTTCCTGCTTTCCGATGCAACAGCCCATTTTTCTTGTAGAAGTCTCCCTTTTGGAGAGGAGTGTGCGCTCTCGGTAGTTTTTTGTAGCAGGGTGCTAGAGATTGATCCTCCGTTTGTGCCTTTTTTAATTCCTCAGGAAGGATGTTGGGTGGGGATTCCAACTCCGTATTCCGTTTGGCCTGTCCTCTAGTGGTGACAGCCGCCACAACCAGAGGGTGAATGGGTTCTCCCAAGAACACATACCTACACCCTAAGATCAAGGGATAAATAGGGTCGTCCAAGATCGCTGCACGGATTTCCCCAGTCACATATTTTGATTTGACCTTAATCTTGGCTATGGCCAAACGCATAGGTGCTGCACTTTTAGTAGGTCCTTGTATTTCTATAGTGTCTTCTGTCATCTGGTCAGGCTTGACTAGGGATGCACAGACAACTGCGTCGAATGCAAGGCCTGTATCATAAAGGCAGGTCACCTCTTGGTCATTTACGAGGACTGTCTCAACGACCGGGGGATGTCGGGGTTTGTCCAGAGGTTCTTCCGGTCCATTTCCCCTTGCGGCACTTTTACGTAAGCAGGCAGCATGATGAGGTGGGTTTTTCCGGTTGCACTCCTGCGTATTGTGGGTGATGGTTCTACAGTGCTTACACCATTTTTCCCCTTGCCTCTGCTGCTGGAAATTAGATCTCTGAGTAGTCTTGTAGTCTGGCTTGTCATGCTTTTTGAAGTTAGTATACGGTGGTTTCACTTGGGGGTCCATGTGTGACTGAGCTGTCTGTCTAGGTACGTAATCTGGTTGTTTCCGTCTGGGTGGTGGATTCTCTGATAGTGCTGCCTGATATCGTTCCGCTAACTGGACTATGGATTCTAAAGTGCTGGCCCCATTCTCTGTCAGGAATCTTCTCATGTCGGAAGTCATGGTGTCCTTCAGTTGTTCGATCATGACCATTTCCTTCAGGCCTTCCCAATCATGAGTAAAATTCCCTAGGGCACCCCACTTCTCCACGTAGGAATCCAGTCTCGCAGCAAACTGAGCAAAGTTCTCTCCGACTTCCCTCCTAGAGTTACGGAACCTCTTCCTATAGGCGTCAGCATGTAGCTCATAACGAACCAATAGTGCCTTTTTCAAAGAGTCGTAGTCATCCTGTAAACCTGGAGGAAGCTTGCTATACACGTCATAAGCAGTTCCTCTAAGCCCTTGCGACAGTTTCAGGTTCCATTTGCTCTTCTCCAAACCAAACGTGGTGGCAAACTTCTCAAATTTGTCGAGATACCTATCGATCGAGTCGGCTTGTTCCGAGAAAGCTTCAAATGGAAACGTCAAAGGTCCCAAAGTTGACATGAGTGAGGATGGCAAAGGTCCGGTGCCCCCTGCGTGCAAGGAAGGCATATCATCTGACCGTGGCGATAGGTTGCCTGAGGAGGTAGATGCGGTCGCACCGGCTACTGGTTCAACTCTTTGAGCTTGTCCCTGCATCTCTAACTGCTTCATCTTCAATGCATGCTCGCGTTCATCTCTCTCGCTTCTTTCTCTAGCGTCTACAGCTTTTATCCTCTCATCTATTTCTGCTAACTTTATTCGCTCTTCTCTTTCAGCTTTCGCTGTTTCTCGAGCGTAATACTTATCAGTCTCGACACTGACATAATTTGCAAGGTCCACCCCACTATAACCTAGATCTCGACCGGCCTCCCCTAGTGCTGCCTTAAGCTTAACTATTTCAGCCATCTTTTGCAGTTAAAGTCCACACTGAGTAAGCTAGTGTGTGAAAATACCTTCCTATCGCATTGATTAGGTGAGTTTCCTTTGTCGTGGACTTAGCTTTTCAGCCCCCGGCTGATAGTGAAGTGTGGTTAGTTCTCCGGTCTCCTGACGTTGCCCCGGTAGGTCTTGAATGGTTCGGATTTGCCTTCTCTGTGCTCGACTCCGTATTCTGCGCTGAGATTGGACTGTCGTGCAAGGCTCCACCATAGACTACTCAAAGATGGACGCTAACCCGCAATTAGACACGTGGCTTCAGTGCTTTTAATGCGAGAATTCGCCGATAATTGGGTTAGACCTAGCTGTCTCAAGGGTTCCGGGCAAGTGAAGATTGCTCGTGTTTGGCGCACTTTTAGCGGGACATTTCCGCTTGGACACGTGATCCATAGCGTGCATCATGTGACATTAGCGTCAAATAAACGCTCCAATCAATAGCGTTAAAAGTCACGTGGGGTCTTCCTAAAGTGGCATAAACTGGTTTTATCAGCTTAAGCAGTCTTAAATTAAAACAGGTTCCTAGCTACCGAGGTCATTGGTCAACAATGACGTCGTATCTAAAAATAGCGAGGAGGAAATACTGAATGCTAGGAGAATTTCCGCAAGTGACACTTCCCGGGACTTTGCGATCATGCATTGAGGATGAGAAAAAAACGATGTCACGTAAATAATAAAAAAATGAAGAGAAGATTGGGCAAGTTGTCACATTTGCTGTGCTCACATAATTTCTGCAAGACTTGTAGAAGCTCTGTATAGCATAAATCAGAGGTGCTGGAATATTCTTCCTTGCCAAACAGTCCCAAAGTTTGCTCCAGGGGACCCTGTCAAACGCCTTTTCCAGATCTATGAAACAAAGATGGATCTCACTCTTATACTCAAGGGCCTTTTCACTCAGCTGTCTGAGTGTGAAGATTAGGTCTTGAGTACTTCGGTTTGCTCGGAATCCGCACCGAACCTCATCCAATTGTGGCTCAGCTAGGCGTCGGAGTCTCTGCTCTAGGATTCTAGAGTAGATTTTACCAGGGACACTGAGAAGGGATATGCCTCTATGGTTTCCACATTGTCGATTGTCACCCTTTTTGAAAAATTGGTGTTATGATGGCAATCTCCCAATCCTTTGGTATGGTCTTGTTGCACCTCCATGCTGCCTGTAGGACCTTTAAGAGTAATAGGTCGCCTGATGCTCCCATGTACTTAACCATTTCTGGTGTTATACCATCATGCCCTGCTGCTTTGCCCATCTTGATTTTCTCTAGTGCTGCCCTCAGTTCTTCCATCTTTATGTCTTCTTCACCATCATTGGTTTTCTCTTCTGTGCTAGTGGTTATCATTTCTGATGCTTCACCATGCTCACCATCCAGGAGTTCTGAGAAATATTCTTTCCATCTTTCCATTACTTCCTTCGGGGCAGTAAGCAATTTGCCTTGCTTTATAAATTTGAGAGGGCATTGTTTTTCCTTCCTCATGTTCTTTAGGGTCTTATAGAACAATTTTGGTTTTCTTGTGCATCTTTTTCTAGCTTTTCTCCAAATTCTTCCCAGGACTTCTGTTTTGCTGCTAGCACTTTGTTCTTTGCTTCTGTTCTGAGTGTCACATATTCTCTATATTTTTCCATTTGTCCTGTTGTGTTTTTAGCTCCTAAGTATTGTTTCCATGCCATTTTCTTCTCTCTTATTTTCTCTTTGACTTCCTCTGTCCACCAAGGTGTCCTCTTTCTCTGGTTCCCAAGTTGGACTTCACCCCATGCTTCTGCAGCAGCTGTCTTTATGATATCCTTGAATTTATTCCAGAGGGTTTCCAAGTCATCAGGTCGTTCTTCTGTGTTGCTCACTGCTGTAGCAATAAGCCCCTGATATCTGGTCTTAATTTCTGGCTCTCTCAGCTTGTAGGTCCTAATGCTCATTTCTCCTGCTCGTTACTTGGTTTCTTGCGTGATGTTGGGCAGTTCCTAGGCTGAGCAACTCTTTCAGTTGTTCGTTTGATTGTTAGCAGGTAGTGATCACTTCCAATCTCTGACCCCCTCCAGACTCTTGCATCTCGGACATATCTGAATGAGCTTCTCCGAACAATGGCATAGTCGATCACTGACTTCTCATTCTTGGTTGGTTCACATCTAGTGTATGCATGTATGGGGGAACTTTGTGTTTGTAATGATCAGATTCTGCTCACTGCAGAATCTAAGGAGTCGCTTTCCATTGTCATTGAGAGTATCTTCTCCATATCTTCCGATAACTCCACCCCATCTAGCATGGTCATTTCCAACTCTGGCATTAAAATCTCCGAGCATGATAACTTCATCTAGGCAGTCATCCACTGTCCTTTGAAGCAGCTCGAAGAATTCCTCCTTGACCTCTGCTCTCCCATCCTCATTTGGCCCATACACTATGACCAGGTTGACTATGGTTTCTCCTTCTTTTAGTTTTACAACCTGAATGCGCTCCGAGACAAAGTTCCATCCCTTGATACTATCTTTTTGATTTTGGGCCACAATGCAACCCATGCCCCCTTAACTCTTTCAGATATGGGTACACCACTGTAGAGCAACGTGTTGCCATCGAGATCCATGACTCCTTGTCTTTTTTTCTTCGTTTCCGTTATAGCCAGGATTTCTAGTTTTGCTTTCCTCATCTTTTCCACTAGCTCCTCTTCCTTCCCATTTATACTTCTTGTGTTCCGAGTTCCATAAGTCGTAGTCCGTAGTCCGTTCCAGTTCGTCGCCTTTAGAATCAGTCCGGTTTTCTCTCTTGTATTGCTCGTAATCATAGTTTAAGAACAACAGGTGATTGGCCTGTTGTGCCTTTGCATGGTGGAGGGGCTGCCTCCTTACGGCCTCCATGCAGGCCGCCCTCCTCCTTTTTCATCCGGGCTTGGGACCGGCATAGGCGGAGTTTACACAGTTTGACATAAAGTTTAAATCAATCCCGGATTGGAATAGGCTACAGACGGACAAATTATCATGTTTAATGCATGTCATGAAGTTAAAACAGCCTACCAAATTGGCACACGCTACAGACAGACAAATTATGTTTTAACGCATGTCATGAATTTTAGAAAGCCTCCTGTACTGGCATAGGCTACAGACAGACAAAGTATCATAGTTTGTAATGAAGTTTAAATAGTCTACTTCTTTCTTCTTTGGGTGAAATTGCATGAAAACATGAAATAAATGTTTCATAAATGTAAATATCACTCTGGTATAGAAGGAACTCAGAAATATGATAAAAACAAAAACAAAATGTGAATCTTAATTTTGTACTAAAATTCAGTGTATAAACTTTTGTCTCGCCAAGCTAAATACTTTTTTACCGTTTTGATAAGTTTAAAATATTCTTGAACATGCCACTTAGTTGGAATGGAGGGGAGATGATGATGAACAGATAAAATTTAAATTCTAATGTGTTTTTTTTTCAGATGGACCCATTTTCCCCTATTCTAATCTTTACATGAAATTATTACATCAGAACTCTGTGACATTATAAATGACTAACTCAAAGAAATGAAGAAAGGGTTGAATTTGTAAGGACTGAGAAAGATGGAAGGATTAGAGAAGTTTTCAATAAAAGGACAATGTAGTGCAGGTCAATAATTTTCTGTTTCTGCTTCGATGGTACACATGGACAAGCAATTTTCTGTTTCTGCTTCGATGGTACACATTGACAAGCAATTTTATGTTTCTGCTTCCATGGTACACATGGACAAGCTATTTTCTGTTTCTGCTTCGATGGTACACATAGGCAAGCAATTTTCTGTTTCTGCTTCGATGGTACACATGGACAAGCATTTTTCTGTTTCTACTTTGATGGTACACATGGGCAAACAATCTTCTGTTTCTGCTTCGATGGTACGCATGGACAAGCAATTTTCTGTTTCTGCTTCGATGGTACACATGGACAAGCTATTTTCTGTTTCTGCTTCGATGGTACACATAGGCAAGCAATTTTCTGTTTCTGCTTCGATGGTACACATGGACAAGCATTTTTCTGTTTCTACTTTGATGGTACACATGGGCAAACAATCTTCTGTTTCTGCTTTGATGGTACACATAGGCATGCAATTTTCTATTTCTGCTTCGATGGTACACATGGACAAGCATTTTTCTGTTTCTGCTTCGATGGTACACATAGGCAAGCAATTTTCTGTTTCTGCTTCAATGTATCACATGGACAAGCAATTTTCTGTTTCTGCTTTGATGTAACACATGGACAAGCCTTTTTTCTGTTTCTGCTTTGAAGTATCACATGGACAAGCATTTTTCTGTTTCTGCTTCGATGTATCACATGGACAAGCAATTTTCTGTTTCTGCTTCGATGTAATACATGGACAAGCAATTTTCTGTTTCTGCTTCGATGTAACACATGGACAAGCATTTTTCTGTTTCTGCTTCGATGTATCACATGGACAAGCAATTTTCTGTTTCTGCTTCGATGTAACACATGGACAAGCAATTTTCTGTTTCTGCTTCGATGTAACATATGGACAAGCAATTTTCTGTTTCTGCTTCGATGTAACACATGGACAAGCAATTTTCTGTTTCTGTTTTGATGGTACACATGGACAAGCAATTTTATGTTTCTGCTTTGATGGTACACATGGACAAGCAATTTTCTGTTTCTGCTTCGATGGTACACATGGACAAGCAATTTTCTATTTGTGCTTCGATGGTACACATGGACAAGCAATTTTCTGTTTCTGCTTTGATGTCACATGGACAAGCAATTTTCTGTTTCTGCTTCGATGTATCACATAGACAAGCAATTTTGTGCCAATCCCTTCTAGTTTTGTTTCAGTTTCTAGCACTGCCATCCTCTTGCTTCTTTTACCTTCAACCTTTCCTTTGATGAACTTTCAACCTAGCGTCTCTTTATGTGTCAACATACTTTATTCTTTTCATTTTGATTCCTTGCCACTGAGGAAACCTGTTCACAGCATCACAAGGCAGTCCTTGTTCTGGAATCTCCATAGTAAGTCAGGTAGAAGGAGACCAAAAAAACACATTAGGAACTGGAGACAGACATAAAATGGATAAAAAGTCATGGAACTTGGATCTAATGAAACAGGACAGAATGTTGGGGCATGAAACTGTGGAAGATCTATGCTCCTTAGGGACTTGAAGGGCAGTGATGATGACCTCTTTGATTATTTCTCTTTTTATTTTTATTTTTTCCACTTCTTTCTTTCAAGTGCTTGTTCACTGTTTGTAATGAATTAAGTACAACTGTAATTCCTACCTGTGAGCAGTTCTCTCTGTACAGGCACCCCTAGTGGCAGGGTTAGCTTATGACGAGATATGTCATGGAAGGTTGGATCAGGTATGCAAAGAGTAGTTGCTGTGCGGAAGCATTTCATGGTTGGAATGGCTGAGAAGAGAAATAAATATTTAAATGCTTCTATTAAAATTTGGTTATAGCACAATATATGCAACATGGAGCAATCTGATCAACAAAGACCTTTTTAAAATACAAAGGACCTCCAAGTTACATGGTTAACCTGTTCCATAGACCCCATCATAATTTGATATCATAAATTGAACCCATTTATACACTGTTCTCTTATAGCCTGTTACGCAAGAGATGAGAAGAAGATGCTGGAGATGTATAGGACACACACGCTGGAGATGGATAGGACACACATTCTGGAGATGGATAGGACACACATTCTGGAGATAGATAGGACACACATGCTGGAGATGGATAGGACACACATTCTAGAGATGGATAGGACACACATGCTGGAGATGGATAGGACACACACTGAGGAAACCTGTTGATAGAATTACCAGGCAGTCCTTGTTCTGGAATCCTCTGAGTAAGAGAGGTAGAGGAAGACCAAGGAACACATGGAGACAAGAACTTGAGACAGACATGAAGAAGACACGGAAAGACCTTGACCTTGAGCTGATAGTGCAGGACATGAAAATTTGGAATAAGTTTATTGAAGGCCTTAGCTCCTTGGGGATGATGATGATGGTGATGTCGCACAGCCTCAGAAGATAAACTGCTGGCAACAGAAAAAAGCTATTTCACCCCTATAACAGGTTATTTTTACAGTAGAAATATTAGTTTTACACAGAATAATAAAAAACAGTCGTAACATATTACAAAGGGCAATATTAAGCAAATCACAGTACAGATGGTGTGTAGGTAGTCTCATAGCAAAAAAATCCCATAGAGGAGTGAAGTGTTAGAGACTTCACCATACTAGGTATAGTGGTGTGTTTTTTTTATTAGGTTGGGTGGCCAGTTCCCTTCCTCAATGCTGCTGCCTTCCCTAACTCACGAACAGAGTCAGGTACCCATTTACAGCTGGGTAGACTGGAGTGTGACGCTGCCAGGATTTGATCCTGGAACCTGTGCCATGAGAGGAAAGCACTCTAACTGCTTAGTCAACTGGATGCTCAGATGTATACATTGCAACAAAAAAAACCAAAAAAAAGTGGTACATGAATGACTCAAGTTTGAGAAATACTACATTATTCAACCATCACACACATTACAAATTAAACAATATTTTTCACAATGGGACTAACTACATGATAGTTGTAAACATTTGAAGAAATTCAAATATCAAACAACCATGGTTACTCACATTTGACAGAGGCAGTACCATCCTCTCCCTTGTCCCCTTCTGCAGGAAAGAAAAACTGCACAAAACAGTCAGCTTCTCCCCAGATCATGTTCTCAAACAGCTTCAGTCCTCTTAAACCTTCCACAACTATTTCAAACTGATGCTCCACTGAGACGAAAACAATTGAATATCATGTAACTTGGTTAGTTTTATTTTTTTTTTAAATTGATAATATTCTTCAAACAGTTATTTTAGTTTGTTATAGGAAATAGATAATATTCTTCAAACAGTTATTTTAGTTTATTATAGGAAATAGATAATATTCTTCAAATAGTAATTTTAGTTTGTTATAGGAAATAGATAATATTCTTCAAACAGTTATTTTAGTTTGTTATAGCATGGATAACAACAGAAACCATTAGTAAGATAGAAGACAGGAAAAACAAGAAAGCAGATTTAAACAGAAGCAAAACCAGAAGCTCCAAAGCCAAGGCTCATGAAGTGTACATAGAAGCAAACAAAAAAGTAAGAAGAAACATCAAAAGAGACAAGATGAAATATATTGATGATTTGGCAAGGGAAGCAGAGGAAGCTGCAGCCAAAGGAAATATGAGGGACCTGTACAACAACACAAAGAAGCTAACAGGGAAATATAAGCAAGCAAATGGCCTCATAAAAGATAAGAATGGAAAATTGCTTAGTAATATACAAGAACAAATGAAGAGACGGACCAGAACATTTTGAGGAACTTCTCAATAGACCATCTCCAACTATTCCCTCAGACATCCAGCCAGCAGAAGAGGAGCTACAAATCAGCTGTGAACGACCAAGTAAAAAAAAAAGGGTAAAGGAACCCGTTACATGCCCATTGAGGCATATTGGGAATATGGTGTTAGGCCCATATTATCTTGACCGTCGGCACACTAGGGGTGATGTGGTCGGCATCACGCTGGCCGCCTTAACCTTCCCAGAGTTGCTCTGGTACCCATTTGGGGCTGGGTCGACCCAGGAGCCGTTTGTGGCCTAAAATAATCCCACCTCATCTGGGGATCGAACCATAGACCACTGCGCTAGGAAGCCAGTGCACTAACCACTATGCTACCACGGCTCCAGAACGACCAAGTAGAGAAGAAATAAAGAAAGCCATAAAGCTTATTTATGAAAGATGGAAAAGCAGCTGGTCCAGATTGCATTCCAGCAGAGGCCATCAAAACAGATATTGATACCTCTACAGAGATATTATACAAACTACTTGGCATAGTCTGGGAGAGAGAGGAAATACCAGCAGAATGGAAGGAAGGTTATCTGGTCAAATTGACTAAGGGAAATTTACAAGAGTGCACAAATTATAGAGGAATAATGTTACTATCAGTGCCAGGAAAAGTATTAAACAGAATCATCCTTGAGAGATTAAACGAGTCCATAGACAAGCAACTGAGAGATGAACACGCAGGTTTTCGACAAAACAGATCCTGTACAGACCAGATAGCCACATTGAGAATAATAGTTGAACAAAGTCTGGAATGGAATTCACCGCTATACATCGGATTTGTGGACTATGAAAAGGCATTTGACAGTGTAGACAGAGAATCGCTTTGGAAATTGATGAGGCATTATGGAGTTCCCATGAAGATCATTAACTTAATAAGGAAGACCTATGAAGACATTACATGCAGAGTTCTTCATGAAGGACAACTTACAGAACCGTTTAGGATAAGGACGGGAGTGAGACAGGGATGCCTCTTATCTCCATTTCTTTTCTTACTAGCAATAGATTGGGTTATGAACACATCGACATCACACAACAGAAATGGAATCTAGTGGAATCTGACTAAACAGCTTGATGATCTGGATTTTGCAGATGACTTGGCTCTTCTGTCCCATAACCATAATCAGATGCAAGAGAAAATGAAAATTCTCGATGAGAGGTCACAACAAGTGGGCCTGAAAATACACAGGGAAAAGACAAAGATTATGAAAATAAATGCAAGAAATGATTACAAGGTTGAAATTGAAGAAACACCACTATAAGATGTAGAATTGTACACATATCTTGTCTATATTACAAAGTTGGAGGGACAGACAGTGATATCAAAATAAGAATACAAAAAGCAAGAGGAGCTTTCATTGCATTGGAAAACATATGGAGAAGAAGAGAAATCAAGTCCAACACGAAAATAAGAATCTTCAACTCAAATGTGAAGTCAGTCCTATTGTGTGGCTCTGAGACACGGAGAACAACAAAAACAACAACCAAAAAGCTACAGACTTTTATAAACGGGTGCTTGCGTAGAATAGAAGGACTGAAATGGTATGACAAAGTCACAAATGTGGAATTGATGACAAGAACCAGACAAGTGCCAGTGGAACAAGAGTTGAGAAGAAGACGCTGGCGATGGATAGGACACACATTGAGGAAACCTGTTGATAGCATTACAAGGCAGTCCTTGTTCTGGAATCCACAGGGAAAGAGAGGCAGAGGTAGACCAAAAAACACATGGAGAAGAGAACTGGAAACAGAGGTGAAAATGATGAGGAAAACATGGAAAGAACTTGAGCAGATGGCACAGGACAGGAAGACTTGGCATGTGTTTGTTGAAGGCCTATGCTCCTTGGGGAGCTAAAGGGTATTGATAGGAAATAGATAATATTCTTTAAACAGTTATTTTAGTTTGTTACAGGAAATAGATAATATTCTTCAAACAGTTATTTTAGTTTGTTACAGGAAATAGATAATATTCTTCAAACAGTTATTTTAATTTGTTACAGGAAATAGATAATATTCTTCAAACAGTTATTTTAGTTTGTTATAGGAAAGAGGTAGCATCATTCAACTTTAAAAAAAAAAATTATGCTTCATTTTGGGGAGGCATGTCCATTTAACCTAGACACAGGTCCTGTCGGTTATATTACAGCATATGTTCAAATGTAACAGATTTTGTGGTCTGGTTGTGTGAAATATTATTCAACTGTTAGTTATAAGAAATGGATAATATTCTTCAACAGTTAACAATATACATATAAAATCATAACACGTGCTTGCAGCGATGGTTTCTGTAGTAATTTGTCTTACATGATGTGATTGCCAGCACCTTGCACAACCTCATTTGTCACCTCTTACAAAATGCCTATTCTTTCTGTGTCTCTTCTGAGATCCCTGAGAAATACATGGGGCAGATATATAAATACACACACCCCTATATGATGTACACACATACACAGAGTGGAGATGCTCTCTATGGCGTCATCTACGATTGGGCGAAAAGAAGCTCTTACAATAAGCAGAAGAGAAAAGAACACACCGAATAGAACTCCAGGAAAATAAAAGCAGCTGAGAGCCTGTGATGCTGCACTGTAATTCTGTCCTTCAACAGGCCCGATTCTGTTGTTCTATTTTGAATTTTCACCATTCTTCTTCTCTTTGTAACTATAGGTGTTTGCCATGTTTCTTCTCATTTGAATATATATCGTGTTTGGTATTTTTGTGTAGGATTTTTAAATGGGTTCCTTTATGTCGGTAGGTTTATTTTACACTCTGCCAGTTCTTCTCTTATAGATTTTTCGCGATCACGTAGATTTTCGTTGTTTACGAAAATCGCCATTTCATGCACGGCTGTATGACGCAAGTCAGAAACGCACGCGGCCGTCACGTAACGTGACGCAATTTTTGGACACACGGTCTTCGCGTAGGTCGCAAGTATCTTATTCTTCTAGCGTTTCTATTGGTCCGAGTGAAAGCTTAGCATAGACGTAGGAGGAAATCCGCGGGGGTTTTTCTCTTGTATATAATGAGTCAGTAAACTGCGGGCCAGTCTCTCTGATGAATATAATTGCCTGCCTTGCGACTACGTATTTATCGTCTCTATTGCGGGGAAGAAAAGCGGTAATTGGTATGTAATAATTTTATTATCGTTTTACTTTTTAGAGGGTTCTTTGAGAAATCTCGGCCTGTAAGTAAAGTTCGTCGGGGACATTAACTTAAAGTTATAAACGGTAGCGCCATCCATTATTATCTTTGAAGAATCATGTACATGTAAAAGTGTGCATAATTCTTTCTAGGATTTTGGCAGTAGATAGGAGTGTGTGAAGTTATGAGATACACGTGTGCTCATAGTTGTAGAATGTTGTGTAAAACCACCATTTATTCCTGTATATTTACAAATGTAATTTTATTGGGAACTCCATTGTGTGTACGTTAATTTTATTGTGCCTTAAATGTGAGAAATGCAGTCGGAGGGTACAGATTTATGTTATCAGTGAATTATACAGCTTAGGGCAGTAAATTATTCCTATAGCACGAGGTTAAATTTAAATTGGGGCTTAAGTCGGGAACCCAAGGTGTAATGGGAATTTCGGACAAAGGATTTCCCTAGTTGAAATGTTTGGACACGTGGTTAGCCATGCACAACAACCACGTAACCCGTCAGACAGTGTCTGGGGCTTTGTTTACTTACCTGGAAGATTTAAGTTGAGGGACGGGAGGAGTAGAAGGAGAGTGAGATAGAAGACACGTGGGTAGGAATATTTTATGTATTGTTGTGCAGAACGAGAGAAGGGGAGTAGGAGGAGTGAGATTTAGTGCCACGTGGGTAGTATTATTTATGTATTGTTGTACACAACGAGTGAGGTATTGAGTAAGGGAGTTATAAAGATTAATGGGAGCGATAGGTTAGAGATGCGTTATGTTGGAGTTGGTGTACATTAGACGCATTTTCTTTTAATTTCAGCGGGTCACGGCAAACAGTGGGGGAGCGTAATTTGCCCATATACAAATTACCCACGGCAACAGGACATATCTCAGGGGTCAGAGGACTCGAGATATCGCCAGCAGCGAAAAGAAAATAACCTAAACGGTCTATTTCAGTGAAGTTCAACTCTTCAGCGAGACCTAAACAGCTCTTTTTTTCAGTGAGGAGCGGGAACAGGTTTATTTATCATACAGCCCAGCGCTCATCGCTATTATAATCTCCAGCAACGGCACGTGGCCTGGAGACTGGTGTAATTGCATACAGCCAGAAATCAAGGCTGTGTTTTCCTCTAAATCTGGAGCAGGTTAAAAGTGGAAAGTTATAGAAGCTATTCAGCAGCAGAGAAGTTTTCGACAGTTAATCAAGTACCTCATGCTTGATACCCAAACATCATCATCATCACCGAATTCAGGAGCAGGTGATAGGGTTACAATACCTGGGTCCTGAAAGTAACGAGAGAAGAGTGTAACGGAGACGCCGCATCATCAGTCGTCGAGGGTTAGAGAGACACTGAACCAAGGAGAGAGGGAGAGAGAGAGAGAGAGAAGGAGGGAGAAAATAGACAGGACCAGTAGGGTCTGTTCATTATCCATTTGACGGATAGACACTGAGCCATCGTTGTAAGCAAAGTCTATTATTTTAGCATTTCCAGTGGTGTTAGTTAGCGGCGCATATCGCCTACCAAGTTGGAAGCTGTGTAGACGTTCTTTTAGGAAGAGGCAACAGGACAGCAACAGTAGAAATCTTATTTGTATTAGAGAGTGGAGGTTAAGTTGACAGCCCCCCACAAGATTAGTGTTTAAACCACTAACCATTCTTATTGTTCCTCAGCAGGGTGACAGAAAGAGTGAATGTGATTGGGGTTTTTTCCCTAGTGTCTATCAATTTAATTGTTACTTGGTTTTCAGGCCATGCAACAGTGCACGCTATTTATTTGATTGATGTATGATGGAATTTTAATGTTTTTATTGTGTAAATAAATATATATTTACTATACTCTGGATCAGCTTCTACACTTTACTATACTTACTCTATGTTGTCTGTATAGTGGTGTCTGTGGTCGTTTTATACACCTTATCTCCTTGTGTATAAAGGTAGTTAGAGGGGGGGTGATTCTACAGCTTTTTCTGAAGTCACGAAGCGGCAAGGGGAGAGTCAAATCCTGGTTCTAGCCCTTGAGCCAATAGTCTCATCTGTCCACAGGCATGTCAATTTTCATCTAAATTCTATCTTCTCAGACTTTCTCATACTAGGGTCTTGCTTTCATTCAGGCAAACTCTATAAACATAAATCCACTTCGTGACAGAGCCATCACCTCCAGGGCATATCATTCCAATAGTCAGTTATGATTAGAAGAGGCTACTTCATATATATATATATATATATATATATATATATATGTGTGTGTGTGTGTGTGTGAGGAGTTACTGTGATTGTATTTTCCACAGGCCCCATTCTTTTTCTCCCGGTAATTATGTTCTGTAATTAATTGAGTTTAGTCTTCTTCTCTTGGTAATTAATTGCGTTTTCAGGAGGATTACTGTCGGGGTTAATTTTGCAGCAGTCTTCTTTTCTCTAAAGTAATTGCGATCACGTAGGCTTTTCTTTGTAAAATAATTGCGGTAAATTTTTATTGTATTAGGCGCTTGAGTATTATTAGGCTGGGTGTAAATTTTCCAACGTTAGTAACCCCTACCCGGTAAATCGATGGGTGGGTGTTGAACCTCTACCCAGGTACGTAAAGACGGGCGCTACAACAAATCAAAGTTAACTTTGCTCATGCCAACGGTAGTAAGATTATCTAACATGACGCAAGAAAAGATGCGCGCGATCAGTATAAGCATGAGTCATGTATTATTTTCGATATGATTGGACGGGGTCAGTTATTATTAACTAATTGCAGCGATTTCATTGGGTTAAGATTGGCCCCTAAACAAAGCCACGCGATGACTCACTCATAGTGGGGGGGTTGCATCAGCTTTTTGGTACGATAAATAACAGAATAAATCTAGTCGCGGTCTCTCTGATGAAAAATTGCCTGCCGTGAATCTTCGCCTCTATACATTATACATATTCGTCTGCTCTACGGAGAAATTCGAATTGGGTATGTCCATAACTTTATTAGCGTAGGAGATAGTTCTGTAAGATCTTAGCATGTTTAAGTAAAGTTTTCTTCGGGAAGTTAATTTAAAGTTAATTTAGCTTGAAGTGCCATCAATTGCTATCATATAGAAATATTAATAATGGTAAGTGGTGCATCTAAAGTTTCTGTGAATAAGTAGGAGTGTCTATGATTTGTGTAAAGGATTTTTGAGATATTAACTGTGTACGGTTTAGCGATAAGATAAACTGTGGTCGGTAATGTGTAGTTGTAAGTTGTGTAAATCGCAATTTAATTCTGATAATTTACAAGTGTATATATACAGGAGCGTATTTGTGTATTTTATTTAATTGGGATTTAATATCTCCTAGGTGGATGGGGATATTATTGGGTTAATTATAAAATCTTCTCGGGTCATTCTTTTATCAAAAGTAGGCCTAGGAATTTTAGTACAGAGGAGTTCCCTCAGTGAATGAATTGTTTTGATGCCTGAGGCTAGTCTAACGTAACAAAAGATTAGGTCAGCCGGTGTCTGGGGGTTTTTCTACCAGAACGAGATTAAGTGGGAGCGGGAACAGAGATTGTAAATTTGTGACCCAGAGTTAGGAATTGTTGTTACGGGGGGAATGTAGATTTGTGTAGGGGAGCGGTATTTATTTAAGGGGGTTATGTGTTAGAGATGAGTATATTTTGATGTGTAGTATATCTGTTGTTATTATTTGTTTCACAGCATTTTCACGGCACAGTGGGAGAGTGTAATCTGTCCCTACAATTTACCAACGGCAAATTTTGGCATCTCAGGAGCCGAGAGCTCGAGATATCGCCAGAGGCGAAAGAAAATAAATACGTTCTCATGCAGTGAAGACATTCTTCAATGGGAACGGGATTTTCCTTAAAATCCAGAGCTCTGAGCTCTTTTTATAACACACTCAATAAGGCGCGTTGCCTGGTGTTGTTGTAATCTTTTTCTTTACGACCATAATAATGTCGTTGTCCTAACCCGAAGAGGGGTAACAGGGCAAATAAAAGAAGTTGTTCAGCAGCAGTAAAGCTTCTACATTCTGAGTCAAGTACCTCGTGCTTGATACCCAAGTCATCAGTTGCAGTAGTCAGGAACAGGAGAAAGGGTCAACATTCCTTTTCTGAAGGCTAACGAGAGAAGGGGCGTAACGGAGACGCCACATCAACAGACATTGAGAGTGTCAGAGAGACACTGAAGCAAGGCGGAGAGGAGAGAGAGAGAGAGAGAGAGAGAGAGAGAGAGAGAGAAAGAGAGAGAGAGAGAGAGAGAGAGAGAAAGAGAGAGAGAGAGAGAGAGTGAAATATATCGGGGACCAGTAGGGTCATATAGTATCCTTAGAGGACAAGCCTCTGAGCCATAGATGTAATAAAAGTCTACTAGCATAGCAGTCCAGTGGTGTTATTTAGTGGCGTGTAAATTGCCTAAAGAGCTTGGAAGCTGTGTAGACAGTTTGTTTAGTGTGATGCTACACTGTAATTCTGACTTTCATCCGGCCCGATTCTGTCGTCTATTTTGTATTTCCGGCCCTACCATTTTATTTATTCTCATTTGATTCTGTGGTTCTTTAATTCGTTTTACGATGGTAGGTTTAGTTTTCACTCGGCCATTAGTTTTGGTTTTCGCATTTTTTCTAAGCAGTTCCATTGGTCGAGGGAAAGCTAGGGTAGGCTTAGGAATGAACATGCGTGGGTGGCCCCAGCGTGTATAAATAGCCAGTAAAAACGGCGGCCTAGTTCTCTATCGTAAGAAATATTGTCAGCCGTCAGACTTCGCATTATCGTTCTCCACTGTGGGAAAAACCAGCGATAATAGGTATGTAGGATTTTATTATCGTTTATTTATTAGTGGTTCTTTTAGAATTTCCTCCGTAGTTAATTTCTTCGGGGGACATTAACTTTTCAGTTTTTTAGAAAAACGGTAGCGCCATTAATTATTATCATTTTTGAAGAACGACGTAAATGCAACAGTGTGCTTATTCTTTCTATGATTTTGGCAGTAGTTAGGAGTGTGGGAAGTTGTGAGAAACACGCGTGCCCCTATTTGTAGAATGTTATGTAAAGCCACCATTTATTTCTGTGTATTTACTAATGTAATTTTATGGGGAAATCCCTGGTGTGTTCGTTAATTTTTCTGAGCCTTAAAAATGTGAGAAATATTGTCGGAGGGTTCAGATTTACGTGGTAAGTGAATTATACTGCTTAGGGGAGGAAACTATTCCTATAGCGAGATTTAATTTAATTTTGGAGCAACCCGGGAAACCTCATGTGTAAATGTAAAAAAAGGAGGCCACGGGATTTCGACAAAGGAATTCCCTAGTTGAATGTTGACACGTTGGTTGCCATGTGTGACGGCCAAGTGGCCCGTCAGACAGGTTTTGTTTATTTGGCTGGCGGATTTTAGTTGAGAGAGAGGGGAGATGGAGGAGAGAGATTTAAGTGCCACGTGGGTAGAAATATTTTATGAACGAGAGAAGGGGATTGGAAGGAGTGAGAATTAGTGCCACGTGGGTAATATTAATTTTTTGTATCGTTGTATGAAAAACTTATGGCAAGGCACAAGCAAAGAAACAAAGTTGCAACTGATCACAGCATGTATATTCCCAGTAGCAACATACGGCTGCGAGACTTGGACACTCAATAAAACAGTTGCAAAAAAGATTACATCATTCGAAATGAAATGCTACAGAAGGATGTTGAGAATACCCTGGACAGAAAAAAAGACCAACAGAGAAGTACTGCACTCACTAAACGTACAGGAACATTGGCTCCTAAATACCATCGCAATAAGGAAGCTGAAATTTTTCGGCCATATAAAAAGACATAATAGTCTAGAAAAAACAGTGATGGAAGGCATGGTCCCTGGAAAAAGGGGAAGGGGTCGACCTAGACGACGGTGGACCCAGGACATCACAGAGAGTCTGAACTTGTCTTTGGCTGATGCAGGTCGACTTGCCCAGAATCGTGATGCGTTCAGAGCAGCTGTAATGGAGACAACGTTCTGGAAAGAATACGTCACATGATGATGTATCGTTGTACATGACGAGTGAAGTACTGAGTAAGGGAGTTATAAAGATTAATGGGTTAGAGATGCGTTATGTTGGAGTTGTTATACAATAGACGCATTTCCTTTTAATTTCAGCGAGTCCCGGCGAAACAGTGGGGAGCATAATTTTGTCAAATAAAATTATCCACGGCAAAAGACATATCTCAGGGTCAGAGTACTCTAGTTATCGTCAAGCGTAACGGAGACGCAGCATCATCAGTCGGCGAGTGTTGGAGAGACACTGAGACCAAGAGCAATAGAGAGAGAGAGATAGAGAGAGAGAGAAGGAGGGAGAAAATAGACAGGACCAGTAGGGTCTGTTCAGTATCCAGTTGAAGGATAGACACTGAGCCTTTGTGTTACTCCAAGTCTATTATTTTAGCATTTCCAGTGGTGTTAGATAGCGGCGCTTATCGCCTAACCAGTGGAAAGATGTGTAGACGTTCGTTGAGGAAGAGTCAGCAGGACTAAGACAGTAAACTCTTAGTTGTGTTAGAGAGTGGAGGCTAAAGCTGACAGCCCCACAATAGTAGAGTTATTAAATCACTAATCATTTTATTGTTCCTCAGCAGGGTGACAGAAAGAGTGAATGTGATTTGGGGTTTTTTGTTTTTGTTTTCTAGCGTCTATCTAATCTAATTTGTACGTTGTTTTCAGGCCGTGCAACAGTGCACGCTATCGACTGACTTGATGACGTATGATGCCATTTTATGTTTTTCTTGTATGTAAATAAATATATACATATATTATTTACTGGATCAGCTTCTATTCTTTACTATACTTACTTTACGTCGTCTGTATAGTGGTGTCTGTGGTCGTATTTATACACCTTATCTCCTTGTGTTTCAAGGCAGTCAGAGGCGGGGAGACTATAGCCATTTTTTTTAGTCACGAAGCGGCAGGGGGAGATTCAAATCCTGGGTCTATCTCTTGAGCCAATAGTCTCACCTGTCCACAGGCATGTCATTTTCCATCTAATTCTATCTTCTCAGACTTTCTCATACTAGGGTCTTGCTTTCATTCAGGCAAACTCTATAAACGTAAAACCACTTCGTGACATTTAGGCAGCATCAGCAGGTAGGTGACAGTAGTAATATTAGTGTAGTCGGGAGTTGTGGCTCAAGTTGAGACCCCCACCAATTAGATTGTGGTTAAATCATTAATCCTTCTATTTTTCCCCAGCAGGGTGAACGAAAGGGTGAAAGTGATTGTTTCTAGTGTCTATCAATTTAATTGTTTCTTTGATTTTCAGGTCTGTGCAACATTGCACGTTATTTATGTTACTGTGTTATTTGATTATTTTGATTTGTTTTAATAAAACTATAAAATGTTCACTGGATCAGTTTCTATCTAACTATACTGTACGTATATATTTGTCTTTATAGTGTGTCTGTGGTCTTTAGTTAAACCTTATCTCCTTTATGGTAGTCAGAGGTGGTGAGTCTACAGCTATCAAAGACGTCAGGAGTGGCGAGAGACAGTCAATCTCGGTTCTCACCCTCGAAGCCAATAGTCTCATCTTTCCACATTCACTGTCATTCTCATCAAATATCTATCTTCTCAGTCTTTCTCAAAATAGTGTCTTGTCTATATATATATATATGCATGCACAAACACACAAAAGAGCTATTTTGTATAGTTTTTAAATAATTAAAGGCTATTACATATTTACCTGTTTTTCCCGAGACATCAAGAGACCCTCCCTCTTTCAGTAAATCCTGCCTCTCCAAATATGAGGAAGGCTTCAAAGAGGCGGCTTCTGTGCCAGCAGCAGAGCCAAGGGCTAGTCGTTGCAAATTAATAATCTGTTGAGAACAAACACAACAGTCAATCTGGCAAGTTAAAACAAAAAAATCAGTAATCAACCACTGATATATCAGTTACAGTGGTTAGTCAGTCCTTCGTTTTCACTCCATGAACTGATGCCTTCAACTCTTCAATCAATACCCTTTTGTTCCCCAAGGAGCATGGGTCTTCAATAAGCACACGCGGAGTCTTCGTTGTCCTGTGCCATCAGCTCAAGTTCTTTTCATATCTTCCTTGTCATTTTCATTTCTGTCTCCAGTTCTCTTTTCTATGTGTTCTTTAGTCTGCCTCGACTTCTCTTACCATGTGGATTCCAGAACAATGACTGACTGGTAATACTGTCAGCAGGTTTCCTTAAAGTGTATCCAATCCATCACCTGCATGTTCTTCTGATTTCCCTTCCACTGGTACTTGTCTGGTTCTCATCATCAAGTACACTTTGGTGACCTTGTCGTACCATTTTAACTCTATCCACCCCAAGAGCCGAATGGTACACCCATCTGATTGTATTCAAATTTCCTCAAGCACGCACTTTACTAGATATAAAACAAAATTAATTATTGTATTTAAAAATGTGAACCACTTCAAAATAAACTTCTGTGAATTTACATCGATGTTTATATGTATGATGAGATATTCTCCCATAAACATATGTGAAAAAGTTTGCATCCGTTTTGGTACATGATTAAAACCTAGAAAGTGTTAATCCTTCTTTTTTATGCAAGCACCCATTTATGACAGTATGAAACTTCTTTGTTTCAACTCTTGCTTGCAACCAATCTCTATTTTTGTCCATTTTTGTCAGCTTTGCCCTTAAGATTCTTGTTATCTTGGCTTCCTCTTTCACCATTCTTCTCCAGTTTTCTCTTTGGCCTCTTTACTTTGCCCTTCCTTTACGAGTTTGTCTTCTCCAGTTTTCTCTTTACTTTGCCCTTCCTTTATGAGTCTGAGTGTCTCATTTTCTCTTTAGCCTCTTTACTTTGCCCTTCCTTTACGAGTTTGAGTGTCTTCTCCAGTTTTCTCTTAGGCCTCTTTACTCTGCTCTTCCTTTATGGGTTTGAGTGTCTTTACTTTGCCCTTCCTTTATGGGTTTGTCTTCTCCAGTTTTCTCTGTGGCCTCTTTACTTTGCCCTTCCTTTATGGGTTTGAGTCGAGGGCATGTCTAGTTATAGCAGCTGGTTAATCCCTGAAGATGCCCGCGTGTAGTTCCCGGGGTCCTCTGAAGACACAAAGAAACAATATGACTACTGTACCCTCAGGCATGTCGTACAAGCTGACTAGTATGTGGTTGTGTATGGGGATGGCAACCTCATTATGTAAAACAAATTGCTAGAAAAACGTCTGCTGACAGAGCAAGTGCCAGCTTCCTGTTATCAGGCCAGCTCCAGTGGTAGTTCCATGCTCTAAAAGAGAAAGAAGGGCGTAAATAATGAAAAATATATTCCTGAGGATGTGTCATCCATATGTGACTTTCTCTCTTTAGCCTCCACCTGTACTGGTTACTGACTGTGTTGAGAGCACATCATGGGGCAGGGCAATCCTGATAAAGTTATATTTAGATGGATTGCCGTGCACCATGATGTTCCTCACCAAAACGCATACAATTAGAATCAGTAGCTATGACAAAGGGGGGTATCTAGGGATGACGTAGAAGAGATTGTGTCCACGCCTTAGAGCGTACAGACGTGTCAGAATATGTGGCCAAGTCCACTTAAAGTGTAGCATAGTCTACTTCTATGTGTATTTCATGAGTCTGGATTTGACTCTAAAGTAAGTGTATTACTCGCTGAGTTAATTTTGCCGAAATGGCTATGACTATAAAGAGAGATGATTTCTCAAGAAATTCAAGATGTTTCCAAGGTCAGTAGCACCTATATGAATATATGCAGAATATTACGAAGTGATGGAACAGTTTATTAGGTCGATAATGACCAAAACGAGAAGAAATTAATGCACGCAGAAATATATGTGCAAGGAAGGCACATGATATAGATTATTACGTGGATCGTAAAAGAACAATGTAATGGGTCGAGAATGACCATAACCAGAAGAGATTAGTGGACACAGAAAATTATGTATAAGAAATACACAGGAATAATGTTATTATAAGTATCGTCAAAGTTATCGAAATAGTAAAAGTGTGTAGAAAGGATATATATAAATATAAGAAGTCGATTCGTACTACTGAGTACCTAATAGTAAGTTCATTGGAGCATGTTGTGATTTATGACAGTTATATGTGTGGAATAAAAGAAAGTCTTTATAAACAATATCGTTGAAGAATCTATATAAGATTTCAGATTCATCATTTGTGTTCGTTATATCAAGTTGAGACTTCTTCACAGAAAGACACGAATACATATCAAAATACAAACGATTATATTGGAATGGCTAAGCCAGATTTAAACAGGAAAGTTGGAAAGAAACACTCAAACACGAATAGCAATTCAAAGGTAATATTAATTCATTGAGCCAATATTTGATCAGAACGAGAAATTAAGAATAATCCTAGACATTAAAAGAGAATTATAAATCTGGTTCTTTCCCTCAGCTCTGTGTCTGCTATCACATCTGACCATTTGACAAGGAGAATGTCATGCAGGCATCTGTACGTAAGTGTCAGGAGCTGGGATATGATATGGGTAACACTCCATGTTTCTGAGCCATAGAATAAGACTCATTTGACATTTGTGAGTTAAGTGAATGAATACAATCAATATACACACAAGCACACGTGTGCACAATTACACATAAACACACTAATAATATAATATAAATTCTAGTGATTATGTGCTGATCACTCCTTTTGAAAATGAAATATAGAAGATATTCTTGACATTTTCATCATATTATTCTTCTATTCAAATTGTACACAAAATATAAATGGCACATTTTTTCTAAGTCACTCAATCAATTTTTTTGTTCCAACTATATAAAACAATGACACTCAATATAATAAATCCTGAACCCATAAAAATAAGGAACCAAAAGTTGGAACAAAAAGATACATTTACATATCTAGGAAGCATAGTAACACCAGACACCAAGCAAAGACATTAGTAACAGAATGAACAAAGCCAGAACAGCCTTTACAAATCTAAACAACATTTGGAAATCTTCTCAATACAGCACAAACACCAAATTAAGATTACACTGGTATACACACATTTTGGTGCCTTAAATTTTATAGCTGTTCTTGGGTAATTTTGGGTTGCTGATTCCAAAAATGTAATCAGATTTTTTCTATCAGCTCTAGTTTTTGAGATAACTAAGAATGATCATATTAGTAGGGCAATTGTTATGTACAATCCTAGAGTTAGGTGCTATCAGTGGCATTTTGACTTTAGTCTGCATTCATATTATATGTAATTACTGTGCATATATTACCAAAAATGTAATAAAACTTTATCACTAGCACTTGTTTAGTCAACACACAAAAAGGATCTTTTCGAGGACTTCCTGGAATGTGATATGCCCGGACAGTCACGCTTAAGGGTCCAACAGTAATCTGCCATCATGTGGGCATCCCAAAGTCCCTGGTATCTCTCTTCCATTGTTTTTATATCTTGGTGAAATCTTTCACCTTGCTCCTCACTAAAGTCGCCAAGATTCTCCGGAAATAAATGTAAATGGTTATGGAGGTAGTGCAATTTTATGCTCATGTTGCATCCAAGTTCACAAAAAACTCGACAGCATGTTTCCAACTAATTCAGAATAATTGTCTGCTTTAAAGTTACCCAGAAAGTTTTGCACAACTAAAACAAATGATGACCAGGCTGTGGACTCTGTTTTGTTCATGGAATCATAAAATTTGGATCGTTTATTAACTTTCTAATTTGAGGTCCATCAAAAATTCCAGCTTTAAGTTTGTCTATGCTCAATTCTGGAAACTGTCTGCATAAGTAATTAAAACAGGTACCATCTTTGTTCAGTGCCTTAACAAATTGCTTCATCAAGCCAAGCTTTATATGTAATGGTGGCAGTAGAACTCTTTTTCGATCAATGAGAGGCTTATTAACAATATTTTTTTCTCCAACTTTGGCACTCTTCTGAATACCGGTCCCAAATTAAACAATACGGTTTGTGTTAGAAAATATCCCTTACAGGGCCTCATTTGGTAATGCCGGTTCAGGGGCGACATGAAATGGGGAAAAAAAAAATCTAAAAATGCCGGTTCAGGGGCGACCTAAAAAGTTCTGTGCTCCATAAGGTCATCAGCTGTAGTGATGGTTCTATGCTCTATAAGGAATGAAATCAAAGATGAAAATTATGATTCTGCAGATGGCGCCACAGTTTCTGGTTCACACATTAGCATGATAAATATTTTGGGGAAATCTATCGAGATAAGAGGAAAGTTTGACTAATCTGTTTTTACCAGCTTAAATTGAACAGGAATCTGACATAAAATTATATTCTCAGTATTATCACAATTTCCATTTTCGCTCACTTAGTAACACAGAGCAAAAGTTGCAGCAGGACCTTATAGCAAGTTTACACTACAGCATGAATGTGCTCCAGTGGTGATAGTTATTGTAATACATTATTGTGCATGATAAGGTTGCCAGTCCCATGCATAAACGTCATATTACTCTTACGACGTGAACGAGAGAAGTTCTTACTTATTTAGTCGTTCCTCTTCTACCGTGAGGTGTAGATGTTTGGGAGAGAGAGCGCCAGACTATCCTATCGGCTTAGTCCGTAGTCCGTTCCAGTTTGTCGCCTTTAGAATCAGTCCGGTTTTCTCTCTTGTAGTTCTCGTAATCAAAAGTTTAAAGCTACCAGGTGATTCGCCTGTTGTGCCTTTGCACGGTGGAGGGGCTGCCTCCTTACGGCCTCCATGCAGGCCGCCCTCCTAGGCGGAGTTCGGCAGCAAAATTGTATCAGTTTTATATTCGTCAACATCACCACTATGTATTCCGCTTACTAGGATAAATGTTTTCATTTCATTGCACAACCCCCCCCCCCTTCCCCGCAATGCCAATTTTGACAAGTTTCAATATTCTGAGAAAGGCAGCAATTTCACTCCAGAGCTTTCCTTTTTCTATGTGCTAAACAAAATTTAATAAATAACAATGTTCTAAGAGAAAAAGTAATTTTACCTAAGAATTCCAATCCCCAATGATATACAACATTTAACAAATTACAATATACAGTAGTAACAGCAGAAACGTTACTCCAGACTTCTCTCTCTAGTGCCATACAATAATTCACGAGTTACAATATTATAGTAAAGGCAACAATTTTACTCCTTATTCCCATCCTTATTGATAAGCAACATTTGACAAATTACAACAATATAGTAAAGGCAATAACATTACTCCAGACTTCCCTCCCTACATCATTTGACGTTACAATATTTTAGTAAAATCTGCCATTTCACTCCAGAACTCCCTTACTTAGTATTATACATACAGCATTTGGAAAGTAAAAAGATTCACGGTATCGACACGATTCAGTCTACCCAGCTATAAATGGGTACCTGACTTCTCACTTGAGTTAGGGAAGGAAAAGGCAGCGAGGAAAGGTACTGGTCACCCCACCTCTCTATGCATGACCTAGTATAGTGAGGTCTCTAACACTTCACTCCCCTACGATAGTATCTGCTATGGGACTACCTTTTTACTCTCCCACTGAAGCAAATGACTATTTATCGATTCAGACATTACCATCTAACCGTACAGTCAGGTACTAAATACACGTAACTGGCTATGGAACTCTAGACGGTAAAATGTTTTCAACACTACTCGTATATTTTTTTTATTTTTATTAAATGTCAAAATGAGGCCCTGTAAGGGATATTTTCTAACACAAACCGTATTGTTTAATTTGGGACCAGTATTCGGAAGAGTGCCCCAACTTTAAATTCATCCCTCAACGGCCACTGTTTCTTTGTCCAGTGCATATCTTTTGCCCTGCTATCCCACAAACATATAAAGCATGGATATTTGGTGAATCCCATTTGCTGGCCAAGCAAGAAGTTCATCATTTTAAGATCTACACAAACCATTTAGTTATGTTCTAAATACTTCAATTTTTCCAGAATTGTGCTTATTGTAGCATACTCCTCCTTCATTGTAGTAGAATGAGCAATTGGAATTGAGCCATATTTGTTACCATTGTGTAAGAGAACACCCTTCAAACTTCTTTTAGAGCTGTCAATGAAAAGTCGCCACTCATCTGGTGTATAACTTACGCCCATTTTGTTAACAAGACCTCCTACATTAGTACAAAACACAAGGTTGTTTTCTTTACAAAAGAATGGAATAAAACCTTGCTCTCTGCTGCGATAAAATGTAACCTTTGTTTCAGCAGTCAGTAATTTTTTTTCTTTCAATCTTGAAGCCAAAAGTTCTGAAGATTCCTTGGAGAGATATAGATCTTGGATTAGATCATTTAGTTCAAGCTGGTCGAAGCGCTGAGCATCTGAAAAATCATCTTCGAAATCACTATCACTGTCACTTGTCATTCCACATGCCACTGTTGTCTCATCTTCTAGCAGGGAATCCGAAATCTGACTGAAAGTTGGAATTGGTATGTCATCTCCGTGTGGAACAGGTCGCGTAGCAGAATCTAAATCTTGATATTTCCACTTTTTGTGATTTTTTTCCATTAATTCCCTTAATATTCACAACACAGAAATAACAGTCATCATAGTGGTTCTTGGGCTCTCTCCAAATTATTGGAATTCCAAATTTTAAACATTTTCTTTTCCCACACGTCCACTGTCGCAGGTGTTCAACACATGTTTTGCAAACAATATGAGGAGCCCAAGACTTGTCCTGGTCACCTAGTTTTACTTTAAAGTAAGGAAAGTATGCCTTTTTCACAAAAACAGTAATATGCTTCCTATGTTCTTCTTTGAAAGTGTACTCTCCACAAATATAACAAAATAAATGCGGTGAAAGAAAACATGCTCTTCTTGAAGATGATGCCATTCTCTGTTAGAAGTGTAATAAAATAAGTAGCATACTAACATGCATGCAGTGGCTTAAAATCTAAAAAAGGCAATTCTGGGAAGATTCTTGGAAAACTGAAACTGAGAGTAAACAAGCAGTTTTCTTTTGTAAAGGACTAGACAGCAATAATTTTTTTACATAGCGCGCGCGCGGGCCCGTTTTTTGTGGGTCACCCTGTATTAATGAAATACAAAAATGTCTGTATCTCAAAAACTAGAGCTGCTACAGACAAGTAAATGTGATATTTGGATTGAGCAGGCCTCATTTATGTACAATCAAGAGTAAAATGTTTGGCACCAAAAAAAAATTTTTTTTTGTAGGGCTGTGTTATAGGAGAGTTGCGTACTTTCTGTACTTTTGTATATCGCGGAGTTCTGAAGAGTAACGGAAATGTTCCAATTCATTACAACAGCTTGCCTAAGGAAAATTCTTTGAATTTTTTGGCCGAATACAACCTCCAACCAAGAACTGCTTACACGGTGCAGTCAAAAAGCATGCACACCATTATTGTAGGCAGACGCTGGAACTGGGTTGGCCATGTCCGCAGAAGGGACCCTGACATCATCACAAGAACTGCTCTGCTGCGGACCCCAGAAGGACGGCAAAAGAGAAGCAGACCAAAGACAACCTGGCGGAGAACAGTGGAGGCTGAGATGCAAAGCATGAACCAGAGTTTGGGCACAGCACGAAGGATGGCCACCGACCGAGCAAAATGGGGACAGTTTGTTGCTGCCCTACAAGGCGTGATGACCCCTGACTGATTTGTCAGTCAGGGGGCTAAAGTTCCAAGTAGAAGAAGATATAAAACTATCTAAATTATACATCTGTTTTCCTAAGCCACTCAATTTTAAAATGAATATTTTGCTCATTTCATGCGTTAATCTAGACAGGGACTATATTCAAAAACATGAATATGTCAGAAATATGCACCAAAGCATCAAGGCCGAAGCCAGTGGTTCTGATAGAGAACATCATAACTGTATCAAAAGCAGATGTTAAGATAAACAATTTAGTAATTCATAACCAAGCTAGGTCAGGTCTCAACAGAGCAAAATTAAATATAAAATAACATACATACCTGAGGTTCTGAACCCATGGCCAATACTACTTTCAGCTGGCCAAAGTGCAGGCCTGAAAATGGGTCTACTATAGATACGTAGTTATCTATGGCCATCACTGGATACTGTAAACATGTAAGGTATAAATAAGTGAGTGTTCATAAAATAATAACCTGGGATCCATTAGACAGAAGGTAGATGAACAGTTGTTTATAGCATTATAAGGCTGGCCTTGTTCTTGAACCCCCAGGTATGAGAGGTAGGGGGGAGACCAAAAATACATGGAGAAGGGAACTGGAGGCAGACATGAAAGGGATAAAGAAGACATAGAAAGATCTTCAGGCTACTTTGTCACTGTTAACTTTGTCACTGTTAACTTTGTCACTGTTAACTTTGTTACTGTTAACTTTGTCACAGTTAACTTTGTCACTGTTAACTTTGTTACTGTTAACTTTGTTAGCTATCTGTGAAAATTCACGTGATATACATAGCAGCAATGGACATGAAAATCCTACTATATCAGTGGTGGGTTTTGTTGTTGTAGTTGTTTAACTAGGGCTGCTGAGCTTCTCGCTCTTTTGCAGAAAATACCAAGGTGAAGATCCTTAGTATTATCTACGTTGTAGATCACGGCTTTTCTTGTGGCTTTACCGCCATTCTGAAACATGCTGAGTTGAAGTCATGAGCACTAGTTTTTCCAGCTTGGCTTGCATTTAAAGGATCGTCACATCTGGTCCCAAGCTAGGAGGAAGATGTGCGTGGTATTCTGTGCATTCCCCGCCATCCAAGGAGGCTCTTCAAATATGCAGAGCTAAAATACTGTGCTCTGGTTCTGGGCTCTCCCAAGGAATTGTCATGTCCTGCACAGAGCCACTTCTCAGCTTTCCCTGCCTATCACTGGGTCCATAGTGAGATCCTTCTGCATGCAGTCAACCAAGTCAAAGCCAAAGAATTACGCCTGGGGCTCAAGTGGCTTCTCCAAGCTTAGTGTGCAATGCTGGGTTCTCAACAAGTTTCACCAGAGGGGGAATCCCTGGAAGTGTGTGGATAATTTCAAGAGTCAATGAGGGTGTAATTAGCCTCACAGACATAGGTTCACTTCCACATACATATATTGTAGCATTGTGCATAGCTGGTGGTCGTATAAAGATGACTCCAGATATGCCTCCATGTATATCAGTGGTGGGTATGATGTTACATCTCACAATGGCAGTGGATATGCTTATGACTTTCAAGTTTATCTAGAGTGGATGCTGCTTATAGATCTTCAGTTTTAGCTTGTGAAGTGTTTGTGAATCTAATGCAATAATTAGTAATGCAAGGGTATATAGGGTTTTTTGTTTTTTTTTACATCTTCCGCTATTGATAAACTTGTAACAGCTGGATAAATACCGCAATTTTTAGACACAGAAGCAACTTTTCTAGCCTCACTGTGACATGTTAAAGAAAAATATTTGCTTCATATTATGTAATAGTGTCATAACCACATTTTTTTCAAATGTTCATTTCTTATTCACTAACTCATATCTACATATGCAAGAGAAATACTGTTTGGCTTCTAAATGTAACAGACAATACAATTATGCACACGACGACATATAATACTTTAGGGTACAAGTCCATTACATCTGTTAGAGGGTAACAGTACATATTACAAGTCATACTTGTCAGATCATCAGAAAACTGCACAAAATCTTATGTCTGTAAAGAGTTAAATATTTCATTTCTATATTCACATTTTGAAGAGTGTTCTTTCAGATGTTAGTTAAAAAATAAAACTAATGATTTCTTTTGTTTATTTTTTGTGTTCTAGGCAATCTATTAACTCTTCAAGGACTGAAGGCCAGTTTTTGGTACCGATACATTTGGACGTTTTGCTTCACGTTGTCTCAATTTAATATTTTATAAATCTTCGTTCAGTTTCCTTTACAACTACGCATAATATTACCATACTTTTAAAATTACTTGCAAATAACTGAGCCATAGACTTTAACACTATATAAAAGAGAATTTCTTACGAGAAAAATGGGAAAACCACCACATCTCTTGAGGGTTAATGCACATCATACAAACTTCTAGCTCTACAGGTCACAAAACTTTCTTTTAACTAATTCTGAATAATGATCAGAAGTAAACTGATCAACAAGGAGATGTTACATAAACACAGAAGAAGTGAGTGAGGAAACATTTACCTCAGACTTGAGAAGAGCATTGGCAATTTTTCTGTCTCGAAATGAGAGGTAGAACTGATGTAAACTAAGTTTGACCATTCCAATGAGCTACAGGAAAAGAGGAAAACAAAAATATTAAGCATGTTTACTAAACTATTTATACATCCTGGTGTTCAACTGACTCCCAATAATAAAATTACACATGGAAAGTTTTTCATAACACATTGATTGTTGTTGTTTAACTAGGGCTGCTCAGTTTCTCGCTTTTTTCCAGCCAATATCAAGTAGAAGGTTCCTTGGTATTATCTACACTATAGATCTACGCTTTTCCTGTGGCTTTTCTGCCATTCCGAAACATGCTGAGTTGAAGTCATGAGCTCCAGTTTCTCCAGCTTGGCCTGCATTCAAAGGATCATCACATCTGGTCCCAAGCTTGGTGGAAAAAGCATGTGGCATATAGTGCATTCCCTGCTATCCAAGGAGGCTCTCCAAATATGCAGAGCTAAAATACTGTGCTCTGGTTCTGGGCTCTCCAAAGCAGTTGTCGTGTCACACATAGAGGGACTTCTCAGCTCCCCCTGCCTATCATGGGTCCACAGTGAGATTCTTCTGCATGCAGTCAACAAGGTAGTGGCACAGAGTTATGTCTGGGGCTCAAGTGACTCCTCCAAGGTTATTGTGCAATGCTGAGTTCTCAACATGTTTCACCACAGGGGGAATTTGCTGAAGTGTGCGGATGATTTCAAGAGTCAATGAGGGTGTAATTAGCCTCACAGACAGAGGTTCACTTCCACATCTGTATACTATAGCATTGTGCTTAGCTGGTGGTCATATGAGGATGACTCCAGATATGCCTCCATGCATATGACACACTGGTAATACCTTCATTTGATTTACAAACACCTTTGGAAAAACAAAAATCATACGCTTGAAACTAAACACACTTTATTGTACACACTCAAGCACCTTCATACAAGAAAGATTCCCCAATTTCAGTACGACATCCAATGTTGGTTGAGACATCAGCTAGGAATATTGTTAGATAATGTGCTGTTATTTATTTGTAGCTGTTCTTTTAGTGCTTCTTAGAGGTTCTTTATTTTTTTTTCTTTTGGCAATGTTCTGTTACTTTTACTGTTTAAGCTAGTGAAGGTGTTTAATATAAATTGTCCTTGTTTCTACTTGTACGTATTCACAATCATCATCACCATCATCATCACAATCATCATCACAATCATCATCACAATCATCATCACCACCATCACCACCACCATCACCATCATCATCCACCAATCCTGTCTGCTCCCTCTGGAACATAGGACTGCAATTGACACTCATCACTTATTTATATTTTGAGTCATTTTTTTTTTTAAACTCTGCCATTGAGGTTAGAGCAAGTAGTTAGAGCAATGGCTTCACACATCAAAGTTACCAGGTTTAAAACCAGGTAGCATCACAGTTTGTTCTACCCGGCTGTAAATGGGTACCTGAGTACCCTTGAGTTAGGGAAGGCAAAGTCAGCAAGGAAGAGAATTTGTTAACCTATCTCATAAAGTTGGGACCTAGTATGGTGAACTCTCTAACACTTCACTCCCCTAAGACAGTATCTGCTATGGGACTACCTTAAGGGAGATTTTGGATGCTCTGACTTCCTCTTCTACTGTTCTCTTCCGGGTTCTCTACAGCATCCCCCAATCACTATTTTCTTCACCTGTGGGTTTCATCTGAGGGTGTCTAGTTATACTGGTCAGTTGTTACCTTAAGGCACTTCTGTACTTTTTTTTTTTTTATTTTTAATTTTTTTTTTTAACGTTTGCCCGCTAATACTCGAGGCGAAATCTCAGGTTATTATTTATGTCTAACCTGACATTGATTTTACGTGAGTATCCCTTTATTTCTTGTACAGAGACAGGTGTCCCTCGCCATTCAGGCAAATACTCGCCGATTTCGGAGGTACCCATTGCAGCTGGGTCGGCTCAGGAGCCGCCAGTCCCTGGTCGACGACACTCCTTCAAATGTCCTCGCCAGGTCTCGAGTTAATACAGTCCAAATCCCGGTCGACGAAAAATCCTCAAATGCCGTCGCCCGGGTTTGATCCTGTATCACCCGGTCGCCAGAGCGGTGTTGTAACCACTACGCTAGCGCGGCTCCCACTTCTGTACTAAAATTAATATACAATATTTTAAACACTACACTAATTACAGAACTACTACCAACAATCAGAACATTTCTTTAACACACCTTAATATTTTAAATGAGCGCTTACAATGGCAAAAAAACAATAACTTTAGTGTAGAGTGTGTTGTTATTGATGTGTTTTCAAGTTTTCTTTAGCAATTTGGTGTGTGTGTGACTGCATAAGGCCAAAGCTGTCTAATGGATGGGTGATGACAGAACACTCAACTCTCAACCTTCACAACATGTGCGATATCATGCTCAAGAAACTGCTGTGACAGACAAGATATATTTATTAACATCACTTTGAACAATAACTGAGATTCATATGTAGAGTTTAAACGAACAAGGGAAAGTGGCGCAAGTAGCAGCAGAAATGAGGGAATACAAAATCGAGGTTCTGGGAATGTGTGAAACAAAGTGGAAGGGGGTAGACAGGAAGAAACTCATCACAGGTGAATTGGTGCTGTCCTCAGGACATGAAGACGAAACTTCACACCACAGTGAAGGGGTAGCTCTTATGTTATCTAAAGAAGCACAGAAAGCACTCATTGAATGGGAAGCTGTTGGACCCAGAATAATAACAGCTACTTTCAAAACAGCTAAAAAGAAAATTCATGTAAATGTCATCCAATGTTATGCACCAACTAATGACAAAGAAGAGTCTGTGAAAGAAGCATTTTATACTAAACTACAGGAAATTATGGATAAAGTAAAAAGAAGAGACATCACAATTTTGATGGGTGACATGAATGCAAAGATAGGTACAGTCAATACCGGATTTGAAGAAGTCATGGGAAAACATGGGCTGGGAATAATGAATGAAAATGGAGAACTATTCGCAAACTTCTGTGCTTCAAATCAACTGGCTATAGGAGGAAGCATGTTCCCACATAAGAGAATACACAAGGCAACATGGATATCACCAGACCATAGAACAGAAAATCAGATCGATCATATATGCATAAAGAAGAAGTTTAGATCATCATTGCAGGATGTAAAGGTATATAGAGGAGCAGATGTGGCATCAGATCACCATCTTCTGATAGCCAAAGTAAAAATGAAACTCAAGAGATATGCAACAATGCAAAATTATAGACAACAGTTTAATGTAGGACAGCTAAGAAATCAAGAAACAAGAGACAAATTTGCGGTCACAGTATCCAACAAATTCCAAGTGCTACAACAGCTGGAAGATGTAGAGAATACAGAAGACTATTGGCAGCAGGTCAAAACGGTATGGAAGGAGACATGTGAAGAAATACTGGGGAAAAGGGAAAGACAACAAAAAGCATGGATAACAACAGAAACCATCAATAAGATAAAAGACAGGAAAAACAAGAAAGCAGAGTTAAACACAAGCAAAACCAGAAGTTCCAAAGCCAAGGCTCAAGAAGTGTACACAGAAGCAAACAAAGAAGTAAAAAGAAGTATCAAAAGAGACAAGAGGAAGTATATTGAGGAGTTGGCAAGAGAGGCAGAAGATGCTGCAGCCAAAGGAAATATGAGAGAACTGTATAACAGCACAAAGAAGCTAACAGGGAAATACAAGCAAACAAGTTGTCTCATAAAAGACAAGAATGGGAAACTGCTCAGCAATATACAAGAGCAAATGAAGAGGTGGACAGAATATTTTGGGGACCTTCTCAATAGACCAGCTCCACAAAACCCGCCGGACATCCAGCCAGCAGAAGAAGAGCTACAAATTAACGGTGAAAGACCAACGAAGGAAGAAATAAAGAAAGCCATAAAGCTTCTAAGAGATGGAAAAGCGTCTGGACCTGATGGCATTCCAGCAGAGGCCATCAAAGCAGATATCGACACGGCTACAGAGATGTTATATAAATTACTTGGTAAAGTCTGGGAAAAGGAAGAGATACCAGCAGAATGGAAGGAAGGATATCTGGTTAAGTTGCCTAAGAAGGGAAATTTACAAGAGTGCACAAATTATAGAGGAATAATGTTACTATCAGTGCCAGGAAAAGTATTAAACAGGATTATCCTTGAGAGATTAAAAGAGTCCATAGACAAGAAATTGAGAGATGAACAAGCAGGTTTTCGACAAAACAGATCATGTACAGACCAGATAGCCACTTTGAGAATAATAGTTGAACAAAGTCTGGAATGGAATTCACCACTATACATCGGATTTGTGGACTATGAAAAGGCATTTGACAGTGTAGACAGAGAATCACTTTGGAAATTGATGAGGCATTATGGAGTTCCCCTGAAGATCATTAATTTAATAAAGAAAACATATGAAGACATGACATGCAGAGTTCTTCATGAAGGACAGCTTACAGAACCATTTGGGATAAGAACAGGAGTGCGACAGGGATGCCTCTTATCTCCATTTCTTTTCTTGCTGGCAATAGATTGGGTTATGAGATCATCGACAACACACAACAGAAATGGAATCCAGTGGACTCTGACTAAGCAGTTGGATGATCTGGATTTTGCTGATGACTTGGCTCTTCTGTCCCATAACCGTAATCAGATGCAGGACAAATTGAAAACACTCGATGAGAGGTCACAGCAATTGGGTCTGAAAATACACAGGGAAAAGACAAAAATAATGCGAATAAATGCAGGTAATGATAATAGGGTTGAACTTGAAGAAACACCAATACAAGATGTAGAATCATATACGTATCTTGGCAGTAATATAGACAAAGTTGGAGGGACAGACAGCGATATCAAAATAAGAATACAAAAGGCAAGAAGAGCTTTCATTGCATTGGGAAATATATGGAGATCAAGAGAAATAGGATCCAACACAAAAATAAGAATCTTCAACTCAAATGTGAAGTCAGTCCTATTGTATGGCTCTGAGACATGGAGAACAACAAAGACAACAACCAAAAAGCTACAGACTTTCATAAATGGGTGCTTGCGTAGAATAGAGGGATTAAAATGGTATGACAAGGTTACCAACGTAGAACTGATGACAAGAACTAGACAAGTGCCAGTGGAACAAGAGATGAGAAGAAGACGATGGCGATGGATAGGACACACACTGAGGAAACCTGTTGATAGCATTACAAGGCAGTCCTTGTTCTGGAACCCACAGGGCAAGAGAGGCAGAGGAAGACCAAGAAGTACATGGAGAAGAGAGTTGGAAACAGAGGTGAAAATGATGAGGAGGACATGGAAAGAACTTGAGATGATGGCACGTGACAGGAGGACTTGGCATGTGTTTGTTGAAGGCCTATGCTCCTTTGGGAGTGGAGGGTTATGAATGAATGAATGAATATGTAGAGTAGGTGAATGAATAATGGATTCTGGTATCCACATGGGTACCTAATACTTGCGTCTTCACATCCACTTCCTAGGATGGACATAGAAAATACTTCTTCATCAAAGTAATACACATTCCACATAAAAAATGCACTGGCGCTGGGCATGTCTGAACACTTCCAAGACCTCTCCCTAAAGACCACATAGGCGCTGGACCATGTCTGGACACACTTGAATGGCTCAAATGAAAAATTCTTATACTTGCATTAAACACAAGCCCGGTCCACACCACAAAACAACAAAAAACCCAACCCCCCCCCCCCAACAAAACAAAACCCCCCCCACCCAACCAACCCCCCCCAAAACCAATAAAAATAAACCCCAAAAAAAACCCCAAAAAAAAAAAAACACCAAACAACCCCAAAACCCAACCCACCACCCAAAACCACCCCTCACCACCACCCCCCCCCAAAACCCCAAAAAAACCCCAAAAAAAAAAAAAAAACAAAAACCAAAACAAAAACCAAAAAAAAAACAAAAAAAAAAAACCAAAAAAACCCCCCCCCCCCCAAAAAAAAAAAAACCCCCCAAACACCCCAAAAAAAACCCCCCCCATCCCCCCAAACCCCCCAACCCCCAAAAACCCCCCCAACCCACCCCCCCCCACAACAACCAAAAAACCCACCAACCCCACAAAAATCAACAAAAAACCCCCCAAAAAAAAAAAAAAAAAAAATCCCCCCCCCCACCAAAAAAAACCAATAACAAAACCCCCCCCACCAAACCCCAACAATCCCCAAAAAAAAAAAAAAAACCCCAAAACCCCCCCCAAAAAAACCAAAAAACCCCCCCCCCACCCCCCCCCAAAAAAACACCCCAAAAAAACCCAAACCCCCACCCCCCCCACCCCCCCCAAAACCCACCCCCCCCCCCCCCACCCCCCAAACCCCACAAAACCCCCCAAAACCCACCCCAAAACACCCCCCCCCCCCCCCCAACAACCCAACCCCCCCCCCCCCCCCCCCAAACACCCCCCCCCCCCCCCCAAACCCCCAAACCCCACACCCCACAAAACCCAAAACCCATACCCAACCCCACCCACCCCCCAAAAACCCCCCCCCCCCCCCCCCCCCAACCCAACAACCCCAAAACCCACCCCCAACCCCCCCCCAAAAACCCCAAAACCCCCCCCCAACCCCCCCCCCCAACCCCCCCCCCACCCCCCACCAAAAAAAAACCCCCCCCCAAAAAAAACCCCCCCCCCCCCCCCCCCCCCCCCAACCCCCCCCCCCCCCCCACAAAAACCAAAACCCCACCCAAAACCCCCCCCCCCCCCCCCCCCCAAACCAAACCAACCCCCCCCCCCCAACCCCCCCCAAACCCCCCCCATTACCCCCCCCCCCCAAACCCCACCCCCCCCAAAACCCCCCCCCCCCCCCCATAAACCACCCACCCCCCCACCCCCCCCAAACCAAACCCAACCACCCAAAAACCCCCCCCCAAAACCCACCATCAACCCCCCCACCCCCCCAACCTACCCCCAAAAACCAAACCCCAATCCCCAAAAACCCCCCCACCCACCACAAAAAACCCCCACCCAAACCCCCCCCCCAAACCCAAAAAACCCCCCCAAAAAAAAAAAACCCCCCCCCAAAAAACCCCCAACCCAACACCACACAACCAACCCCCAACCAACCCCCCCAACCCCCCCCCCAAACAAAAAACCCCCCCCCCCCCCAAATTCCACAAACCCCCCCAAAAACCCCAACCACCAAACACCCACCCAAACAACACCAAACCCACCCCCACAACCCCACCCCCAAACCCCCCAAAAAACCCCCACAACCCAAAACCCACACCCCCCAAAAACCCCCAATTACCCCCAACCCCCCCCCCCCCCAACAACCCCCCCCCCCCACCCACCCCCCCAACCCCCCCAAACCCCCAACCCACCCCCAAAAAACCCCCCCCCCCCCCCCCAAAAACCCCAAACCCCCACCCCACACCAACCCCACCCCCCCCCCCCCCCCCACCCCCCCCCCAACCCAAACCACCACCCCCCCAAAAAACCCCAACAAACCCCCCCCCACCCCAACCCCCCCCCCCCAAACCCCCAAAACAACCCCCAAACCCCCCCCCCCCCCCCCAAACCAAAACCCCAACCCCCAAAAAAAAAAACCCCCCCCCCAAACCCCCCCAAAACCCCCACAAACCACCCCAAAAACCAACAACCCAAACCCCAAACAACAACACCCAAAAACCAACCCCCCAACACCCCCCCCCAACCCCAACAAAAAAACCCCCCCCAACCCACCCCAAACCCAACCCAACCCCAAACCCCCAAACCCACCAAAAACCAACCCCCCACCAAACCCCAACCCCAATACCCCACCAAAAAAAAAAACCCCCAAACCCCCCCCAAACCCCCCCCCCCCCCCCCCCCCCCCCCCCAAACCCAAAAAAAAAACAAACCCCCAAACAAAAAACCCCCCCCCCTTCTCTCTCCCCCACCCCCCCCACGCCCACCCCCCCCCACGCCCCCCCCCCCCCACCCACCCCCCCCCCCAAACCCCACCCCCCCCCCCAACGCCCCACACCCCCCCCCCCCCCCCCCCCAACCCCCCCAAAAAACCCCCCCCCACCCCCCCCACAAACCCCCCCCCCCCAACAAAACCCCCAAACCAAACCCCCAAAAAAAACACCCCCCCCCACCCCCAAACCCCCAAAAAAACCCACACCCCCCCCCCCAAACCCCCCCCCCCAAACCCAACCCCCCCCCAACCCCCAAAAAACCACACCACCACCCCCAAAAACCCCCCCCACCCAAACCCCCCAAACAAAAACAACCCCCCCCCCACCCCCCCAAAACACCACCCCCCCAAACCCCCCCCCCCCCCACCCCCACCCCCCAACCCCCCCCCCCCCCCCCCCCCCCCCCCCCCCCCCCCCCCCCCCTTCCCCAACCCCACCCCCCCCCCCCCCCCAAAAAACAAAACCCCCCCCCCCCCCCCCCCCAACCAACCCAAACCCCCCCCCCCCCCCCCCCCAACCCCCCCCCCCCCCCACCAAAACCCCCCCCCCCAAACCCCCCCCCCCCCCCCCCCCCCAAAAAACCCCCCAAAACCCCCCAACAACCCCCCCCCCCACCACAACCCACCCACCAAACCCCCCCCCCACCACCCCCCCCCCCAAACCCCCCCCCCAACCCCCCCCCCAAAAAAAAACACCCCAAACCCCCCCCCAAACCCCCCCCCCACCAACCCCCCCCCAACAAACCCCAAACCAAACAAACCACCCCACACCACACCCACCAAAAAAAAAACCCCCAACAACCCCCCCCCACACCCCCCCCCCCCCCCCCCCAAACAAACACCCCCCCCCCCACAAAAAACCCCCCCCCCCAACCAAAACCCCAACCCCCACCCCCCCACCCCACCCCCCCCCCAAAAACACCCCCCCCCCCCCCCCCCCCCCCCCCCCCCCCCCCCACCCCCCCCCCCCCCCCCCCCCCCCCCCCCCCCCCACCCCCCCCCACCCCCCCCCCCCCCCCCCAACCCAAACCCCCCCCCCCCCCCCCCCCACACAAACCCCCCCAACAACCACAACCCCCCCCCCCCCCAACCAACCACCCCCCCCCCCCCCCCCCCCCCCCCCCCACACCCCCCCACCCCCCCCCACCCCCCCCCCCCCACCCCACCCTCCCCCCACCCCCCCCCCCCCCCCCCCCCCCCCCCCCCCCCCCCTCCCGCCCCCCACCCCCCCCCCCCCCCCACCCCCCCCCCACACCAACCCCACCCCCCCACCCCCCCCCCCCCACACCCCCCCCCCCCCCCCCCCCCCCCCCCCCCACCCAAAATCCAACCAAAACCCAACCAACAACCCCCCCCCCCCCACCCCCACAAAAACCAAACCCACACAACAAAACCAAAAACCAACCCCCCCCCCCCCCCCCCCCCCCCACAAAACAACCCCAACCCCCCCCCCCCCCAATACAAACCCCCCCCCCCCCCCCCCCCCCCCAACAAACACCAAACCCCCCCAACCAAACCCCCCATCAACCCCCCCCCCCCCCCCAAAACCAATACCCCAACCACCCCCCACCCCACCCCACCCCCACACCACCCCAAACCCCCCCCCCCCCTACCCCCCCAACCCACCCCCCAAACCCCCAAACCCAACCCCCCCCCCCCCCCCACACCCACCCCCCCCCCCCCCACCCCCCCTCCAAAAACCCCATGCCCCCCCCCCCCCCCCCCCCCAACCCCCCCCCCCACCCCCCCCCCCCCCACCCCCCCCATAACACAAAAAAAACCCAACCAACCCCCCAATCCCCCCCCCCCCACCAACACCCCCCTCCCCCCCCCCCCCACCCCCCCCCCCCACACCCCCCAACCCCACCCCCACACCCCCCCCCCCAAAACCCAACAACACCCACCACCCCCCCAACCCCCCCCCCCCCCCCCCCCCCCCCCCCCCCCCCCCCCAAAAATCTATGGCTCGCACATTCTGTATTTCACCTGGTATTGAGTGATAAATTTTCTATTTTGTGCATCACAAGATCGCTCCCCTACAAGGATACTGACTGTGTGATTTCAACTATCCTTGTTCTTACAAGCAGTCCCACTCGCTCAGATCACCACCCAACTTGTTGGAAGAGACCTTCCAACCCCCTCCCATGAGTCAAGACGTAGCCCCCCAGGTGGCCTCGTGAGTCGTGGTTCGCATGCTGATAAGCGGGTGTAGGAAATCAGTATTTCGGCAATAAAATTACTCCAAAAGCTTGATGGATGTGTAGCTGTGGTCGTATGTGCTGAGGTGTCTGGTCGAAGGAATTGTCAATAGCCGGTAGACTTATTGGTCGTTTATTTGGGACTTGTCCTTATAGGTGAAAGATTGGACCTTGAAGTGATTGCCCCGATGTCAGTGGGTATTGATTTGGAGGTTATCTGGTTTTGTGATGGTCTGATTGTGACGGTAAAGGTAAACAAAGGTGTTGAGTAACTGTTTAGATGGCGTAATTAGTGTTTCCATCTTTTGCTAGAGCGGGTGACATTGAGTCATGATCGTATACTCCTTGTTCTGCGAGAATAAGTCCTCAGTCTTCATCTCCCACGCCAGTTAGCACGGAGTGGTTTGTGGTGGTGTTGCGGTACTCTTGAATAGGGCCTTTATCTAATTGATCAGACCACTGGGAGCAGTCTCTACATGATCTAGTAGTTTTGTGTGAGAGTACCTCATTCGGTAACCTAGCAGAGATGGTTCAGTTTTTGCACCGAGACGGTTAGTGTTTCTACATGCTGCACTACGTTCTGTTATCAGAAGACCCCATGAGAGCTCTGGGGAGATCTGGCAGTACCTCAATGTGTGGCGTTACACTTACTGTTTTCTATATGTGCTCAGCCCCTCCCCGTGAGTTCGTTTGATGTTTCACATTTGTTATCATGCTCCAAAACCATAATCTGGTGGCATGAGAGCGACTGATTCCTGAATGATGTTCACAAGGCTGGAAACCACATGAAGGGCCGAAATGAGATTCTTGTGGAGGGCGGTGGGGGGTTTATTTCTCTCACAGAAGTAGGTCTAGTAGGTTATATTGTTAGTTATGGTTCACTTGCCCCGATGCGTACCGTTAGGGACATACCAGCCTGGTCTTGGAATACATAAAGTTCTTAGCCGTCTAATTTATTTGAGGTAAAATATTTAATTATGGGATTTTCATTACTGCGCCGCTTGGTATCTAGACAGTCCCTGGAGTGCCAGGACTAAGTTAGGCTATCAATATAGTTTTACACTTTTGAGGTGGTCTTGGGTGGGAGCTAAGTAGTGACTCCTCATGTGAATTATCGCCACACTCTGTCCATTTTTATGACCTGGTTCCAATCTAGTCCTGTCCTTAAGAGAATGTCTAATGTTGTCCTCCCAGCGAACTCTGGGTTGTCCTGGAGGTCTGCATCCCTGGCTCTTGGTTTCCCATATTTGTCGAAGTAGCTGATCTTCTCCCATTCTGCAAACATGGCCAAACCATTGTAATTGGGACTGTTCCATGCATGTCTGCAGGGGCTGGATAGGACTTTTCCTTTTCTCAAAATTCTGCACTGCACAGAGGTACAGAAAGTATGCAACTCTCATATACTCTTAGTTTGGTGCTTGTGCTGTCAAGACTTTTACCTTCACATATAATCTCAAAATTCCTATTATTTTTTGCCAGAAATTCTATATACCCCATGATTTTCAGCTCAGATTGGGTTTCAATGTCACCCTTTTAAGGTGCCTATGTATTTCTGCCAATCTCCATTTGACATCATTTTATTATTATTATTATTATAACCAATAAAATTCTGGAAAATAATAAATACAAACATTTCTTTTCTTGTCACAAATAAACTGCAACTTTCCTAAAATCTCTTCAAACTGCCATTACAAATACAGAAATTATTTTTAAAAATAAAATTCAGACAAAGAAGTCAATCTACTTCTGGCATACCTCAATGTCTCTTTGTCCTCCTAACATATGAGCACCAGCATCCATGTGAGAACCAACAAGAAGTTTCTGTGAACTGGGATTATTCAAAACTGCCAGTGTGGCCTTCAATTGCTGTTTTAATTTTGAGATTCCATCTCTTTCCTCTGATGATTCTGCAGCTTTTCGACGAGGAGACTGAGGTGGCAGCCCTGTTACTGCAGTCATTGTGAGAGACTGGGACTCTGTCCCAGGAATATCTGGTGGCAAACAATACGTTTCTCAACATTGCACTTAGTAAACCCTTGTATTTTAAAAGTATCTAGGAGAATAAGTAATTACATATTGAATGTCAAGTATTTCTGTGGACAGCTCAAGTATCGTCATTATTTTCCTTCTCACTTCCTATGGAGCATAGAGCCAGCACTGCAGCTGCTCCCCGTACAGGAAGCTTCCACCAAGAATTATCATGCTCTTATATTGATGGTTTCTGTAGTAATATGTTTTAACTCTTTCAGTCCCAAGCACACAAGTGGGTTTGGCCCAAACAAACCCCAGTGCGTTTTTATTGTTGTTTGGAAATAATTTTTTTAAATGTTAATATACATAAACAACTTTATTGTTGTACATGAAACTGAAGGTAAATGGATGTACTTTACTCTTGTGCTACACGTATTAAAGCTTTCATTGAAAAATTATTAGTTATGCAAGGTTAAATGGACAGGAGCAAAAGATACGGAAGCCACTTAAATGGCTCCCGGGTCAAATGTGTCTAAACCCTGAGCCATTATAAAGTCGATTGGGACTTAAATGATGAGGTTGCCAGCCTCATTAACAACCTCATATTACTTGCCTTGTACTTCATGCCTCCTGGCAAAGGGGCGACCGACCCCAACCAGGCGCGTCCACGGGTGGCGGATAGTGGAACGACCTCCAGATATGGTGTGTCAGCTGCGAATTAAGTCAGCATTGCTGGACGAATAAGCAGTCGCGGACCAAACGGCGATGTCCTCCCAGCAGGACGGGGAGGGGTAACAGGTGGCACTGATACCCCCACTGAAATCCCCCATATGTCCTACGACGGGTGCATCAAGCGAGTAAGAGCCGCTATAAGCTCTAGCCACGGGGAAGGTAAACCTCGGTAAACAAACCAATCTGCTGCCTTGCAGCTACCACCGGGAGATGGAAAGGCTATGGGAGACAACCCTGAACAACAAACACAACCCGGCCTGCCGAAGACGGAGTGTGTTAGCTACGGCGCAGACACCGGGAAAAATTAGGACACACACGCTTTTGCGGTATGGAGTCATGCGACAATCTCGACTTACGTCATGGCGTCGCTCCTATCAGCTACAACCGGGGAGGAGCGGAGCCGGGCCCCTAGCCTCGAAAGGGCCCACCCAAGCAACCGGTGCCTTTGCCAACCAAATGGTCGGGGGAAGGCAAAGTAGAGCAACTGACCAACCAACCCACTATCTTACAGTGGCTCAATGGAATGCAGAAGGAGTGAGGAACAAGAAACCGGAGTTACAAGAATTCCTCAGGGAAAATAACATTGATATAATCTGCATCCAAGAAACTCACCTAAAAGATACCCAACGATTCTTTGTACGTGGATACCAATCCTTCCGCCAAGACAGGGCAAAAAGAACTAAGGGAGGAATCCTCACACTGATTAAAACCTCAATCCCATCAGTAGAGACACACAGATCTGGTGAGGACGAACTTGAATACATAACAGTCCAACTACTGCTGCCCAGTGGAGACTTAATGATCACAAACTGCTACAGCCCTCCAACCACAACTCTGGAGCTACACAAAGTGAAGCTTGCAGCATCGAGACACCTCATTATGGGTGACTTCAATAGCCACTCACTGTGATACTACACTGTAATTTATTTTTTCAAAAGGCCCCATGTCTTTCTCTTTGCATTATTTGCACTATTTCTAGGAGGGATTACATGTAATCCTTCTCCATGTTTCTTCTCCTTCTATTATTTACGTTTTTTCAAGATGAGATCACGATGGAATTTCTCTCATCTGCTTTATGTTTCTTCCCTGTGACTAGTAGGGGGAGGAAGGGAACGGTGCAGTATTATTCTAGATTAAGATTATAGAGGCTAGATCAGGATTTGCACCAGTGTCCTTTTTTTAAAGATAGGCATGCAGCTAGACACATTTTTCAGGATTTTATATATATATTTTGGCCATTTTCGTTTCATTGCCACTAGAGGGCAGAGCTTATTCCCGTTTCTTTGTCTAAACCCATGCACGTTGCATCAGAATGAGCTAAGGTTCTGAGTGGCTGAGAGCTAACTGCAGTTGAAATGCAGAGCTCCCATTGGCTTTAGAACCACGCCACGCATATGACGTCATGAAGTCGGCGCGTGGGGGTCTTGATAATAAATAGGCTAGCATTTCATATTTTCGTTCTCTTCGTCTGTAAATTGCCAAAGCCGGGTGCCAGAAGCAAATTGTCGATTGCCTTTCAGTTGGACATTCGAGATTTGCAGGTACCGGCTTTTTGTGGGGAAGAGCAGAATTTTTGATACCACAAAAATTTCTCCCACGGCGAAGTTGTGGCATTCGCCGACAAGCTAAGTCGCGCATGAATTGCCAGTGGTGGAAGGAGAGGAAGAAAATACGTTTTCCCAGCCAGGGGAAGACATTTTCCAGCGAATAGGATTATTGTGGATAAATCCTGAGTTCTGACGCTCGGTCGGTTACACACGCAGATTTGGCATGCTGCCAGCGTTGTGGTAATTTTATGTTCGCTTCTTCACGGCCATAATAAAGCCGATAGCCCCATCGCCCAGTCATAGGTAATCGGGCAGGTAACCTCAGAGGTGTTAGGAGAAGCCAGCTACAGTTCCAGTCCAGAATCCAGTGGGGTTCTGTTAAACCTTAGTCATCAATTCCAGAGTTAGTGGAGAGAGAGAGGGTAAACATTCTCTCTACTGAACCTTACCTTCTTTCTCCATACAGGTTGCAATTGTGGGAGAAGGGTTGGGGTTGATGCATTTTTAACTGTGCTTGATTTTGTTTCAGGTGTGCGTCCTCGCACTTTATGTATTTGACATGTATATGAGTTGTTTATAGGTGTATAATAAACTTGTATAAATTGTAGCTGGCATCAGTCATTTCCTTTAGTACAGTAGCTATATGTTGTCTGTATCTTGGTGTTTGTGAAGCTTGATATAACCTTATCCCCTTAGGGTAGCTAGAGGTTGTTGACAACTATAGCACATAAGACGTCCGAAGTGGCGAGGAAAGAATCAACCTCGGTTCTTAACCTCGGAGCCAATAGTGTCAACTGTTCACATTGCACTATCATTTTCTTCTAAATCTATCTTTTCAGTCTTTCTTCTCACTAGTGTCTTGTCACTGTATGTAGACAGTCTCTAGTCCTAAATCCATTTCGTGACAAAGTGGGTGGCGTCGTCCTTGGGATCATCTTTGTTGGGATCAATTCTAGATTCATAGATTGTCTCTGAAGAAAGTTCTGAAAAATAGTTTTCAAAAAAAAATATCCCCTAGACTGAGCTATATTAAGACTGATCCAGCTATAAAGTTTTTTCCACAGGTTACAGTTAGTTAGATGATAGTTGTAGTAAGGTTGTTTATGACTTACAGGTAATTGATGGCTAATTGAATTTTTTTTCTTAACAGGAAAGTAAATTCGGGTTTTGGGTAGCTGGATACTTATAAATTTTTTTCAGGTAGTTCCTTCCTTTGGCTTCTTTCTGTCATTTTCGGTAATTTGTGAGTTATAGCAGTTCACAAGTAAGATGGCGGAATTGGTCCAGTTACGAGCTGCTTGGCAGGAGGCAGTCGAGGAGATGGGAATAGATAAGGCCGAGACCAAGGCATATCTGGAGGCGGAGGAAAAGGAGCAGGCAGCAGAGAGACAACATGAACTTGCCATGCGTTCTCTGGAACTGCAAATTGGAGCCTCGGATGACATTTTAAAGAAATGGGAGAGAGAGCGACAAGAAAGCGCCAAGAAACCGGAGATGGATCGACTAGCAAAGGCGATGGAGCAACTAGCAAGGGAAAAAGAGCAACAAGAAAGAGCCGATGAATCTAACCACTCTATTTCTCAAGTTATGTCGCCCATAGTGGACCACCCCTCTGAAAATCTTGCGCCCATAGCAAACGTGTCGGCTCAAACCGCGCCCCAACTCCAGGAAAAGGACTTTCCGTTGGAAATGGACCCGAAGCCCAAACAAGGGAGGGGGTTAAGTAAGGAAAGCAGACCTTACAATGCTGGGAAGATTACGAAGCGATCCCAGGCGTGGAAACTGCATAACAGGGGGAATAATGCGAGCAAGCATTATAAATCGGATGGCTACCGATTCTCCCATGCTCGTGAGACAGCACAACATACTCGACACGAAAAGTCGAGGGCAGGGTTCGAATCCCTAATAAGGCATGTTTCGCCAGCTCCCCAGCGGGACAGCGAAAAACAACAGGCAGAGGCGCATTTGCCTGACATCCCTGTGCAGCCTAATGGCAAAACAGTGGTGATTGTGGAAGTACATTCTTTGTCGTCGGGAATTAGGCCCCCGATGGTATTAGCTCCTTCAGGAGAGGGACATACTGACAAGAACTGTATTCAAGGAACAGTAGAACAAGTCACTGAGAGCTTTATCTCAGATTCTCCGCGATCAAACGGGATCTTAAACCGTCAAGTGTCACTGCAGGACACATTCCAACTGACGCCAGTAACTCTCACAGGGGAGGGCAAGGTTGAAGGTAGAACCAGGGTGTTAGACGGAGAGCTCCCGTGGTCTACAGTTTCATCTCGCCAACTTTTCAGGCCAGAAAAGAGTGAGAAAAGCGGCCTTACGCATTTGCAAGGAGCTACTTTGGAGAGCTCTGTCCCGCTTCATATTGGTAGGGGAAGAGCGAGTACAGAACCACTGCCAGGGGCAGATATTACCTATCTTTTCCCAAAGATAGAAGCTACTGGGATCAGTGAGAATTCAGTAGAAACCAAGCAAGAGATCGGAAACTCGACACCAGAGGAACCCGAGATGGGGCATCTTCATTTTAAGGTACCAGCGGTTTCAAACCCGCTGATGAGCAGCAAGGTAGTCGCCATCGCCAGGCCTCTACATAGCAATTCGGTCATGTCAGTTGACAAAGCCAGCATTTCGCCGGACAAGGCAAGGGAAGTTCCAGACCCGCCATTGGAGGGCACAGGTCTGAAGAGAGATCAACTCTCCCACCGGAGCATGGGAGTAGTTAAGGAGAGGATGAAGGAACAGATGCGTGTTTCTTTGGCCAACAAACTTTTCCAATTTTGGAACAGTGATTCTCGCTCGAGGGACATTACAGTCGGCCGCAGGTATCTCAGGTCAACCAGGTACAGGCCATACAAATGTAAACACCCAGCAGAAAGCCTTTATCGGACAGCACGTAATCCGCAAATTACCTGTACAGTGGTCAGGGAGTTGTGCGGGAGCTGTACTCCACCAAGGCCAAGGACACTTATCCGGAAGAAACCCTGGAGGAGAAAATTGAGTAAACAAGGCCAGGTGCACACAGGAAGGAGGTATGTTATGGTTGATTGGCCCAGCCGCCTGCCAGTTGCAGAGCGATTCAAAGACAGAGGGAGAGAAAAGAGGAAGAGCGACCATTTGTGTTGCGGTCGCAAGGCGGTATTCACCAGTTGTGATCTTACAACTTTAGGGCATACCAACAGCTCTGGAGACCTAGATAGGGGCCAGTCTGAAAAGAATACAAGTTCCAGTAATCTAGCACGGAATCCCGTACTTCAAAAGGGGGGAGTAATGTGATACTATACTGTAATTTATTTTTTCAAAAGGCCCCATGTCTTTCTCTTTGCATTATTTACACTATTTCTAGGAGGGATTACAGGTAATCCTTCTCCATGTTTCTTCTCCTTCTATTATTTACGTTTTTTCAAGATGAGATCACGATGGAATTTCTCTCATCTGCTTTATGGTTCTTCCCTGTGACTAGTAGGGGGAGGAAGGGAACGGTGCAGTATTATTCTAGATTAAGATTATAGAGGCTAGATCAGGATTTGCACCAGTGTCCTTTTTTTTAAAGATAGGCATGCAGCTAGACACATTTTTCAGGATTTTATATATATAATTGCGCCATTTTCGTTTCATTGCACTATAGGGCTGGGACTTATTCCCGTTTCTTTGTCTAAACCCATGGTTGCATCAGAATGAGCTAAGTGTTCTGAGTGGCTGAGAGCTAACGCAGTTTGAAATGCAGAGCTCCCATTGGCTTTAGAACCAAGCCACGCATATGACGTCAAGAGGTCGGCGTGCTGTTAGGCTTGATAATAAATAGGCTAGCATAATCATATTTTCGTTCTCTTCGTAATGTAAATTGCCAAAGCCGGGGCCAGAAGTCAAGTCGATTGCCTTTCAGTTGGACATTCGAGATTTGCAGGTACCGGCTTTTGTGGGGAAGCGCAGGATTTTTGATACCACAGAAATTTCTCCCACGGCGAAGTGGTGGCATTCGCCGACACCCTAAGTCTCGCGCATTAATTGCCAGCGGTGGAAGGAGAGGAAGAAAATACGTTTTCCCAGCCAGGGGAAGACATTTTCCAGCGACTAGGATTTTTGTGGATAAATCCTGAGCTCTGACGCTCGTTACACACGCAGATTTGGCAGGCTGCCAGCGTTGTGGTAATTTTATGTTCGCTTCTTCACGGCCATAATAAAGCCGATAGCCCCATCGCCCAGTCATAGGTACTCGGGCAGGTAATTTCAGAGTGGTAGAAGCCAGCTACAGTTCCAGTCCAGAATCCAGTGGGGTTCTGTTAAACCTTAGTCATCAATTCCAGAGTTCGTGGAGAGAGAGAGGGTAAACATTCTCTCTACTGAAGTCAGCACAGATAGGCAGAACTGATAGTTTTGGTGAATCATAGCAGAGGACCGCTGCTGAAGTTTAGAGGTGCAGTTAGTTGTGTTCAGGAGATTCCAGGATAGGCTGTGTAGAACCGAAGTCTGTGCAGAGATTGTGTAGACACTTCGTAGTCGTTCCAGCTATCAGTGGACTTAGAGTTAGAGTTAGAATTTAGAACAGCTAGTTTGGAGTGTAGGCGACATCAAGTGCAGTGTAGTTCATTTCAGTTAACCTTACCTTCTTTCTCCATACAGGTTGCAATTGTGGGAGAAGGGTTGGGGTTGATGCATTTTTAACTGTGCTTGATTTTGTTTCAGGTGTGCGTCCTCGCACTTTATGTATTTGACATGTATATGAGTTGTTTATAGGTGTATAATAAACTTGTATAAATTGTAGCTGGCATCAGTCATTTCCTTTAGTACAGTAGCTATATGTTGTCTGTATCTTGGTGTTTGTGAAGCTTGATATAACCTTATCCCCTTAGGGTAGCTAGAGGTTGTTGACAACTATAGCACATAAGACGTCCGAAGTGGCGAGGAAAGAATCAACCTCGGTTCTTAACCTCGGAGCCAATAGTGTCAACTGTTCACATTGCACTATCATTTTCTTCTAAATCTATCTTTTCAGTCTTTCTTCTCACTAGTGTCTTGTCACTGTATGTAGACAGTCTCTAGTCCTAAATCCATTTCGTGACACTCACCCAGCTGGGGCTATAACGCAACAGATCCAAGAGGAGAAGAGGTGGAAGATTGGATGGTAGAGAATAAACTAATTCTAATAAACCAACCAGAGGATAAGCCCACCTTCTATTCCAGAGTATGGAAAACAACGAGCACACCAGATCTTGCTATGGCTACAGATGACATACATCGACTCACCACCAGAACAGTAAATACTCAACTTGGGGGAAGTGACCATGTACCAGTCACATTACAGATATCTGAGATAAGAAGTGCAGGAGAAATCAATATGTCTCCTAGCTGGAATTTCAAAAAAGCAAACTGGGGATTTTTTTAAAGAACAAGCCGACAATCTCTGTCAGAACATTGCCCACTCAAATAACATCAATAAAAACATCTCCATCATCAGTGAGGCAATCATCCAAGCAGCAAAGAAGTCAATTCCACGAGGTAAACGACGAGACTACAAACCATACTGGAGTGACAACCTGGGAAAACTCCATAGTGAATTAAATAAAGCACGGGAAACTATGGAGCAAAATCCCACATTAGAGAACACACAGAGGCACAACAGCATAAAACAAGCCTTCAATGAACAAAAGAAAGCTGAAATCCAAAGGAGCTGGCACCAGAAGACCAGCAGTCTCAACATGGAAAAGGACTCAAGCAAGCTATGGAATCTGACAAGAGTACTAAATAAAGAAACAACAACCAGCTACTGTAAGACTGTCATCAAGGAAAATGAAAAATACCACACAGGAAAGATGGCAGCAAACATCCTGGCAGATTTCTACAAGGAAGAAAGCAAGCACCACATCACTTTCAATTGCACGTATCCAAGAAGTACGTAAGGAAGTAAAAGAAAAACTGAAGCACCAAAAACCCAGATATCTGCATGAAGTCACCCCTTACTATGAGAGAACTCAGTGCTGCCATAACAAAACTAAAGAACCAGAAAAGCTCCAGGAAAAGATGGCATCACAAATGAATATGATCAAGAACCTTGGACCTGTAGCCAGCACAAGCTCCTCCTAATCTTCAATCAATCATGGTGAGTACTGGAAAATTCCCAGATCAATGGCGAGAAGCAATCATTGTTCCCATCAGAAAGAAACTAAAGGAGAAAACAAGCAAGTCCAGCTACCGACCATTAGCCTACTGAGCTGTCTGGGTAAGGTAATGGAAAAAAATGGTGAACTCAAGATTACTGAAACATCTGGAAAAAAACCATCTGCTTGATAACACACAGTCAGCATTTAGGAAAAATCGCAGCACCGAAGACCAACTAGTATATCTAGCCCAGGAAGTAGAAAATGCCTTTCAGGAGAAAAAGAAAGTGCTGGCGGTTTTTGTAGACTTGACAAAAGCCTTTGATAAGGTATGGAAAGAAGGACTCCTCCTTAAGATGCTCAACAGCAAAATTGAAGGGAGAATGTTCAACTGGATACGGGACTTTCTTCGATACCGCACAGCAAGAGTAAAACTTGACGGGAAACTGAGCCATCGCGTCACTCTACAACAGGGTGTGCCACAAGGAGGAGTTATCTCCCCCACACTTTTCATCATATATATAAATGATATTGCAGAGAAACTGTCCGGGCATATCTCCAGGGCTCTTCATGCTGACGATTTTGCTGCCTGGTGTGCTGCTGAACATTTGCCTACTGTGAAGTTCAGGATGCAAGCAGCGCTAAATACCATCAGTAAATGGGCATCAGATTGGGGAGTACAGATTGTGACGCTACACTGTAATTCTGACTTTTAACAGGCCCGATTCTGTGGTTCTATTTTGTATTTTCACCAGTTTTTTTTTCTTCTGATCTCGCGATTTTCCGTTGTTTACGGAAATCGCTATTTTCGGGCACGCTTTTTCACCATTTTATTTCTTCTCATTTGAATATATATCGTGTTTGGTATTTTTTTTGAGTAGATAAATTAAATGGGTTCGTTTATGATGGTAGGTTTATTTTATTCTAGCATCAGTTTTACTTTCTTCTGATTTTTCGCGATTCCCGTAAAGTTCGTTGTTTACGGAAATAATCGCCATTTCCGGCACGCGATATGACGAGGCCGGAAACACGCGGCCGGAAGCACGCGGGGTTTGCGTGGGTTGATAGTATTAATTTTTCTAGCGCTCCCATTGGTCCGCGATTTGCGTAGGAAGGGAAATCCGCGTGGGCGGTTGCTCTTGTATATATTGAGGGACAGAAAACGGGGAAATTGTCTCTATGAAAAATTAGTGTCAGCCGCAAGACTTCGTAATTTATCGTTCTCCACTGTGGGAAAAACCAGCGATGAATTGGTATGTAAGATTTTATCGTATTATCGTTTTATTCATTAGAGGGTTCTTTGAGAAATTCGCCCTTAGGTAAAGATTAACTTTTCAGTTTTAAAATAAACGATAGCGCCATTAATTACTATTTTTTGAAGAACGACGTAATGCAACAGTGTGCTTATTCTTTCTATGATTTTGGCAATAGATAGGAGTGTGTGAAGTTGTGAGAAACACGTGTGCCATATTTGTAGGATGTTATGTAAAACCACCATTTATTCCTGTATATTTTCTAATGTAAATTTATGGGGAAATCCCTGGTGTGTTCGTTAATTTTTCTGAGCCTTAAAAATGTGAGAAATATGGTCAGAGGGTTCAGATTTACGTTGTAAATGAATTATACTGCTTAGGGGAGGAAACTATTCCTATAGCGAGATTTAATTTAATAAGAGTAAGCCGGGGAAACTCCTGTGTTAATGGGTAAAAGGATTTCCCTATTTTTGTCAAGTTTGAACATGTGATCGGCCATGCGTAACGGCCATGTAACATGTCAGACGGGTCGGGGCTATGGTTTGTGTTTTACCTGGCAGATTTTAGTAGAACGAGAGAAGGAGTGTGATTTTAGTGCCACGTGGGATAGTATTATGTATTGTTGTGAAGAACGAGAGAAAGGGGAGAAGAAGTGAGAATGAAGAGACACGTGTATAGAATTATTTTCTGTATCGTATATGTTAGCGATAAGCGATTTTAGAGTGGGTGTACATGAGTCGCTGTTTCTTTTAATTTCAGCGAGTCACGGTGGAAACAGTGGGGAGCATAATTTTGTCAAATAAAATTATCCACGGCAAAAGACATATCTCAGGGTCAGTGTACTCGAGTATCGTCAGGAGCAAAAGAAAATTACCCTATGGTCTCTGGCAGTGAAGTCCCTATGCTTCAGCTGGACCGAGGTTTATTTATCATACAGCCGAGAGCATCGCTATTATAGTCTCTAGCAACGGCAGGTGGCCGGGAGACTAGTTTCATTTTGTACAGCCTGAAATCAAGGCTGTGTTTTTTTCCTCTAACTCCGGAGCGGGTTAAAAGAGGGAAGCTATTCAGCAGCAGAGAAGTTTTGTCTACAGTTAATCAAGTCCCTCATGCTTGATATCCGAACATCGTCATCACCAACATCAGGAACAGGTGACAGGGTTACCATACCTAGGTCCTGATAGAAATCAAGAGAAGAGCGTAACGGAGACGCCGCATCATCAGCCCTTGAGTGTTAGAGAGACACTGAGATTAAGAGAGGAAGATAGAGAAGGAGGGAGAAAATAGACAGGACCAGTAGGGTCTGTTCAGTATCCATTGGACGGATAGACACTGAGTCTGCGTTCGTAAAACTAAGTCTATTATTTTTAGCATTTCTTGTGGTGTAGTTATCAGCGCATATCGCCTAACAAGTAGAAAGCTGTGTAGAGTTTCGTTGAGGAAGAGTCACCAGGACTGAGACAATAAGAAGGCTTATTAATGTTAGAGAGTGGAGGCTAAGTTGACAGCCCCACCAAATTAGATTTGGTTTAAAGCACTAACCATTTTTATTGTTCCTCAGCAGGGTGACAGGAAGAGTGAATGTGATTTGGGGTTTTTTTTTGTTGAGTGTCTCTCAATTTAATTGTTACCTTGATTTTTCCAGGCCGTGCAACAGTGCACGCTATTGACTGACTTGATGACGTATGATGCCATTTTTATGTTTTCTTGTATGTAAATAAATATATAAATAAATTATTTACTGGATCAGCTTCTATTCTTTACTATACTTACTCTATGTTGTCTGTATAGTGGTGTTTGTGGTCGTAATTATACACCTTATCTCCTTGTGTTTCAAGGCAGTCAGAGGTGGGGAGACTATAGCCATTTTTTTTTAGTCACGAAGCGGCAGGGGGAGATTCAAATCCTGGGTCTATCTCTTGAGCCAATAGTCTCACCTGTCCACAGGCATGTTATTTTCCATCTAAATTCTATCTTCTCAGACTTTCTCATACTAGGGTCTTGCTTTCATTCAGGCACACTCTATAAACTTAAAACCACTTCGTGACAAGTGGGCGGCAATCGTCCGGTGGATCATTCTGTTGAGATCAATTCTGTGATCTACATTCATAGATTGTCTCTAGGAAGTTTCTGAGAATAGAATTTCTTTAAATATCCCCTAGACTTGAGCTATTAGAACTGATCCAGTTATAGGTTTTTCCACAGGTTGCAGTCTAGTAGATTTGTGGTATTTTTGATGTATATGACATAAAGGTAATTGATGGCATACCGACATATTTTTCTTTAACAGGAAGGTAATCTAGTTTTTGGTAGCTTCTTAACTAAATTTTTCTCAAGTTATTATTCAGACTTAGTGCTAGTCTGAGGTCGGGTTTTTGGAACATCGGTTAAAGAGGGAATATTTTATATTACGTAACTGGTCGTTCCTTCTCTTTTCCTTTTCTGTCATTTCTCTGTAATTGTGAACTTACAGCAGTTTACAGGTAAGATGGCGGATATGGCCAAGTTACGAGCTGCCTGGCGCGACGCTGCTCAAGACATGGGAATGGATAAGGAGGAGACTAAGGCCTACCTGATAAGGGAAAATGATAGGCATATTCAGCGAGAGAAAGAGAAGGAGGACAGGGCTGCCGCCGCGGAAGCAGCGGAGAGACAGGCCGAGATGGAACTTCGGAAATTGGAAGCCCAGGAGAAGGCAGCAGAGAGACAAGCAGCAGAGAAGGCAGCGGAGAGACAGCATGAACTTGCCCTGCGTTCTCTGGAACTGCAGTACCAAGCTTCGGGAGGCAGTTCGGCTAATGGAGATTCACCCGGAGCAGGAGCGACAGACACCTCAGGAAACGGAGGGCCCCGGATGGCAGCCATGAGCTTCCCATTTGACTCGTTCCCTAATGGGAATGAGAAGATTGACGTGTTCCTGGAGAAATTTCAAAGAATGGCAAAGGCATACGGGTTGGATGAGAGTCTTTGGTGTCTAAAATTATCGCAATCGCTCAAAGGTCATGCGTATGAAGTTTACAACAAGTTGCTCATAGATGATCAGAACAACTTTGAGGCACTGCGAAACGCTTTGTTGCAAAGGTTTCAGTGGACACCCCGCAAATGCCAAACCATGTTCAGGGAGAGCAGGCCGGAGAAGGGAGAGAGTTTCGCACAGTTTGCCGAGCGGGTGAGAAATTACCTTACTCGCTGGAGGGAACTGTCAGGACTGGCGAAAACTTTTGAAGGGTTGGAGGAGTTAGTTCTGTGTGAACAAGTTAAGGCAAACATGTCCCCCGACTTGAGGCGATATCTGGCAGAGCAGGGAGCCCAGCAACTTGATCAAATTATCGTGTTCGCCGAAAGGTACCAGACAGCACAGGCCGAAGTACTGGGACAGAAACGGAAAAACCCAGACCTGCCAGCCCCAGACAAAGGAGCTTCATCATCGCAGCCGGCTACTTCCCCAGCTCATCAGCAACCAGGGCCTTCTCGCAAGGAGCCTCATTTTGGTTATAACTTGCGCCCCCAGCAGCATAACCGAGCATCGACAACAACCTCTCAGGAACCCGCTAGGAACAGAGGAGATAATGAGAGGTATTGCCAGAATTGTAGAACCACCTCCCACTGGACATCACGGTGCATGAACAAACCCCCAGCTCACCATGCAGCTTGTTTAAGGCCGGTGAGATGGACAAAAGGGAATAAATGGGAACCAGTCCAGGCAGAGAAGTTGTTCTCTAACAGTGGACCAGCCGTAGTGAATGGGACAGCCACTATGTGTTTGTTTGACAGCGGGCTTACTTACCCCAGTATCATCGCTCGTCATTTGGTGAAACCAGGGCAGTGGACCGGAGAAATAGTTGAGATTGGTGGAATTTTGAGAAGAGGTATCTCACAGCGTCTGCCCGTAGCCAATATTGAGGTGAAATGCAAGTTTGTGTCTGGCACAATCAAGGCAGCTGTAATGGCACAGCCAGCACATGATTTCATCCTGGGAAGCCCTTACTTAGTTTTGGGGAACCCAACCACACCGATCCTTGCTAACGCAAGGGGGCCTACTGCAGGCCAGCAAAGTGAAATGGGAAAGCCCCAAATTCACGGAGCCCCACGGGAGCTCAAACATCCTTGTCTTGCTATGAGGAGGAGAGACGCCTCTAAAGACAGTGGAATGTTATTTACAGAGGCGTATTCGCCTGTCAGCCCTGTTCAGCCTAAAGGTAAAACAGTGGTGACGCCTCTTACTTCAGAAGTATCTTCTTTGTCGTCGGGAATTAGGCCCCCGATGGTATTACATCTCTCAAGGGAGGGAAATACTGACAAGAAGAAACATGTGCACGGTTCTTCAGTCAACTGTAAACAGTTACGCCCTGTTACGGCGATGTCTGGCCAAGCCAGTCAGACTGTTTCAAAACACTGGGAGGTTGCACCAGCTGGTAATCATTATTTACCACGCGCCGCCAGGAAAATTCGTGGGCGAAGGAAACACATGAAAGGGAGGAGGAAGGGCGACCAGTCAGGCTGCAGTCGCCAGGAGGAAATCCCATGGCGTGACCCTCACGATCCAGGGCTTGCCAAGATTTTCAAGGATATGGAGATGGGCCTGTATGATAATGCTAATTATGACAGTGATTAGATCGAGAGGTAGATCTAGATACGGGCCAGTATGAAACCCAGAGATTTCAGTGATTTAGCACGGTTTCCGTACTTGAAAGGGGGGACTTATGTGACGCTACACTGTAATTCTGACTTTTAACAGGCCCGATTCTGTGGTTCTATTTTGTATTTTCACCAGTTTTTTTTTCTTCTGATCTCGCGATTTTCCGTTGTTTACGGAAATCGCTATTTTCGGGCACGCTTTTTCACCATTTTATTTCTTCTCATTTGAATATATATCGTGTTTGGTATTTTTTTTTGAGTAGATAAATTAAATGGGTTCGTTTATGATGGTAGGTTTATTTTATTCTAGCATCAGTTTACTTTCTTCTGATTTTTCGCGATTCCCGTAAAGTTCGTTGTTTACGGAAATAATCGCCATTTCCGGCACGCGATATGACGAGGCCGGAAACACGCGGCCGGAAGCACGCGGGGTTTGCGTGGGTTGATAGTATTAATTTTTCTAGCGCTCCCATTGGTCCGCGATTTGCGTAGGAAGGGAAATCCGCGTGGGCGGTTGCTCTTGTATATATTGAGACAGAAAACGGGGATTCGGTCTCTATGAAAAATAAGTGCCAGCCGTCAGACTACGTAATTTATCGTTCTCCACTGTGGGAAAAACCAGCGATGAATTGGTATGTAAGATTTTATCGTATTATCGTTTTATTCATTAGAGGGTTCTTTGAGAAATTCGCCCTTAGGTAAAGATTAACTTTTCAGTTTTAAAATAAACGATAGCGCCATTAATTACTATTTTTGAAGAACGACGTAATGCAACAGTGTGCTTATTCTTTCTATGATTTTGGCAATAGATAGGAGTGTGTGAAGTTGTGAGAAACACGTGTGCCATATTTGTAGGATGTTATGTAAAACCACCATTTATTCCTGTATATTTTCTAATGTAAATTTATGGGGAAATCCCTGGTGTGTTCGTTAATTTTTCTGAGCCTTAAAAATGTGAGAAATATGGTCAGAGGGTTCAGATTTACGTTGTAAATGAATTATACTGCTTAGGGGAGGAAACTATTCCTATAGCGAGATTTAATTTAATAAGAGTAAGCCGGGGAAACTCCTGTGTTAATGGGTAAAAGGATTTCCCTATTTTTGTCAAGTTTGAACACGTGATCGGCCATGCGTAACGGCCATGTAACATGTCAGACGGGTCTGGGCTATTGTTTGTTTTACCTGGCAGATTTTAGTAGAAGGAGGGGAGGATGAGTGTGATTTTAGTGCCACGTGGGATAGTATTATGTATTGTTGTGAAGAACGAGAGAAAGGGGAGAAGAAGTGAGAATGAAGAGACACGTGTATAGAATTATTTTCTGTATCGTATATGTTAGCGATAAGCGATTTTAGAGTGGGTGTACATGAGTCGCTGTTTCTTTTAATTTCAGCGAGTCACGGTGGAAACAGTGGGGAGCATAATTTTGTCAAATAAAATTATCCACGGCAAAAGACATATCTCAGGGTCAGTGTACTCGAGTATCGTCAGGAGCAAAAGAAAATTACCCTATGGTCTCTGGCAGTGAAGTCCCTATGCTTCAGCTGGACCGAGGTTTATTTATCATACAGCCGAGAGCATCGCTATTATAGTCTCTAGCAACGGCAGGTGGCCGGGAGACTAGTTTCATTTTGTACAGCCTGAAATCAAGGCTGTGTTTTTTTCCTCTAACTCCGGAGCGGGTTAAAAGAGGGAAGCTATTCAGCAGCAGAGAAGTTTTGTCTACAGTTAATCAAGTCCCTCATGCTTGATATCCGAACATCGTCGTCACCAACATCAGGAACAGGTGACAGGGTTACCATACCTAGGTCCTGATAGAAATCAAGAGAAGAGCGTAACGGAGACGCCGCATCATCAGCCCTTGAGTGTTAGAGAGACACTGAGATTAAGAGAGGAAGATAGAGAAGGAGGGAGAAAATAGACAGGACCAGTAGGGTCTGTTCAGTATCCATTGGACGGATAGACACTGAGTCTGCGTTCGTAAAACTACGTCTATTATTTTTAGCATTTCTTGTGGTGTAGTTATCAGCGCATATCGCCTAACAAGTAGAAAGCTGTGTAGAGTTTCGTTGAGGAAGAGTCACCAGGACTGAGACAATAAGAAGGCTTATTAATGTTAGAGAGTGGAGGCTAAGTTGACAGCCCCACCAAATTAGATTTGGTTTAAACCACTAACCATTTTTATTGTTCCTCAGCAGGGTGACAGGAAGAGTGAATGTGATTTGGGGTTTTTTTTTGTTGAGTGTCTCTCAATTTAATTGTTACCTTGATTTTTCCAGGCCGTGCAACAGTGCACGCTATTGACTGACTTGATGACGTATGATGCCATTTTTATGTTTTCTTGTATGTAAATAAATATATAAATAAATTATTTACTGGATCAGCTTCTATTCTTTACTATACTTACTCTATGTTGTCTGTATAGTGGTGTTTGTGGTCGTAATTATACACCTTATCTCCTTGTGTTTCAAGGCAGTCAGAGGTGGGGAGACTATAGCCATTTTTTTTAGTCACGAAGCGGCAGGGGGAGATTCAAATCCTGGGTCTATCTCTTGAGCCAATAGTCTCACCTGTCCACAGGCATGTTATTTTCCATCTAAATTCTATCTTCTCAGACTTTCTCATACTAGGGTCTTGCTTTCATTCAGGCACACTCTATAAACTTAAAACCACTTCGTGACACAGATAAACCTCTCCAAGACAGTAGCAACCTGCTTCTCTCTGTCAAATCGCCGAGAAACAATTAAACTGCAGCTAAATGGAAGTGAACTTCCAATCGAGGAAAACCCAACATACCTAGGAGTCAAGTTGGATAAAAGACTCACCTGGAAGCCGCACATAAAAGCAGTAGAACAGAGAGCAATAAGAAAGCTCTCTATTATGAAGAAACTGGCTGGCACAAGTTGGGGGGCAAATACCAACATACTTAAAAAAGTCTATACAGGCACAGTCAGACCTGTACTTGAATATGGCATGTCAGCCTGGGCCACAGCATCTAAAACAAACACAGAATGTCTAGGGAAAGTGCAAAATTCAGGCCTTAGACTAATCACTGGAGGGATGAAGACTTCTCCAATCCAAGCAATGGAGCGATACACCAACATCCGCTCTCTTGATGACAGACGTGAGGAAAAGGTATTCACTCACAGTGAGAAGCTTCTACGAATGCCAAGTCATCCAATGCATGCCAAACTCCATAGTGTGACAAAGAACAGGCTGAAAAGAACCAGCTTCCTAAACATCTCCAAACATCTGCATCGATGCCATGAAGACCTCCTCCCAAATCGATCTACTGAGATTGAAATGTTAATTGATTACGAGGAGCCAGACGACTGCCATGGAAATATATCTATCATCACAGAAGTCCCTGAAATAAAAAAGAAAGGCCACCTGACCCCTCAACAACTAAAATCTTTGGCTCAAGAAATGATTGAAGAAAAGTACAACCCGAAGGAGTGGACACATGCATACACAGATGGATCTGCTGAGGAGGCAGTAAAGAATGGTGGAGGAGGCATTTTTATAAGATTCCTAAATGGAAAGATCATCCGAAAGGCCTTCCCAACTGGAAAGATCTCCTCCAATTTTAGGGCAGAAGCCTCTCCACATGTAAGCCTACCTTGCCGTGGTTGGAGAGCTTGAGCGCCTCAATGATCCCGGGAGCTATGCCGGCGGGAGTTTTACTCCTGGCAGGGTCACCCAAGCCGGACAGGTCCTGGGTGAGGGGCCAGACTAAATGGGCTGAGGAGTGGGTGGAACCCTATAGGTGTAGATGCAGAACCCACCGGCGAGTGGTACATGCTCTGGTCTGCACCAATCCACCCCCACTTCATGGGTTAAATGCTTTCTTGCCTCATTCTTCACTGTTTGTCGTCTATCACGCCCATGGCGACCGTTGCCTCAATTGGCTGTGTGTGGTGTACCCGGAAACGGGGCCTCCCAGTACTGAGGCAAAGTTAAGTCCCCGATGTCACTTATCGGTGCAGAATTGAGAGAGATGGCTGAGCATCACAATCCCTCCTGTGTTGCAGCATGATGAGAACCCAGCATTGCACACTGAGCTTGGGGGGATCACTTGGGCACCAGACTTAATACTGGCTCTTGACTGGATGGCCGCATGCAGGAGATTTCTACAATGGAGGGTTGGCAGGTGGTGGGTATCGGGAAGTGGCTCTGTGCAGGACGTGAGGATTCCTTGGGAGAGCCCAGAACCAGAGCACAGCATTGTGCAAGCTCTGCATAGTTGGAGAGCCCCCTGGATGACGGGGAATGCACAGTGTGCTACCCCACCTATCCCCAACTGCTAACTTAGAACCAGAAGTGGGGTCCTCTGTATGCGTGCCAGGCCAGGATAAAATGCCTGGGAAAGAGACTGGAGCTCAGAACTCCCTAACTCAAAGTTGCAGGATGGCAGAAAAGCCACGGGAAAGACAGGGCTATTTTGAAGATAACGCAACCATATTTTCACCATACGAGCTCGGACGCCGCCTCGGTAAACAAGGTCCGCGCAGAGCAGTGACACCCCCAGGCTGCTTGCGAATAGTCTACTACTGGGAACATAAACAGATTAGGGATGAGCCCACTCTCCCGTTGAACAGGTGCTAAAGTCGTGGATACTGGGCCAGAAGGCGCACCGGAAACCACAGTATCATGCAACTCGCTTTTTTTTTTCTATGGAGAGTACACCGTCAAATAAATCTCGTTCTGGTGCTCGCCCTGTGGAGCTCCACCAGGCAGGTGCAGTGCCGGGCTCTGAGCCTCGACAGAGCCCACCCTCAGCTACTGGAGGACCCTCTAGACCGTCTTGTGGAGTCAACAGACGGCGGAGGAGAACTACTGACCAAAACAAAACAGCAAAAGAGAAACCCAGAGTGCCACTTGTCATGATGCACTGGAATGCAGAGGGAGTGAACAGCAAGCAGGCTGGATACAGCAAAAAGACAGAGCTGGAAAACATCTTGTATGAGAAGCAAGTCAGTGTTTGCTGTATCCAAGAGACTCACTTGAAAGCAGATCAAACCTTTAAAATAAGGGGATATCAATGCTTCAGATCCGACAGACAAGATAGACGAAAAGGAGGAGTACTTACTCTTGTAAGGAATAACATTCCTGCACACGAAAGGAAAACCTTCATGGATGGAGCAGAATATCAGCTGCTGCAGATAAAGGTAGACAAGATGGAAATAGAACTCCTGAACTATTACTGTCCGAACAACAAACCCCTGAGTCTCAGCTCTATACAGGTACCAGTCTCCAACTTTATAGCAGTTGGAGACTTTAATAGCCACTCCCAGAGCTGGGGCTATAACCATCTGGATCACAGAGGTGAAGAGGTTGAAACTTGGCAAGATGATCACTCCCTAATCCTAGTCAATAATGCCACAGATACTCCTACCTTCTACTCCAGAGGATGGCACACAACCTCAACACCAGATCTTGCCTTCTCCACACCAGATATAGCTGGATCTATTAGAAGAGAAGTAGGAGACCAACTAGGGGGAAGCGACCATCGCCCAATCTTTCTTACTGTCCAGAGTGCAACTCTCAGTACAGGCCCAGCCATTACAAGATGGAACTACAAAAAAGCCAACTGGGGTTTATTCAGGCATCAGGTGAACACGCTGCTGTCTACCCTCAAGGTACAGAACAGAGACATTAATGAAGTGGTAAAGACTTCAACAGATGCATACTACAAGCTGCAAAAGAAACCATTCCCAAAGGATGCCGGCGTAACTACATACCATACTGGTCCAGCACACTCCAAGAACGTCAGGAAGCTATGGACAAGGCTAGAAAGGACGCAGAGTCTCAGCCTTCACTTGAAACTCACAACAAATGGAAAAAGGCTGTAGCAGAGTTTCAGAGAACAAAGCTAGAAGAAAAGCGGAAAAGCTGGAGAACTAAAACGGCATCGCTGAACCTTGAGAAAGACGGCAGGAAACTTTGGAGATTAGTCAAGTCTCTAAATGAAGAGCATTCCTCACCAAGGCAGACTATCACATTGGATGAAGGTGGCAAACTTTTCAGAGGAAAACAAGCTGCAGACTTGTTTGCTAGAAGATACAGTTCAGAAAGCAACTTACCCATTAACATAGACCATCAGAGAGAGATAAGAAAAGAAATACTGGCAACCATGGGACAGACAGATACTCCTGCCCCAATGAGGGAAACCCATCACACTAGGAGAAAACTACAGAAGGCTATTCCAAGCTTAAGTTTTCAAAAGTCACCCGGCCCCAGACAAAAATCAGCAACGAAATGCTAGTAAATCTGAGCTCAGCAGCAAAAGACAAAACTGCTTGAGATATTCAACCACAGCTGGTTGAAAGGAACGGTACCCCAAGTATGGAGAGAAGCCATCACAATACCCATACTAAAGAAAGGGAAATGTAAGACCGAGGCTGCAAGTTACCGGCCAATCAGTCTCACAAGCTGTGTTGGGAAGACTATGGAGCGAATAGTCAACCACAGATTGAAATGGTATTTAGAGTCTGAGCAGATCCTGGTGCCGGAACAAGCTGGATTTAGAGAATGCTACAGTATAGAAGACCAAGTTACTTACTTGTCTCAAGCAATAGAAGATGCCTTCCAGGAGAAGAAAAAGGTCCTAACGATCTGGGTCGACTTCAAGCAGGCCTTTGACAAGGTGTGGAAAGATGGCCTCATTGCAAAACTTAGGAGAAGTGGAATCCAAGGCAACATGATGAAATGGATCCAGTCATACTTGCATAACAGGAGAACTAGAGTCACTCTTGACGGTCTGCAGAGCAGAAAAGTGTTGCTCCATCAGGGGGTACCTCAAGGAGGAGTAATTTCCCCAACACTCTTCCTTGTTTACATCAATGACCTGGTGAAAGATCTCCCTGCAGGAGTTAAAGCTGCCTTATATGCAGATGACCTAGTACTCTGGTGCGCTGATGAAAATGTCACCAGCAAATTATAGAATGCAGCGGGCAGCAGACATGCTAGTGTCATGGGCAGAGAAATGGCTTATCACAATAAACACAGACAAAACCTCCACAACACTGTTCTCTCTCGCCCCCAAGGACAAATCAGCTAACATACACCTAGGGACAACCGTGATCAAGGAAGAAAGCTACCCCACCTATCTTGGGGTGACATTTGACCAAAGGCTTACATGGAATAAGCATATTGTAAATGCAGAAGGAAAGGCCCGAAGACGACTAGGCATACTCAGAAAATTAGCAGGTACCAACTGGGGAGCAAATGAACGAAATCTAAAGAAGATTTATAATGGAGTAATAAGACCACACTTAGAGTTTAGCTCAGCAGCATGGTCATCAGCTGCTAACTCACATCTGCAGTCTTTGGACAAGGTGCAAAATCAAGCTCTCAGGCTCATGACAGGAGCCATGAAAACTACACCAATAACAGAGATGCAGAAGGTTGCTGGATTACAGACATTGTCCCATAGAAGAGACACAAAAACCATGATCCAGATGGAAAAGTACAACAGTATGCCAATGCACCCAATGAAGGCAAGACTAGATGATCTGGCATTGGGACGTCTAAAGCGTAGCAGCTTTGTGCATCGGGGGAAAAGACTTATAAGACAGCATCAAGAAGACCTATCCATGAAGACAACACCACTGAAGCCCACCCTATACCCTGTACCATGGGAGCAGGCCAGCAGTGCCCTCCAAATTAATACAACAGTCAGTGGTCTCACAAGTGGATGTGAGTATAATGATCTGCAAAAACGAACTGCTACATTGAGTATGATCCAAGAAAGCTATCCCGATCAATCATGGATACATGCCTATACAGATGGATCAGCAACGAATGCTGTTAGGAATGGAGGTGCCGGTATCTTTATCTCATATCCTGACAACCACTATGAGACTAGGCACATTCCCACTGGTAAATTCTGTTCCAACTATACAGCTGAGGTTCAAGCTCTAGAGCAAGCTGCAACTATGATTTATAACACCAACTCTGACTGCCACCAGGTAGTCATCCTCACAGATGCACTGTCTGTCCTGCAAGCTCTCAAGGGTGGTAAACTCCCGCATCTGAGAAATGAACTAAACAAGGTAGCTGCCAAAAAGAGAACATACTTCAGTGGGTACCATCTCATTGTGGTGTACCCGGAAATGAAAAGGCAGATAAACGTGCAAAAAAGGGAGGAGAATGTGAACAAGAAGATAATGAAGTCACATACTTTGAGAAAAAGAGAGCTATCCAGACTATCAGAAGAGAACAGAACCAACCCAAAGACGACTATCACACTCTCGACCGGCAGGGACAGACAACTATTTTTCGACTCAGGACAGGGCATAACAAACTGAATAAACACATGCACAAGCTACGATTGTCTGCTTCACCACTAAGATAGTAATCTTCACTGACTGCAGATCATTACTTGAATCAATACAACACACCAGAAATGATAACATGATGAATGAGATCAGATCTGAGCTTAACATCATCCAAAGGTCATCAACCATTGCCCTTCAGTGGTTACCTGCCCATTGTGGAATCGCTGGTAATGAGAAAGCAGATGCTCTATCAAGAAGTGGCAGTAAAATGGAACAATACAGCCACCCATTGCCCTATCGGGAAGCAAAAACCATCATCCACAACAAGTACAAAAATCAGTGGAAGGAGGAAGGGGATATATACAGCAGAGATGACCCAATCCACCACCTAAACAGACACCAACAGACGACAATTTTCCGCCTGAGAACTGGTCACTGCAGATTACTTGGACATCTCTATCGCCTCAAGATATCCCACACGAATGAATGCCCTTGTGGAACTGATATCCAGACTCCAGAACACATTCTCCAGAACTGTCCAACTCATGATAAACTGCGACGTGCGACCTGGCCAAAAGGTGATGAGCTCCAGCAGAAGCTATGGGGCTGCCGCGCCGACCTGGAAAAGACTGTGGACTTCGTCCTGGCGACAGGCCTGCAAATTTAGCATGACTACAAACCGAACGCAGAAGAAGAAGAAGAAGTACTTCATGCCTGAGGGAGCAATAATACTATTTTTTCTTTGTTTCATCAGTGGCCCGACACCCCCCCCCCCCCCCCCCCCCACACACACACACACAGGGCTCCATCATAATTTTGGATGATAATAACTACTGGAAAATGCCATGTTTTATTTCCCACAATCTATATCTTTAATACATGCTGCAGTGTAAGTTGAAAGTTTTTATACACTTTTATTAGTCTTTATTTGCCAGCCATCTAGCCACTACTCTACTCGACTCAAGCAGAATATAAAATATTTTCCTATGAGTTAACTAAGCATTTTTTTTTCTCGAACCTATTTTCTTTGCTGGAGATTTTATCACAGGTTGGTCCCTGTTCTTGTTCAGCTGCTCCACCAATCTAGCCTTCTCAGGGGATACGCCACCAATAGGAACAATTTTCACATTCTCACCCATCTCAGCAAGTTTTGTGCGCGCCATGATTGTTGGGAACTCCTTGTGATCAGAGGCAAGCTCCACTGACACCTGCAACATAGCACATTTCATTCAGTTTACCCCATAGTTCTCTGTGTGGGTCCCAGGGCCCAATACTATGGAGAAAAGAAATGTACCTTATTAAGAATGTCACAACAGATAGTCAAGGAAAAATATGGATGGGGCTAGCAGCATTATCAAGTAAAACTAAATGCTACTGAAACTATCACTGCCGGAGCACACACAAAATGCTCTAACCCAGGCTTTCTGCAAGGATGCAACAAAGTGTGAAAAAAAAGGGACAAGAATTACTTCATGCTACTACAGGTCTGTATCCTTTTATCTGAAATCCTGAGGGACAGCAGTTTCAGAAACTGATGATTTTTTTTTCCAGATGTCACCCAAATCACATTAGAAAAGTAGCCCAAATCGTCCAAAATAACCCAAGCGTGCAAAAAGTGTTTAAAAAATAGCCCAAAGTCACCCAAAATAATAAGAAATCTCCCAACTGTGATTGAAAAGTAACCCAAACAAACTTTAGATTTTCAGAACACTTCAGTTTTCGAGTGTTCGATAAAAGAATATAGACCTGACATATAAGTTTGAGTAAAAATGGTTAAATCTAAAGTATGTTAGTTTTACAAAGGAACAATCATGGCTGTGTAGTCGAAGTAGTGGAGTCAGTCATTTTTTAGTGGAAGAAGGTAAAAGTTAAAGGATCCCGTTACACGCCCATTGAGGTATATTGGGAATATGGTGTTAGGCGCATATTTTCTTGACCATCGGCACAATAAGGGTGATGTGGTCAGCATCAAGCCGGCAGCCTTAACTCTCCCAGAGTTGCTCTGGTACCCAGTTCATTAGGCTGGGTCGACCCCGAAGCCGTCTGCAGTCTAAAAATCCCACCTCAACTGGGGATCGAACCATGGACCACCAAGCTAGGAAGCCAGTGCACTAACCACTTTTTAGTGGAGTCGGTTTAAAATGTCCCGACTCCGACTCCTAATTTTATGACATTAAGTCAAGGCAGATCCAATATAACTCCATATAAGTGCATAATGTTATGCCATATCATTAATTAAAAAAAACTGCAGTCGGAGTCAGACTTCTAAAATTTCCGGTGTCGAGGTCGGAAATCTGTATGGCCAACTCCACAACCCTGGGAACAATACAATAGTTACAGGATATTATGGGACATAATACCCTTCACAAGATACAATTAAACAAGAGACAACAGAGAAGGTAGACAAAAGAAATATATACAAAGGCTGATGACAAGAACAGAAAGAGACAGGACAAAAAATTAAGTGTAAACAGAAAGGTAAAGCTACATGTTGTCCCACAGCAGATACTCCAGTAGCAGTGTGAAGTGTTATAGACTTTATTATACTAGGTCCAACTTTATGATGTGGGGTGACTAGTTCCCATCCTTGTTGCCTTAGCCTTCCCTAACCCAACAGCAGAATCTGCCACCCATTTACAGCTGGGTTGACTGACGCATGATGCTACAAGGATTCGATTCTTTGCTGCTGATAGGCAAGCACTCTAACCGCTTAGCCAACATGAAAATATTAAACAACCAAAACCAGAAATAGGAACAAGAGAATTGAACTACAACTACAAAGAACATAAAACTGAAATTACATACGAGGTGCGTTTTAAAATAATAATAAAACCATCATATATAAAAATGATCTATTGCAGCCAAAAGTGGACCACACATTTACATTATTTCTCAACATAGTCACCATTGACTTCAACACATTTTTGGTATCGTGGCACCAGGTTCTTAATTCCAGTGTCAAGGAAGTCTGCCGCCAGATGGGTGCCGAAAATGTTAACTGATGAACACAAGCAGAAACGCCTGGCTTCGGCTTAAAAATTTTTGCAGCGCTATCGAAATGAAGGAGATGAATTTTTGGGCCACATTGTTACTGGAGATGAGACCTGGATTTCCTACACAAACGTCGAATCAAAGCAACAGTCGATGCAATGGCGACACTCATGGTCCCCGAAAGCACCTTCTGTCAAAAAGATCATGGCCACTGTTTTCTGGGACAAAGAAGGGGTCATGTTTATTGATTTTCTTGAACGTGGAAAGACAGTTAATGCCAATGCTTATTGTGACACTGATAAAACTTAGACGTGCCATCCATAACAAAAGACGTGGGTTGCTGTCCACTGGGATTGTGTTTTTGCACGATAATGCTCGACCTCACACCGCAGATCGAACTGTTCAATTGTTGCAAAAATTTCACTGGGAAATTTTTGACCACCCGCCCTACAGCCCCGATCTCGCGCCAAGTGATTACCACCTTTTCATGCACCTAAAGAAGTGGCTGGCATCCCAGCAGTTTGAAACTGATGAACTGCAGACAGGCGTTAATGAATGGTTCAAGACACTGGCGGCAGACTTCCTTGACACTGAAATTAAGAACCTGGTGCCACGATACCAAAAATGTGTTGAAGTCAATGGTGACTATGTTGAGAAATAATGTAAATGTGTGGTCCACTTTTGGCTGCAATAGATCATTTTTATATATGATGGTTTTTTTATTATTTTAAAACGGGAATTACTTAAAAAACGCGCCTCGTATCTAGCCTTAAATAAGACCATGCATTAGTAACAAAGAAGAACATCAGAAATATTAGATAAGGTCTATCTATAGCTTGGTTGTGACCCCTAAGAAAATTATGTTGTTTTTTTTTTAAACAAGAAAAGGGCTATTTTGATGAAAATTCGAAATACCTGAAATTATTCTTATCCTAATCAGAATCATAATTCTACATAAAGTTGAACCTTCTCCAGATATTTAAAAAAAAAAAAGCCTAATGTGTCTTCCAGAATAAATTTTTTGTTGTTCTGAACAACCATGCCAGATACAGTGTGAGCTAGACTTTTAACAAAAACATACACAAAGCATATTAAAATGTCAAAAGTTTCTTCAAATAAAACTGCTGTGTATTTTTATGGATTCAGCTCTTTGAACACTTTGCTAGCCTACAACATGCTTGCTGATCACATGCTGTTTATTATGTTTATGGATTAAAGCTTTATTTGTGATTGGTTGGAGGTCTACAACATGTAAGAAAATGACATCCTTGATTATATTTTACCATACTTGCATCTATAAATATTTTTTGGGGATATCCCAAGAAAGAATGTTCTCGTGACCTGATTTGAAAATCAATTTTCTGTTAATAGAAATGTTTCTCTCTGCCTGCGTTTTAAGTATGGTTCACTAAAATACCATATTAACTCAGATTAACAAACATGGACATGCACTGGGACAATGGACTTGGCAGAGAGCTAGAAACACATTCATCCCACACTGCTGGACTGTGAACTGGAGCTGCAGACCTAAAGGAGTCTTACACTGCAGGACAGTGGGCTGGAAAGGATTAACAAATAATATGTAAATATGTATCTTATATAAGTGAGCACTTAAAACACACTGCACACACATCAAATTGTACCTTCAAGCAGCCAAACACACTGCCACTGCTTCTGCCAGACACAGAACTGTTTAATGAGGAAGCCTGGGAATAGTTGTGCTGTCCATTTTTACTGGTGTCTATAATTTCAATTTCTCTCTGCACAAAAAGGTTATCTGAGCGCAGGACAGACTTGAGAGACATTCCTCCACTTCCAATCAATACAGGCTGAAAAAAAAAATTATATTCATAACATACCAATTAACTCTTAAGATACCCATCACACTTTTAAGTGGTCAGTAACTAGGTTTGATCTGATAAAAACTTGGTGCATCGACATTACCTTGGCCCACAGGAGCAAATTGTATTGATGGGAAAAAAAGAAGTCAGGCAGTTTTCTTTATATACGAGACAAACTGGATTAAAAAAACCAGAGAATCTAAGTCTAATCCTAGCTAGTCTAATGGCTAAACTGACACATGCTTCTTTTGATCGACACCCCTGAAAACTCAAAATTACCGCCACTGAGGTAATTTACCACTATATGCTGACTACTGCCTCAAGATATTCACATAAATCTAAGTGCCAATTACAACCACACAGATACATTAAAATTCTTCACTGCTGATCATGTCATTGTGACATATTCAAACACATTCTTTTTCCAACAAAATGCTACCCAAAGTACCCTAACAATGCAGCTGAACTGTGGTTCTTAATAAAGCTTGTTCCCTGCTTCAGAGGCCTAAACAACATATCAAAATAGCAATGCTCTAAACTGAAGATTTAGCAAGATGCCTTAATAAAACATTTAGCAATACATACGAAGACAAGAAGATCAAGCCTAGAATATCTTAATTCTAAGAAACTGAAGAAAACTCCGAAAAACCAAATGTTACAAGCTGGCAACATAAAATGATGTTAATAAATTGTATTTTATCCTCACCGTTTGTTGTCCTGCTTCCCTGCAGTATAATCGAAAGACCAGTGCTGATTTCCACCACCGTTCCACTGCTGCACCATCAAATAAAATAGGAAACACCGAGCGATGATTGAATATTACAGCTGAAAACCAAAATAAAACAACAAAAAAGAATGAAATAACAGTCTTTAATACTGAGCCATGTGGTCAAAGGAAGCTCTGAATAATTACTAACCAAATGACCAGAGTGCAGTTCCCGTGTATTTCCTGGTGGTCTCTGAAGAGAAATAGAAAGAATAAGCCTACTGCATCCTCAGGTATGTTGTACAAAGTGATTAATAAGAGTTTCTGCATCTCATCAAGTAAAATAAACTGCCTCAGAAATCATCGCTGCAAAAGCACGTGAATGCTTGAGGCAGGCATCTTACAAGGGGACCAGCTGCTGTACTGGTTCCATGCTCCATAAGGAGTACAAAGGAAGTTGATGATGACATAATCAGTAACTTGGCAGTAACTGATATAAGGATGGTGCTCTGCAGAAAGCATAAGGCAGAAATAAACAAAAACAGATGTAAAGACATCGACATACTTACATTTCATTTTTAAATTCAATAAGCTCTAATAATGCATTTTAACCCTACATTCTTTTGTTTTATTGTCAATCATCATCATCATCATCAACATCATCATCATCATCCTTCAATACCCCAACAAACGTATGCCAAGTCTTTCTATCCCGTGCCGTCTGCTCAAGGTCTTTCCATATCTTCATCATCCTTGTCATCTGTCGCCAGTTCTCTTCTCCATGTGTTCTTTGGTCTCCTCTGCCTCTGTTACCTAGGGGATTCCAGAACAAGGACTGCCTGGTGAAGCTTTAAACAAACCTCAATGTGTGTCACATCCATCTTCAGTGTCTTCTTCTCATCTCATGTTCCACTAGCACTTGTCTGGTTCTTGTCATCAGTTCGATATTAGTAATCTTTGTCATACCACTTCAGTTCTTCTATTCTACTCAAGCACTCAATTATGAAAGTCTTTTATTGGCAACACTGATGATTAAGTTTAACATTATGTTTTAAAACCATTAATAAACACTTGTCCTGCGGAGACAGGGAACGAATAGGACTACTGTTCCCTCATGCATGTCATTAGAGGAATATAATATGAGGCCGTACATGGGACTGACAACCTCATCATGTAAAACAGTTACAGAAACCGCAACAGCAGACAAATATTTGTAAGTAGGCTTCTTTACAGCTTACAGGAAGCCTGCACCAATGCATTCATGTGCTTTTACAGCAATTTGTTTCTGCGTCCCTTTTGGGCATGGATAGCACACACACACACACACAAAATACTGAGAATAGAAAGAGTTAGCTACATTTGGAGCTGGAACTATTTTGGCTGCAGATTGAAACTGTTTATTATGCAAAGTTTCAAAGTTCTTTTTCCTCTGTTATCCACTTAACCACAATCGCCAGAGCAGTTATTTCAGTGCAGTGATAAGTTGTGGACAGCTAAAAAAATGAGTAATGAGAATGTCCTGACAGAAGCCAGTGCAGTGATAAGTTGTGGACAGCTAAAAAAATGAGTAATGAGAATGTCCTGACAAAAGCCAGTGCACAAAGGAAGCTTATTAATGCACATTTTCTCTGATCATATCATAAAAAGAAGACAGCTGAAATAAATTGTGTCAACAGGACAGATTAAGGGACAAAGAGACACAAGACGACACAGACAGAAGATACTAGACAGACTGACATCTTGACAAGGAAAGAAGTCAACAACATAATTAATTAACAGTACTGTGAGAGAGAAAGTTGTGATGAGACATGATCACCTACACCGCCTGGCAAAGTACTTGAAGAAGATGTGTCACAAACAGACTGAAATGACTGAGGCATGATAAACAAACAGAAGCTAAACAGACTGAAATGACTGAGGCATGATAAACAAACAGAAGCTAAACAGACTGAAATGACTGAGGCATGCTAAACAAAAAGAAGCTAAGACAGACAGACAGAAAAGGTGCATATCAAGCTAATTCAGGCCAAATGGCAAAAAAAGAAAGGGGGGGGGGGGAGAGATATCAAACAAAGTAATGGATGAGCAACACAGACATGGACCTGAAAAAGCTGGTAATTGTAAACTGTTACAAGGAGAAACAGGAATGGAAATGGACAATCAGTATTGTCCTTAGCTCCCTAGCTCTTAGTATACGAGCGGCCTTTTAGAAAGGCCGATGATCGATCTGCACTAAATAATTTATTTATAAAGATAACATAAAGTGTTATATATCAAAATGTGAAGAAATGAAACCCCTATATCATGCACGTAACTAAATTGTTCAGTGGTTTTAAACATGCATTCACCTATACATTTTCGCTATTGACGGGGATCGATCATCGGCCTTTCTAAAAGGCCACTCGTATACTAAGAGCTAGGGAACAAAGATCATCAGTATTGTCCTTAGCTCCCTATGGAACAAAGACACCAACGAACTCAAGCCCATGTCCTCCTGTCCAGTGCCACCAGCTCAAAGTTTTTCTGTGTTTACCTCATCACTTTCATTTCTGTCTCCAGTTCTTTTCTCCATGTTTTTCTCTACCTATCTTACTCTGGAGATTTCTGAACAAGGACTGCCTTGTAAAGCTATCAACAGGTTTCCTCATTGTGTGTCCTATCCCTCGCCAGTATAATCTTCTCATTTCTTGTTCCAGTGGCACTTGTTTGGTTCTTATCATTTCCATGTTGAAGTACTATTTCAGTCCTTCCATTCTAAGCAAGCATTCAATTACAAAAATCTATAACTAATGGATCATACTCATGACAAAAAGCCTTAGGAGCTATATGGTAAAAGGTGAAAGTCGTCCCCTACAAGATACGACCATAAGGGAGTGAAGTGTTAGAGACTGCACCATACTAGGTCCAGCTTTACAAGGTGGGGTGACTAGTTTCCTTCCTCACTGCCTCTGCCTTCCCTAACTCAAGAACAGAGTTAGGTATTCATTTACAACTGCATAGACTGGAGTGCGATGCTAATCAGGTTTTGAACCCAATAACTTTGCCATGAGAGGCAAGTGCTCATAACCATTCTGCCAATCCAGTTTAAAAGCTTTAGATTTGAAGATATCTAAAATATACCAGATCTGTTTTAAAATGTGTCTCTGTTAGATGCCTTTTTTTTTTTTTGTCTTTGCCTCTTACCCTTTAACAATGTCTGACACATAAGCTATCTATCTCAGTGAAATGAAATGTTATATAAACTAACCCCCATCCTTGATATTCTTGGATGCGATCCTAGTCACTTCAGTGGCCACAGCATTGGGTGTGTACTTGTCTCTGGAGGCTGCCACCACAGGAAACTGGTATTCCACAAAATATGTGCTGAAAATGTAATTACACATTTTAACCCTTTCAAGTATTTTTTTTAAAAAGTATTACAGGAAGTAGGTTGCACTGCTAATAATTGCCTTGAATTTTACACATTGTTTGTAATTTTGTGGCCTAAAAGTATATCTGTGATAGGTTAAAGTCCAGAAAATATAGGGCCATGACCTCAAAAGGTCTTATCTTGCAATTACTTTCGCCAATATACAGTTTTGAGATATCCCAAGTAACAATGCATTATGAAGAGCTCATTTAAATGTGCTTCTATTTTTTACTTAGTTGATTTTCAATTAATAACCAGGATATCTGATGGTGACTGCTGGTAAAAGTATGGTAGACTGAAATGTCATGTTAAATCAAACTGACAGAATAGTGTACTTTGTGGACAATGAACTTGGCAGACAAATATCTCAATGTTCCACACTGTAAAACTGTTCATCAGAATTGGATACTTTCAAGTTTCCCACATTATAGACCATAATACGTTCAAGCTGCATTTAGTGAACAGCTGAGAGTCTAGGCTTGACTGAGATAATGTAGCTCTAGGAATAAAGCATCACGTCATTGAAACATGCAGAGCAGATAAGCTATTGTCTAATGTCCAATTCCCAAAATCTATTAACACTTCTGCAGTACTAAATATGACTGTTCGACTGCTTTCTTCAGATGTCTGAAAGTGTTCACAAAAGAAAAATGATTATGCAGACATCTGCCTGGGAAAACTGGCAATTTACTTACATTCACTCTCATTTTATTTCCATTATAAACCAATTTTTATAATTTACATTTGTTTCAGAGACACCTGATCAAGATATTCAGTCAATGACCAATCACATACACATGTATCATCATCAATCCGTTTTGTTGTCTGTGGAACCTAGAGCTGCAACTGTTGCTCGCCACACATTTTTATTCTGGGCGTCTTCTTCTTCTCTTCCCATGATGCCCCAGATGCTTAGGCTCTCTCTTTGACCACTCTTCTATAGGTCCTCTTTGGCCCACCCACACGTTTCCTGTACAGATCCCAATTGAAGGCATGACTGTTACACTTATATCTACTGGCAAAATCACCCACCTTTTCTCAGGCCAAAAATGGGTTTGCTAAAACAGGCAACGCTGTCTATCCAGCTTGAAAACTATGAACACACTTTCCTCTAATCAAGATCAAACTTACCAGAGTTTTTTGGTTCTCTGTGGCCTTGGTGGCTTCCCTGTCTTGAACTTGCTGACAGAAAGTTTTGTGTCTGACGTGTCTAGGAGATCAGTCCTGAGCAACTGTAAGCTGTCTATGTTCACCCTGGCAACATGAACTCTGCCTAGGAGGGTTAGTCTCTCCACACTCAGACCATCTGTGAGTGTAGGAATTGTAATCAAACTCTGTTTATGCGAGGTCACTGACAAGTTAAAAAAGTAAAACATTAATCCATGCATTAAAATAATAATAATAAATTCTTTAAGCGCCAAACACGGCGCATAAGGCAGAAACCAGTGCTCTCCAGGTTGTTCGTTGTGACGCCACTCCTCTTAGCTCTTGCACATTATTTAGGCCCAACGTTCTTCCTTCTCTTATTATTGTTCTTCTGAGTGTTTCTTTTGGTCTTCCTTTTTTCCGCTTACCCTCAGGAACCCAAGTGAGCGCCTGTAGTGGTATTCTGTTGTTTTGCATTCGTAGGACATGACCGATATATGACCATCGTCTTTTCCTTATATAGTCGGAGACATATTTCTGCCTAGAGTCTTCTCTTATTTGTCGATTAGTCTTGAATTCTTTCCAACTGATGTTCATGAGTTTTCTAAGACATTTGTTCTCGAATGTATTCAGCTTGTTCTCCAATGATTTTGTTATTTTCCAACTCTCACAGCCGTATGTTAACACTGAGATAACATTTGAATTAAACAGACGAAGCATTATCCATGCATTATCAAAGCCAAAATGTGACCCATCTGTCACCAGGGTTCAAAAAGAGAGAAAAGATTAGGCATAGGGCCAGTTACTCCACTGTGTAGAAACTTGGTCACAAAAAAAAAAAAAAAATTTGACAAGTCAACCAAGTAAATAATTTAAATTCTACTGGGTCATTCAAGATGGAAGAAGGCCTTCTATTTTGGGGGCTTATGAAGCAGCACAGAGAAAGCTGAAAGAAGTCTAGGCCTATTTAATCATTTTTTTTTTTTTTTGGTTCCAGGAAAATCTCAAGCATTGGCAACTGGAATGCTTGAAGCTAAACACCCAAGGAAAGTCTGCACAACAACCAAGAGGTTACAGATTTTCATAAATGGGTGCGTGCATGTGTAGAATATAAGGATTGAAATGATAAGACTATCACTAATAAGGCACTGAGGATAAGAATCAAACGGGTGCCAGCGGAGCATGGGATGAGAAGAAGACGCTGGGCATGGATAATACACAATGAGAACACCTACTAATGGCATTCAAGGCAATCATTTTCTGGAATCTCCAAGATATGAGAAGTTAAGGAAGACCCCAAAAAAAAAAACACATGGAGAGGAGAACCTGAGATGGAAATGAAAAGGGATAACGAAGACATAGAAAGACCTTGAGCAGACGGCACAGGACAGGAGGACTTGGTATGAACTTGTTGAAGGCCTATGCTCCTGGAGCAGCTGAAGGATAATGAAAAAAACAGACAAGAGTTAAAATATAAGACCATATATGACAACAAGCCTAGCTAGGCAGTGGCCAGTATGAACATTTCTTAAACTGAGTTAACAATTCATTGTCAGTCCTGACTTCTCTTAGGTCTTTATTAAAATGACAGACAACACACACAAAAGTAAGCTAGACGTTATTTGCAACGAACTTAAAAGACAGAAGCACTATCCTTCTTTTTAATCAATACAGCAATCTGTAGACAAAAACCTGAAACTCTAATATCAATACAGCTGTGTTGCAGCTGACAAAAATCTGAAATTCTAATACCAAAACAGTTGTGTTGCAGCTGACAAACACCAGAAATTCTAATATCAATACGTGGGGGTGAACATTCTGATGATAGCACATAATGAAAAATTGCATCAGGCCAAAATTACCTTCCGACATCCTTTAAACAGCGCATAAGGTTTGTGGCCAAAATATGCATATATTCTGCAACGCTTACGTATAAAACAAAGAGTACATGCTATACAAGTAAAATACCATTTACTTAAATTATTAACTACATGAAAAATAGAGAGATGGAAGAATAAAAGTCTAACCATAGCTGCTAGGTCAAGATGAGCTTACCCCCTTAGCCGTTATTAAGAGCACTCTGTGTAACAGCTTACTGAATTTCTTATCTACTGCAATAATGCTGGATTCATATCTGTGTTGTATATGCATAACCTTTACACCATCTCTCAAAAGTCAGTTATTCAATTTTTCTGCAGTGTTGGAAGATGTCACCTTTTCTTTAGCTAAGTACATGAAGAATCAGCGGGCTGGATTTTGACAGCCATGTTGTACAAAATGTGTAAACTTTAGCACATAAGAATGCAAGTGATGCACAGTAAGCACAACAGACAATACAAACTTCGAGATACTAGCAGAAACTTAAGACAATCAGGTGTCAGTGATACTTATTCTCTCAGCTTATTCTCATGTATATAATGTACATTATGATCGCTTGCAGAATCGCGGGCACAATTAAATTACTAGTTTTCACCTTTTGTTTTGGTTTCTTATACAAGCATAGTGGTTAGTGCACAGAAGGGGAACAACTAAGTAAGTAAGTAAGTTCTTATACAAGCACATACAGTTAAACTAGTGTAAGCTGAATTCATATAAGGTGACAAAACCGTACAGCACTGGGGGTTCTCCAGAACGTGGATTTGTGTCTCTTCTGCATCAAGATGGCAGGCAATGGATTTCCCACAATTTTGATGACCTTCACAACTGGTGTGTAAAGTGTTAAAAATCCTGTTTGTCACAAATATATAGTGTCTTTATCACATACCTTGCTGCAGTTTATTCACATCTTTCGATTTCTCAGAATAAGCTGAACTCAAACGGTCACTGTCACTTTCAACACTTTGTTTCCTTCTGCGGGGCCGAGACCGTGAACGAGATCTTGAATTAGATCTTGAGCGTGATTTCTTCTTCGGTTTCATAGGATTGGGATCCTTCAAAATGTCTGAATTAGTATCTTTCATGCCTGATTTTTTTGGATTCTTTGAACGCCTTGGGGTATTAGATCTAGACCTGGTCTGTGAGCGTGAAGAAGACCTAGAACGAGATCTGGCTGTCCGTTTTGTCTTCTTCTTCTTCTTGCCCATACCCTCCTCATCTTCAGCCATGTTGAGACTAGTAAGTGAGGATGCTCTGGATGGAGGTCTCTGTAGAAAAAAAATGATATGTTTGTTTTAAAATCTTTTTTATTATACAAAAAAACTGTAGTATTCTCTCAACAAAGAGATAATTTGAGAAGTTCACAAACAAACCTACTGTATATCTGTCATCATCATCATTTTTCTGTATGCTCCCATAGAGCATGAAACCACCTCTATAGTTGGCCCCCTTGCAGGAAGCCTGCTTACATGCTCTTGTGGAGGTGGTTTCTGTAGCACTACGTTTGACAACATGAGGTTGCCACCCTCATATATTTGTAGTGTACGATTATTTATTTATTTACTTATTTTATAACTTATTTTGTTGTCAGAGGCTGGATTACTGTGGATCTAGCAAGAGTTTCCAAAACCAAACCCTCAACAGTGTAAGCAAACATGCCCCACCTGATTACGTCTAGGAACTGTTCTTACACAGTTACTTGATTAAATGAAAACTGTAGTTACACAAGCAGCATTACTGTTTCTCATTAGCTCCAAATGGAGCCAAGGCTTTCAACAAATTCATGTCGTTCTCCCGTCTTGTGTCATCTACTTAAGATCTTTCCATGTCTTCGTCCCTTTCTATTATACAAATCATTATATAATATCATATATATTTGTGAAGGATAATTTTGCCCTGTTCAATATTGATTATGATAAGGTACTGTTATCCCACTGTTACAATGTTGGGATTTTATTGTATTTTATTTTGTTTATTTTATTATGTAAAAAAAAATAATATTTATGATGCATGTGATAATAAATGGATTCAGTATGGAAGACAAGAGAAAGGAAAGGCAGATATAAGACGGGCCGGCATGCCCAATTCTAAACCCTTTGAAAATAAAGTTGGTTCTTTCGTTCATCTCTGTCTCCTGTTCGCTCCTCCATGCTTTTTTCTTTGTGTGTGGTTTCTCTCTACCTCTCTTACCATGGGGATTCCAGAACAAAGACTGCATTTTAATGTTATCAACAGGTTTCCTCAATGTGTGTTCTATCCATCCCCAGCATCTATTTCTCATGTCTAGTTCCACTTACACCTGTCTGGTTCTTGCAATCAGTTCCACACTAGGGTTCCTATCCTACCATTTCAATCCTTCTATTCTACACAAGAACCCATTTATGAAGCATGTAACTTCTTGATTTTTGTTTCTGCTACTCTCCATGTTTCAGAGCTACACAACAGGACTGACATTTTGAGTTGAAGATTCTTATTTTTTTGTGTTGAAATTGATTTCTTTTGATCTCCACTGCAACAAGAAACTTCTCTTGCCTTGTGTATTCTTACTTACCGTAAAATCTCGCGTATAATACGCACAATTTTTACTCATTTTTGCCCGCTAAAACTCGGGTGCGTATTATACGCGAGTACTAAAAAATACGTAATTTTCGATATCGAAAGTAACCTACATTGGAAAGTCTGTCAAGTTTTTGTCACAATTTGACAGTGAAAATGGGGGCAAAGTCTACAGACAGGGGGTATGATGTGCTGGTGTTGTGGGTAGTGGGTTTCCCCCCTTGCTTCACCCTAGGCCTAGTGAATTCTGTTCATGAAAGGAGCGACCATTGCGGTGTTAGTCTCTTGGCCTAGCAAAACCTCTCATACCCCAAGATCGTTGTGCGTGGTGAAGAGCCACACCCTCCTCGAGGTAGTCCTGGTAACTGAGGGTGCGAATCCTCAGGCTAAACACAACGGATCTAGAGGAGCAAACCTCTATAATAAAACCGGTGCACTACACCGTACACGCCCTCTGTGGGTGGGAAGGAGCCAGATGGATACTGAACAAGTCTTGGGAGTGGGAACGAGTGTGGACTGCTCCCTGAAGATCGGAACCCATCGTACAGGCACAGAGACTCAGGACGTGACGATCCTATTGCCTTCAACTCTTGGTCAGATGCCTAGAGCCTCGGAGAACTCGGCGTAACCAGCAGGCAATTTGGTGGCGGGGAAAGAGCACTGTGAGCCCTACCTTGGCTACGTATCACAAGGAGACGCAGAAACACCCCCTTTATCTCCCCCAGAGCTGGCACAGTACACTTCTGGCTTCTACCCGGGGCGTTAGGAAATCCACAGGCAACCCAGCATCACAATGCCAAGAAGATGACAAAGTTGGAATTTACTAACTCAAACCTGGCAGAGCAAGTCCTCCAACAGATGCGGCCGATGCTGGGCCCACTGGCGCGTGGACACGTCCCGATCCCCATCGAGACTTGCCCGGGGAGCCCACCCCGGCTCAAAAAAGCAGAGAAGGCCACTCTCCAAACCTCCGATGTCTTGCGGGCAGTGTTAGGATGTGCAAGAACATGGACAGGAAGACTCCACAACTTCCCCACTGAAGACACGCCCACGGCGACCGTTGCCTCAACTGGCTGTGTGTGGTGTACCCGGAAACGGGGCCTCCCAGTACTGAGACACAGTTAAGTCCCCGATGTCATTTATCGATGCAGAGTTGAGAGAGATGGCTGAGCATCAACCTCCCCATGTGTTGCAGCATGATGAGAACCCAGAATTGCACACTGAGCTTGGGGGGAATCACTTGGGCACCAGACTTAATACTGGCTCTTGACTGGATGGCCGCATGCAGGAGATTTCTACAATGGGGGTTGGCAGGTGGTGGGTATCTGGAAGTGGCTCTGTGCAGGACGTGAGGATTCCTTGGGTGAGCCCAGAACCAGAGCACAGCATTGTGCAAGCTCTGCATAGTTGGAGAGCCCCCTGGATGACGGGGAATGCACAGTGTGCTACCCCACCTGTCCCCAACTGCTAACTTAGAACCAGAAGTGGGGTCCTCTGTATGCGTGCCAGGCCAGGATAAAATGCCTGGGAAAGAGACTGGAGCTCAGAACTCCCTAACTCAAAGTTGCAGGATGGCAGGAAAGACAGGGCTATTTTGAAGATAATGCAACCATATTTTCACCATACGAGCTCGGACGCCGCCTCGGTAAACAAGGTCCGCGCAGAGCAGTGACACCCCCAGGCTGCTTGCGAATAGTCTACTACTGGGAACATAAACAGATTAGGGATGAGCCCACTCTCCCGTTGAACAGGTGCTAAAGTCATAGATACTGGGCCAGAAGGCGCACCGGAAACCACAGTATCACGCAACTCGCTTTTTTTTTTCTATGGAGAGTACACCGTCAAATAAATCTCGTACTGGTGCTCGCCCTGTGGAGCTCCACCAGGCAGGTGCAGTGCCGGGCTCTGAGCCTCGACAGAGCCCACCCTCAGCTACTGGAGGACCCTCTAGACCGTCTTGTGGAGTCAGCAGACGGCGGAGGAGAACTACTGACCAAAACAAAACAGAAAAAGAGAAACCCAGAGTGCCACTTGTCATGATGCACTGGAATGCAGAGGGAGTGAACAGCAAGCAGGCTGGATACAGCAAAAAGACAGAGCTGGAAAACATCTTGTATGAGAAGCAAGTCAGTGTTTGCTGTATCCAAGAGACTCACTTGAAAGCAGATCAAACCTTTAAAATAAGGGGGATATCAATGCTTCAGATCCGACAGAAAAGATAGACGAAAAGGAGGAGTACTTACTCTTGTAAGGAATAACATTCCTGCACACGAAAGGAAAACCTTCATGGATGGAGCAGAATATCAGCTGTTGCAGATAAAGGTAGACAAGATGGAAATAGAACTCCTGAACTATTACTGTCCGAACAACAAACCCCTGAGTCTCAGCTCTATACAGGTACCAGCCACCAACTTTATAGCAGTTGGAGACTTTAATAGCCACTCCCAGAGCTGGGGCTATAACCATCTGGATCACAGAGGTGAAGAGGTTGAAACTTGGCAAGATGATCACTCCCTAATCCTAGTCAATAATGCCACAGATACTCCTACCTTCTACTCCAGAGGATGGCACACAACTTCAACACCAGATCTTGCCTTCTCCACACCAGATATAGCTGGATCTATTAGTAGAGAAGTAGGAGACCAACTAGGAGGAAGCGACCATCGCCCAATCTTTCTTACTGTCCAGAGTGCAACTCTCAGTACAGGCCCAGCCATTACAAGATGGAACTACAAAAAAGCCAACTGGGGTTTATTCAGGCATCAGGTGAACACGCTGCTGTCTACCCTCAAGGTACAGAACAGAGACATTAATGAAGTGGTAAAAGACTTCAACAGATGCATACTACAAGCTGCAAAAGAAACCATTCCCAAAGGATGCCGGCGTAACTACATACCATACTGGTCCAGCACACTCCAAGAACGTCAGGAAGCCATGGACAGGGCTAGAAAGGACGCAGAGTCTCAGCCTTCACTTGAAACTCACAACAAATGGAAAAAGGCTGTAGCAGAGTTTCAGAGAACAAAGCTAGAAGAAAAAACGGAAAAGCTGGAGAACTAAAACGGCATCGCTGAACCTTGAGAAAGACGGCAGGAAACTTTGGAGATTAGTCAAGTCTCTAAATGAAGAGCGTTCCTCACCTAGGCAGACTATCACATTGGATGAAGGTGGCAAACTTTTCAGAGGAAAACAAGCTGCAGACTTGTTTGCTAGAAGATACAGTTCAGAAAGCAACTTACCCATTAACATAGATCATCAGAGAGAGATAAGAAAAGAAATACTGGCAACCATGGGACAGACAGATACTCCTGCCCCAATGAGGGAACCCATCACACTAGGAGAACTACAGAAGGCTATTTCCAAGCTTAAGTTTCAAAAGTCACCCGGCCCAGACAAAATCAGCAACGAAATGCTAGTAAATCTGAGCTCAGCAGCAAAGACAAAACTGCTTGAGATATTCAACCACAGCTGGTTGAAAGCAACGGTACCCCAAGTATGGAGAGAAGCCATCACAATACCCATACTAAAGAAAGGGAAATGTAAGACCGAGGCTGCAAGTTACCGGCCAATCAGTCTCACAAGCTGTGTTGGGAAGACTATGGAGCGAATAGTCAACCACAGATTGAAATGGTATTTAGAGTCTGAGCAGATCCTGGTGCCGGAACAAGCGGATTTAGAGAATGCTACAGTATAGAAGACCAAGTTACTTACTTGTCTCAAGCAATAGAAGATGCCTTCCAGGAGAAGAAAAAGGTCCTAACGATCTGGGTCGACTTCAAGCAGGCCTTTGACAAGGTGTGGAAAGATGGCCTCATTGCAAAACTTAGGAGAGGTGGAATCCAAGGCAACATGATGAAATGGATCCAGTCATACTTGCATAACAGGAGAACTAGAGTCACTCTTGACGGTCTGCAGAGCAGAAAAGTGTTGCTCCATCAGGGGGGTACCTCAAGGAGGAGTAATTTCCCCAACACTCTTCCTTGTTTACATCAATGACCTGGTGAAAGATCTCCCTGCAGGAGTTAAAGCTGCCTTATATGCAGATGACCTAGTACTCTGGTGCGCTGATGAAAATGTCACCACAGCAAATTATAGAATGCAGCGGGCAGCAGACATGCTAGTGTCATGGGCAGAGAAATTGGCTTATCACAATAAACACAGACAAAAAACCTCCACAACACTGTTCTCCCTCGCCCCAAGGACAAATCAGCTAACATACACCTAGGGACAACCGTGATCAAGGAAGAAAGCTACCCCACCTATCTTGGGGTGACATTTGACCAAAGGCTTACATGGAATAAGCATATTGAAAAACGCAGAAGGAAAGGCCCGAAGACGACTAGGCATACTCAGAAAATTAGCAGGGTTACCAACTGGGGAGCAAATGAACGAAATCTAAAGAAGATTTATAATGGAGTAATAAGACCACACTTAGAGTTTAGCTCAGCAGCATGGTCATCAGCTGCTAACTCACATCTGCAGTCTTTGGACAAGGTGCAAAATCAAGCTCTCAGACTCATTACAGGAGCCATGAAAACTACACCAATAACAGAGATGCAGAAGGTTGCTGGATTACAGACATTGTCCCATAGAAGAGACACAAAAACCATGATCCAGATGGAAAAAGTACAACAGTATGCCAATGCACCCAATGAAGGCAAGACTAGATGATCTGGCATTGGGACGTCTAAAGCGTAGCAGCTTTGTGCATCGGGGGAAAAGACTTATAAGACAGCATCAAGAAGACCTATCCATGAAGACAACACCACTGAAGCCCACCCTATACCCTGTACCATGGGAGCAGGCCAGCAGTGCCCTCCAAATTAATACATCAGTCAGTGGTCTCACAAGTGGATGTGAGTATAATGATCTGCAAAAAACGAACTGCTACATTGAGTATGATCCAAGAAAGCTATCCCGATCAATCATGGATACATGCCTATACAGATGGATCAGCAACTAATGCTGTTAGGAATGGAGGTGCCGGTATCTTTATCTCATATCCTGACAACCACTATGAGACTAGGCACATTCCCACTGGTAAATTCTGTTCCAACTATACAGCTGAGGTTCAAGCTCTAGAGCAAGCTGCAAATATGATTTATAACACCAACTCTGACTGCCACCAGGTAGTCATCCTCACAGATGCACTGTCTGTCCTGCAAGCTCTCTCAAGGGTGGTAAACTCCCGCATCTGAGAAATGAACTAAACAAGGTAGCTGCCAAAAAGAGAACCATACTTCAGTGGGTACCATCTCATTGTGGTGTACCCGGAAATGAAAAGGCAGATAAACTTGCAAAAAAAGGGAGGAGAATGTGAACAAGAAGATAATGAAGTCACATACTTTGAGAAAAGAGAGCTATCCAGACTATCAGAAGAGAACAGAACCAACCCAAAGACGACTATCACACTCTCGACCGGCAGGGACAGATAACTATTTTTCGACTCAGGACAGGGCATAACAAACTGAATAAACACATGCACAAGCTACGATTGTCTGCTTCACCACTGTGCACATGTGGATTAAACGAACAAACTGCTGAGCATGTTCTACAGGACTGTCCTCTGTATGACCAGTTAAGAAAGATATACTGGCCGAATGACTCAACACTAAACTCAAAGCTATATGGAGTTAAAGAGGAACTTCAAACAACAGTCGAATTCATCATGAGAACTCGTCTGACGGTGTAATCATCAAAGATGCGATCGCAAGAAGAAGAAGAAGAAGAAGACAGTGAAAATGGCGCAAAATTGAATGTGCCATGTGTTTTCAATTGTGTCAGACATTGTTGCAAAACGTATTTCGCACTCTTGGTCTTCAATCTGTTTTGATATTAAGCTTGGTCGCTTGGTTGTGAAGTTTGTCATTTGATTATTTTGAGCCCTTAAAATGAATTCGAGAAAATGTTGTACTGCAGCAGAAAAGCTCTTAGTGGTAAAATATGCAGAATCTAACGGCAATCGGGCAGCAAGTCGACATTTTTCCATTAACGAGTGCAACATTCGATTATGGCGAAAAAACAAAAAGGCGCTGCAAGTGTTGCCTAGTAAGAAAAAGGCGAATCATGGGTCACCACCAGATCTTCCAGACCTAGAAAAAAACATTATTGGAGTGGGTAGTGGATAGAAGATAACAAGGCATCGGTGTTTCATGCATTGAAATCCGACTTAAAGCTCTGGAACTTAAAAAATCTCGTACAGGCACAACAGCATTTAAAGTGTCATATGGATGGGCAGTTCGCTTTATGACGCGACATGATCTTTCAGTTCGTCGAAGAACTACTATCGCGCAGCATCCTCCATCTTCTTTCAGTTTTTTAACAAATGTTTCATAAAATAAAATCTTGAAAAATTATGGTGCGTATTATACACGAATTTTCATTTTACCAGAAAACTTTGGGCTAAATCAAGCATGCGTATTATACACGAGTGCGTATTATACGCGAGATTTTATGGTAGATATCGCTGTCATATGGTGGTTACTGATACACTAAATAACTGAACTACCTGATTCCCTGCTGCTTCTAGAGGATTGTGACCACCACTCCCACCTGGTAATCGTGCTGGTAAAGACATGTAATGATTGTCTGGTGACTGGTGGTGGTTCTGATGATGATTTTTATCATAACCACTGACATCACTGAAGCCTAGAACTTCATTGTCCTGTGTAAGAAACAGATAAAGACCCAATTAAAAACTTTTAGCAAAGACTGAAAACTCTGATCATTTTTTTTCATTTATGCATATATACTTTTACTATACCTTGTGCTTTAGTGCACGGTTTACTATAGAGGGTCACCTGCAAAGGTGGTCCCATGCTCCGCAAGGAACAAAAAATTTAATAGGAGGAAGAATGATAATACAGATAATCTGCTAATAATCTTAATTTGTTTCATCACTTACAAAATGGGTTACAGTTAAATGTTAGGAATCATTTTTAAAGAATCTGACAAAGAAACAATACATCTGTACAAAACATGTATGTTAAATATAACTCATGACACAGAAACAATCAAGACAAAAATTGTGTGTAAATAAATATACAGAACAAAATATAACTGAAAAAATAAAACAACCTAAATCAAAAATTAGAAGAAAGAAAACAAACAAATTAACTGCAAACATCAAGAAAATTGTATGAATCTTAAAAGAAAGGATTCAAGAAAGAACCGAAACAAGGAAAACAAAAAAACAAGGAAGATATTACATACTATCATAAATAGGTGCTTGCGTAGAATAGAAGGGTTGGAATGGTATGACATGATGACCAATGTGGAACTGATGACAAGAACCAGACAAAGGCCAGTGGAACAGGAGATGAGAAGATGATGCTGGCAATGAAGAGGACACACACTGAGGAAATCTGCTTACAATATTACAAGGCCGTTCTTGTTCTGGAATCACCAGGGTAAAAGAGGCACAGGGTTTGGTTTTAAGGATCATCTTCATTGCACACGGACAACTCCACTAGTACCCCGATCTCCTCCCTTTGATCACACAAGGAGAATCTCAGCACAGTGCACGAACTCTGTAGAACCGGCGAGAATCCCAGTTTGTGTACACAGAAATCACATATTCTATAAATATTTATGTAGTGGGAAGGTTTCGCTAATTTTGTACATTTTCCCTGGGCAGCAGCCACATGGTCTACTCTTTACAACTGCCAAGGGATTTGTAATGTGTGCAACTTGCACACAGGACCTCCTATTTTTCACCCTTATCTGAGAAAGCTAGACATCCGCTCTCACTACCCACTAGATCACGGGGGAGTATGACATCATCAGTACTCACTGGTTCTATGGAAATATGTTAGGTCTTATCTCTCTCAGGAACAAAGGTCAGGTACACCTAGTAGAAAAGATAAGGTGTAACTCACCGAATTATGATAAAACAGCTCGTGTAGAATGGAGTTTTCATGCATGGGGTCCTCTAGGTCACTCATCATCTGATCATACTCCATATCTGAAGACACACTTGAGCCAGGGCTCAACCCGTTCAACAAATTGTACAACTGGTTTAAAGAAATGTACCAAGAAAGTTACTACAGCTCATTTTACATTACAACTAAATTTATATGCAGTAAGAAATCCAGATCTAATATCTGAAGACTTCAATTACACAAGTTATCCTACTATATGTTTACTTTATTGGGGCTTCTTCAAGTACCATGCCGGCTGATGTAGGTGATCATGTCTTTCCAAAACTTCCCACCCCTGTACTGTTTATCAATTCTGTTGTTGACTTCTTACTTACTTAGTCATTCCTCTTCTACCGTGAGGTGCGGAGGTTTGGAAGAGAGAGCGCCAGACTATCCTATCGGCTGTCTTCCTCCTGGCCTGGTTCCATTCTAGTCCTCGGTCCTTCAAAGATTGTCTAGTGTTGTCCTCCCAGCGGACTCTGGGTCGTCCTGGAGGTCTGGCTCTTAGTTTTCCATGCTTGTCGTGGTAGCCGATAGTCTCCCATTCTGCAGTCATGTGTTGACTTCTTTCCATGCCATGATGTCATATTGTCCAGTATCTTCTCCCTTTGTCACCCTCTATCTTTGTTCTATTCAATGTTTCATATTGTCATTATAGGTTCATATTGTCATTATAGGTTCCAGCTTTCATCTCCTCATAACATGGCCAAAGAAGGTGGATTGCTTCCTTCTAATGGGAGTCTTCTTCTTTGGTCCTTGGTCGCTGACTGACAAAGCTATCGGGGACCATCACGCCTGGTGGCGTCTTGAAGGTCAACAACAAACTGTCTCCACTTTGGTCCTTGGTCGCTGACTGACAAAGTTATCAGGGACCATCACGCCTGGTGGCGTCTTGAAGGTCAACAACAAACTGTCTCCACTTTGGTCCTTGGTCGCTGACTGACAAAGCTATCTGGGACCATCACGCCTGGTGGCGTCTTGAAGGTCAACAACAAACTGTCTCCACTTTGGTCCTTGGTCGCTGACTGACAAAGCTATCGGGGACCATCACGCCTGGTGGCGTCTTGAAGGTCAACAACAAACTGTCTCCACTTTGGTCCTTGGTCGCTGACTGACAAAGCTATCGGGGACCATCACGCCTGGTGGCGTCTTGAAGGTCAACAACAAACTGTCTCCACTTTGGTCCTTGGTCGCTGACTGACAAAGCTATCAGGGACCATTAAGGGCAACAACAAACTGTCTCCACTTTGGTCCTTGGTCGCTGACTGACAAAGCTATCAGGGACCATTAAGGGCAACAACAAACTGTCTCCACTTTGGTCCTTGGTCGCTGACTGACAAAGCTATCAAGGACCATTACACCTGGTGGCGTCTTGAAGGTCAGCAACAAACTGTCTCCACTTTGGTCCTTGGTCGCTGACTGACAAAGCTATCAAGGACCATTACGCCTGGTGGCGTCTTGAAGGTCAGTGTCACGAAGTGGATTTAAGTTTATAGAGTTTGCCTGAATGAAAGCAAGACCCTAGTATGAGAAAGTCTGAGGAAATAGAATTTAGATGGAAAATGACATGCCTGTGGACAGATGAGACTATTGGCTCAAGGGATAGAACCAGGTTTTGACTCGCCCTTGCCGCTTCGTGACGTCTAACTGGCTATAATCTCACCCTCCTCTGACTTCCTTTAAATACAAGGAGATAAGGTGTATAAACGACCACAGAAACCACTATACAGACGACATAAAGTAAGTATAGTAAAGAGTAGAAGCTGATCCAGTAAATAATATATGTATATATTTATTTACATACAAGAAAAACATAAAATGGCATCATACGTCATCAAGTCAGTCGATAGCGTGCACTGTTGCACGGCCTGGAAACAACGTACCAATTAGATTAGATAGACACTAGAAAAAAAAAACCCCAAATCACATTCACTCTTTCTGTCACCCTGCTGAGGAACAATAAAATGATTAGTGATTAAATAACTCTACTATTGTGGGGGCTGTCCACTTTAGCCTCCACTCTCTAATACAAATAAGATTCTACTGTCTCAGTCCGGTTGACTCTTCCTCAATGAAAACATCTACACAGCTTCCATCTTGGTAGGCGATATGCGCCGCTAACTAACACCACTGGCGATGCTAAAATAATAGACTTGGAGTAACCCAAAGGCTCAGTGTCTATCCTTCGAGTGGACACTGAACAGACCTTACTGGTCCTGTCTATTTTCTCCCTCCTTCTCTCTCTCTCTATCTCTCTCTCTCTTGGTCTCAGTGTCTCTCTAACACTCGACGACTGATGATGCAGCGTCTCCGTTACGCTCTTCTCTCGTTACTTTCACGACCCAGGTATGGTAACCCTATCACCTGTTCCTGAATTCTGCGATGATGATGATGAAGTTCTGGCATCAAGCATGAGGTACTTGATTAACTGTCGAAAACTTCTCTGCTGCTGAATAGCTTCCCTCTTTTAACCCGCTCCGGAGTTATAGGAAAAACCACAGCCTTGATTTCCGGCTGTACGCAATTGAAACCAGTCTCGCTAAAGAATTGAACTTCACTGCAAGAGACTGTTTAGGGTATCTTCTTTTGCTCCTGACGATAACTCGAGTACTCTGACCCTGAGATATGTCTTCTTGCCGTGGATAATTTTATTAGACAAAATTATGCTCCCCACTGTTTCGCCGTGACTCGCTGAAATTAAAAGGAAATGCGTCTATTGAATACAACTCCAACAAAACGCATCTCTAACCCATTAATCCTTATAACTCCCTTACTCAGTCCTTCACTCGTCATGTACAACAATACAAAAAAATAATATTACCCACGTGGCACTTAAATCTCTCTCCTCCCTCTTTCTCTCGTTCTGAAAAAAACGATACATAAAATATTCCTACTCACGTGTCTCTTCATTCTCACTCCTTCCCCCTCTCTCTCTCTCTCATCTATAATCTGCCAGGTAAGTAAACAGAACCTCCCGACCTGTCTGCCTCTTATCTATTTGTGACGCGTGGCTACCCACGTGTCAACATTTTCAACTCGGGAACTTCTTTTGTCCGAAATTCCGGGGTCTCCCTTTTTAACATTACCCATTGAGGTTTCCCGGCTTGCTCCAAAAATTAAATTAAATCTCGCTATAGGAATAGTTTCCTCCTCTAAGCAGTATAATTCACTTACAACGTAAATCTGAACCCTCCGACAATATTTCTCACATTTAAGGCTCAGTAAAATTAACGAACACGCCAGGGATTTCCCCATAAAATTACATTAGTAAATACACAGAAATAAATGGTGGTTTTACATAACATTCTACAAATATGGGCACACGTGTTTCTCACAACTTCACACACTCCTATTTACTGCCAAAATCATAGAAAGAATAAGCACACTGTTACATTTACATCGTTCTACAAAGAAAGTAATGGATGGCGCTGGCGTTTAAAACTTTAAGTTTTAATGTCCCCGAAGAAATTAACTACGGGCGAAATTCTAAAAGAACCCCTAATAAGTAAAACGATTAATAAAATTCTACATACCAATTCATCGCTGTTTTTTTCCACAGTGGAGACGATAAATTACGTAGTCTGACGGCAGGCAATATTTCTTACGATAGAGAACTGGGCCGCCGTTTAACTGGCTATTTATACACACCGGGGCCACTCCTACGCATCATCGCGAAACCCGCGTGGTCTAACATTGCGTCACGTTACCTGACGGCCGCGTGCTTCCGAACTCGTCATACCGCGTGCCGGAAATGGCGATTATTTCGTAAACAACGAAATCGCGGAAAATCAGAAGAAAGTAAAACTGGTCGAATGTAAAATAAACCTACCATCATAAAACGACCCCATTTAATTTACCTCCTCAAAAATACCAAACACGATATATATTCAAATGAGAAGAAATAAAATGGTGAAAATTCAAAATAGAACCACAGAATCGGGCCGGAAATACAAAATAGACGACAGAATCGGGCCGGTTGAAAGACAGAATTACAGTGCGGCATCACAGTCAGCAACAAACTGTCTCCACTTTGGTCCTTGGTCGCTGACTGACAAAGCTATCAAGGACCATTACGCCTGGTGGCGTCTTGAAGGTCAGCAACAAACTGTCTCCACTTTGCTTGGTCGATAGCCATCCTTCGTGTAGTGCCCCAGCTCTGGGTCATGCTTAGCATCTCTGCCTCCACAGTCTTTCGTGTAGTAGCTTTTGGCCGTACTTGCTTTCACTTTCTTTCTGAAGTCCATAGCATGGCAGTTCTGTTGATGGTGTCAGGGTCTTTTCTAATGTGAGTAATAAGCTTTATTTGTTTACTGGCTTCTTTCAGGACATACCATAAAATCTCATGTATAATACGCACTCGTGTATAATACGCATGCTTGATTTAGCCCAAAATTGAAATTCGTGTATAATACGCACCATAAATTTTCAAGATTTTATTTTATGAAACATTTGTTAAAAAACTGAAAGTATAATAACAAACAGAAATAGGTACGCAACACCTAAATTTTAGGTACTTTGGACTCCCTCGTCATCACTCTCACTAGAAAGAAGCTCATCTAGTGTTGTCGAGCCAATGCCATTATTGGTGCCATCATAATAAATATCGCCATCATCTTCATCCGATGACACCTGTTCTTTCTCCCACAAAACGTCGTCCTCGCTGCCACCAAGTTTATTCGAAATACAACATTTGAGGAAGCCTTGTTGAATTATAGTCTTATCTAATTCCTTTCAAGCAGCAAGTACCCACTCTGCGACATCTGTGAGAGTCGGTTGACGCATACGGCCACCAGCAGTTTATGTGTGATTACCGTCGCTTAACCATGCATTCCATTTATGACGGATAGCATCTTTCATCGGCTTATTAACAGCGACGTCTAAAGGCTGCAACAGACGGGTCATGCCGCCTGGAATTATAACCAGATCAGATTTGATTTTCTTCATTTCCTTCTGGATAGAAGGCATCTGATGACACCGAAACGAGTCGAGCACCAACATGGAACATTGTTTTCGGAGACCACCTGGACGTGTTGCCCAAACACATTTTAACCAGTCAATGGTTAATGCTTCATCCATCCATCCTTTAGCATGAACACGGAAAAATGTCGACTTGCTGCCCGATTGCCGTTAGATTTTGCATATTTTACCACTAAGAGCTTTTCTGCTGCAGTATAACATTTTCTCGAATTCATTTTTAGGGCTCAAAATAATAAAATGACAAACTTCACAACCAAGCTTAATATCAAAACAGATTGAAGACCAAGAGTGCGAAATGCGTTTTGCAACAATGACTAACACATAAGAAAACACATGGCACATTAAATTTCACGCCATTTTCACTTTGTGACAAAAACTTGACAGACTTTCCAATGTATGTTACTTTTGATACCGAAAATGACGTATTTTTTAGTACTCGCGTATAATATGCACCAGAGTTTTAGCGGGCAAAAATGAGTAAAAATTGTGCGTATTATACGCGAGATTTTACGGTACTCATTTCTCTATTTTAGCAGTTCATGGTTTTCTGAAGATTCTTCTATAAAGCAACATCTCTGTGACCTACAGGGCTTTTCCTGATTGTCTATCAATTGTCCATGACTATCCTCCATATGTTAGGATTGGCTCTACATAACACAGAAGAACTATCTTTCCTACTTTCACTGGCAAAGAGTTGATCAATAAAATATTTTTCATCTTAAGGAACACAGCATGGCCGCCCTTGAGGAAGCCTACACTAAAGCAGAAACTTATAGTGATTGTTTCTGTAGCAATGTTTTACATGATGAGGTTGCCAACATCACAGGACATGCCTGAGGGATCAGTAGTTCCTACTTTTTGTTTGCCTCCTCAGAAACCCCCAAATACTACACACACGCCAGCCCTTTGCAAAACCTCTTATCAGCAACTCTTATGAACTGCCTCAGATAGTAGCGATTCAATTTTTTTTTTTTTAATCTCCTTAGAGACTCCCAGAAACTATACAGGGTGATAAAAATTACTGCATGAACCAAAACACACATGGCATAATGGTAAATGTTCCAAAATACACATAAACAAATTGAAGCTATCTTCAAAAAAGTTTGTACCTGAAAATCTTGATTCCTGACTGGAGATGTCAATAGAACATCAACAGCAGATTTGGATGGTCTATCAAAATCATCTGTTAGAGCTGCTGATTCAGTAGCATTGGCCATGGGATTGAATACAAAACTGAAAGAAAAAATGTTAAGATTTATGTGAAACTGATAAACTGTATCCTAAACACTTCTTCTACACCACTCTTCTTCCCAACTGTATCACTCTGTATACATTTTCCTATCATAATCACATCTATTTCTCTCATAAGGTTGGTGGTATGTCTAAGTCTTCTCTCATCACCACACAGTTTCTCATTGAGGTTAGTGAAGATTAAGCCGTCAATCTGCTCCTCCTGTGGAGTTTGTTCTTGGAGGACATGTTCTACTGTTTATCTTTCCCACATGGACACATATCTCTTCAATGTTTAAGTTGTTGAACAGATGACATTTGAGCCTGCTGAAGACAGTTCTCACAACGAAGATTATCACTTGATCTCTCTTGGTTAAAAAAAACCGTATGATTCTGTTATATCAGGCTCTGGGTGTCCTATCTGACATTTCTCTTTAAAGCTAATTTTTATTACTGTTTTTAGCCATTCATATGTTGTCCTTTCCACAGTTTGAATTTTGCTTCCTTCTCTCTTGGCAATTTTTTTCATGCCTTTACATTTCCATTTGTCATGCAGCAAGCAGGAACCCACTGTACTTCCACTCTGTTGAATTTATAGCTTGTTTCCATTAGTGCATCTGACAGACTGTCTAATTTGTTGTTTTTATGGTTCCTTAAGGCAGTGCTCCTCAACCACTCAACCTGGGGTATGTGTACCACTAGGGGCACGAGAAGACATCTAAGGGGGTATGTGAAAAAAAGTCTGCCAATGCAATGTATAGGTAAATTGAATACTTGGAATTATGCACCAATAACCTTGGGGATACATAGTTAAAGATAAATTATATCTGAGGGTACGCGAACAAAAAAGGTTGAATACCACTGCCTTAGGGCGCTGGTGACTCAAGGGAAGCATGTGAGGAATACTATCTTGGCTTCAGTAATCTCCTTGTTTTCCAATATGCTTAATGCAGCTGTTTTTCATGCTTCAACCTCAGCTTTGAAGTTGCTTGACAATATTCAAGTGGCCAGTGAGATACACATTTCGTGTCCATTTTTTAGTTTCATGTTCCATAGCTACGTGCTACCTTCCTGCTTCCACTCAACTGCTCTTTTTTCATCACTTCTGGAATGCTCTAGGAATCTTGCTCTCCTCCATTGCAGGAATGTGCTGCTTATCATTAGGTCTGCCTTTGTGCTAAGTCCGGTATAATATGGTGATGGTGGTAGGGGGTTTGGAGTGTGTGTGGGGTTTGGAGTGTGTGTGTGTGTGTTGTTTAACTAGGGTTGCTGAGCTTTATGCTCTTTTGCAGTCAATACCAAGTTGAAGAGTCCTTGGTATTATTTACACTGTAGATTTAGGCTTTTCCCATGGTTTTTCTGCCCTTCTGAAATGTGTTGAGTTGAAGTCATGAGCTCCAGTTTCTACAGCTTGGCCTGTATTTAAAAGATCATCACATCTGGTCCCAAGCTAGGAGGAATAAACGTGTGGCATACTGTGCATTCCCTGCCATTCAAGGGGGTTCTCCAAATATGCAGAGCTAAAATACTGTGTTTTGGTTCTGGGCTCTCCCAAGGAATCGTCACGTTCTTCACAGAGCCACTTCTCAGCTACCCCTGCCTATCATGGGGCCCATAGTGAGATTCTCCTGCATGCAGGCAACCAGGTAAAAGCCAAAATTACATCTGGGACTTGAGTGACTCCAAGTTTAGTGTGCAGTGCTGGGTTCTCCACATGTTTCACCACAGGGGGAATCCCTGGAAGTGTGGGGATATTTCAAGAGTCAATGAGGGTGTAATTAGCCTCACTGACAGAGGTTCACATCCAAATCTACTTAGTATAGCATTGTGCATAGCTGATGGTCATATAAGGATGACTCTAGATATGCCTTCATGCATTGGGGAGGATGTAAAAGGAGGGAGAAGAGAGTTCTTTTGCTTAGTTGAACAAAGTAGCTTCACTGGAGTCTACTCTGGATATATCCTGTCACTTTTAATCCAACTTCACTTGGACTATGCACCAATTCTAGTCACTTCCAATCTGAGGTTATATTATAGAAAGATAAGGGTAAAGGATCCCGTTACATGCCCACTGAGGTATATTGGGAACATAGTGCAAGGCCCATATTTTCTTGACCATCAGCACACTAGGGGTGATGTGGTCAGCATAACACTGGCCGCCTTAGAGGTTATATTATACATAATGCTTTGAATGGTGAGAGGACACCTGTCAGCGTATAGGGAAAATAGGATACTCACGTAAAATCAGTCTCAGGTTAGATATACTAACCGGAGATATCGCCTCGAGTAATAGCGGGCATACATTTTAAAAAAATAATTTTTACATAATGCTAAATCATCTGGACTCTACACTTGAAGTCAAACAAGCGTAGCTCTGATCTCTTAGCAAAGTCCTTTTGTAGCCTCGCTTTTTCTGGGGTGTGAACCGCTGACTAAAGGATGTTGATGGTGTCGTAGTGACAACGGTCCAACACGGGCGATGCTATTTGGACTTGACAAAAATAACGCGAATGTTTCTTTCTTGGAACGTGAAGGAAGGACTTCAATAACAAGCAGGCACGTCAACGAGTGCCAATATGTATAGGGACGAACTCGTCATGTCGATTGGCAACAACATATTTATTTTTGGACGAATCACGTAGACAATAGATTATACGAGACAGTACGTTCATAGTGGTTTCACAGTTCATAAAAATGCATGGATCAATGATAGGAAATATAGAGCTTGTAGGCTCATGGTTTCTTCAAACAATCTAACGGTTTTGACCTTTCGTTAGTGATAAAGCTTCTAAGGTCATCCATATAATAAAATCTGCATATGTCTATTTCGGACATGTAACGTGGTCCTGGTACATGTTAATTCTGGTGTCTGTAACCAGTCATGATCCTGGCCTTCACTATATGTGATAATACAGCATACAGTTAATTATAACACTTGGTTCATCTCTCGTGAACGCCGTGTCACGTATGACGGCGCTTCCATACTCTAAATCAATGAGCTGCACTGACGGAGCATAAAATTCCTTCAAAGCCTTAGGATACTATCAGCTCAGTATCAAGTTGATCCATTATAACCCCTCCTGAACGAGAAGGGATTAGCTAGATACCAACGTCTGACACTGTCACTGGCAATCATATTTAAAAAAAGATACATTCCATTATAACAATCACTGGCACTGACTTACGCAGAGGTAAGCCGACAAGGGCTTCTATTCAGGAGTCCTGTCCCAGAAATATACTTGCCCCAATATGATGGGTACACAAACAAATCAACAGACTCTGTCTGGAAATATGAGATGCGGCTTTCATTCCATCATCTGACGTCATCTGCCTTGCTTGGACACAAGCGCGCACGAATTCCACTACACCAAATTGTGCATATTCGTGCGTGACAGAAGACATTTATAAAAACTAGCATCAACATAAGTTGGTGCGTACTCACTCAAACGAAATAGAACCTGATGACTACCCGTGAGTGTTTAGAATACATTAAAGGAGGCATCAGCTTCCTTCACACCGTCCGTAAAAAATTTAATTCTATTAAATTTTTTTTTCTTTAATTAACGCGGAGAGGTGAAACAAGCTTACAAATATGTATTATATACTAATAATACTAATAATGCAAGAGAGGCATATTAATCAATAAGAGGAGAGTGAACGAACAAAATCAAATTCAACTCAACTCAACAACAAATATGCATAAAAGCATATCATCACAATTGACCAACTTTGGAACAATGTGGAAGATATGAAAGAAAATCAAAGCATAAAAGGATGATTAATTGAACCCAAATGCAATAAGTAATAAAGAGATATGGTAATACATGAATTTAAAGGAAAAGATGAAAATGCATAAAAATTAAAAAATGAGAAGTGGCAAAAATCAAAGAATATGAATACAACACTTGAAGTCATCAACACACTTAACCGTGTCTAAGGATGAGTAGTATCATTAAATAACTACCAATGACGTATCACTATCTAAAATGAGTGATAGTTACCCGATGTAATCATTAGGATTAAAATATTTATAGTTAATTATATTAAACTAATTAAACTAATTAAATATATTCATTAATCAAAATGTACTGAATAATGTTTCAGTTTATTACACTGCTAAAAGTTCAATTAGTTCTTGAAGATTCAAAGTTAACTTCAAAACAAGTTCATAAACACGAAGATCCTTTAAAAGTTTGAGTATGTTGAAATACCAAGATTCCACAAAATATTGTTAAATAGTTCACGATATATTACTGTTTATCTAAATACACAATGTATCTTTACGCAGATAATGTCATAAATACTAAAAGTTATGTGATCATCACTGTTATATATAATTCACTGTTTTTTTTTTTTTTTCTTCTTTCCGCTTCAAGTAATTCAACGGAATGTTACAACTTTATTCACTTGACTAAGTATGTACCAAAAAAAATTGTCACTGATTCACAAAGTAAAGTTCAAAGAACGTCATGTTTACAAATGTGATGTAGTATGTGTAGAGGCATCCACATTTGTAGGGCGTACCAAGTCGCATGATTCACTCGGGCAGCGGGATAAAATATCAGCGAAAACGTTCTGTGATCCAGGTATTGCCCGGATTGTGAAACAGTAGGGTTGCAATGAAATTGCATATCTGGTGGACTTTGCAGATCTGACGTCTTTGGTGTTTAATGCAGTAAGTGCTTTCTGATCAGTCTCTACAAAGAAATGTGATCCAAGAAGATAACGTTGGAGTTTAGTTATAGACCACACGAGAGACAAAAGTTCCTTATCGAGAACGGAGTACTTTTGTTCAGCCGACGTAAGTTTCCTTGAAACGAACAGTACTGGGTGCAAGGTGCCCGCATACTCCTGTAGTAACACGCTTCCAATACCGTAGGCAGAGGCGTCACTGCGCAAGATGAAAGGAAGGTTCGCATTAGGCAATTGTAACATAGGAGGTTTAGAAAAGAATGCCTTAATGGTGTCCAACGCGATTTGGTGTTCCTCCGACCACCGAATCACGTTAGCCGCGCCCTTTTTTAATAACGAAGAGAAAGGTGCAGTAATAGTGGACAGATGAGGTATGAACTTAGCGTAGAACTGAACAAGACCCAATAGTGATCTCACTTGTTTCTTAGTTTTGGGAGTAGAAATGTTGAGGATTTTAGAGACATTACTGTCCTCAGTATATAACCGACCGTGACCAACGCGGTGACCTAAAAATGAAATTTCGTGAAAACCCACGAAAGCTTTAGAAGGCTTAGCCGTTAAATTACATGACCGTAAAGTCGACAGTAATGTTTTCAATCCACTAATGTGTTCATCCCATGTGTCATTAAAGAGACAAATGTCGTCAATATATGTAATGACATCGGGACGATGAGAAAGTACGCGACGCATCATGCGTACAAATGTAGCCGGTGCATTTACTAAACCGAATGGCATGAAATTATATTGGAATAACCCTCGTGGAGTAGAAAAAGCAGTAAGTGGCTTTGCCCTTTCGGTCAATGGGACTTGCCAATATCCCTTTGAGAGGTCAAGTTTAGTAAAGAAAGTAGAGTTAGACAGTTTAACCAATAAATCTTCTAACAATGGCAATGGTTCCGCGTCAAACTGGGTAAGTTTGTTTAACTTCCTATAATCCACACAGAGACGGATATTGTTATCTTTCTTTCTGATTATGACCATAGAACTAGAATAAGGTGATGTAGATGGTTCAATTATTTTTAACTTTTGCATCTCATCCAATTCCTTATCAACCTGAGAACGAAAGTGCAGAGGTATAGGATATGGACGGACTCGAATAGGTGTATCGTCAGTTAATAGAATGTCGTGTTGAATAACTGACGTACGACCTGGGATGTCAGTGAGAACATCTTGAAAAGATCTAAGAACAGCGGAAACTTGCTGATGTTGATCCACCGACAGATCAGTAGAAATAGTAACGTCATTCCAACTTTCATTAGGATGGAGTGGTACCACAGGTAAAGGTAAAGGTACGTCATGAAAAGATTCTTCTTCTTCTTGAATGACGGATAAAGAAGAATAGTGTTGGATAGGTGGTGTAGGCTCATCGGTTGCCTGAAATACTGACTGAAGATAGTCAGGACGAGTGTAATATTCCTTCAACATGTTGATATGGAAAGTCTTATGCTTTCCCATGACATCGACAATATAATCAACATCGGAGATCCTAGATATTATTTTAAAAGGACCTCTCCAAGTAATAAGGAGACGATTGTCTTTACAAGGCAATAAGACATATGCCTCATCGCCAGGAAGAAGTTGGCGGAGACGTCTATACCTGTTGGCAAAAAGTCGAGCATTTTCTTTAGCTTGTTCTGATGATGTGGTAGCTAATCTACACGCATCTATTATTCTTTCTCTTAAAGAAATCACGTACTCGTAAGAAGATTGAGTTTCATCAGTGATATTATCTTCAATAAGTAAGTCGTGTAGTAACGACATAGGACCGCGCGGTTGAACGCCAAAGACCAATTGAAAAGGAGAAAATCCGGTAGCCTCATTTTGTACTTCGCGATACGCAAAAAGCGCCGCGGGGAGGACTCTATCCCAATTTTCAGGATGGTCCTGAGTTATCTTTCCCAACAACTGTTTAAGCGTCCTATTCTGCCTCTCAATTAATCCATTCGACATTGCATGGTAGATAGCACTGAGCGATCTATCTATGCCTAATAACTTCATAACTTGGGACATAGATTCCGATATGAATTGGACTCCATGGTCCGATAAGATCTTTCTAGGAAAACCTAAACGTGAGAAAATCAACCACAATGCATCTGCAACACTGGCAGAAGAAGTATTCTTAAGAGGTATGGCCTCTGGCCAACGAGTACACATGTCAATGCAAGTGAGTATATGTGTATGACCTCTAGCTGATGGTTGCATAGGACCAATTATGTCAATAGCCATTTTATCAAACGGCCGAATCGGAATGTCCGCAGCCTGAATCGGAGCTGCGTGGTATGGACCACGTACTTTGACCTCCTGACATGTTGTACAGGAGCGGCAGTAAATATTGACATCCCTATGGACGCCTGGCCAATAGAATGCAGATAGCACTCTAGATTTGGTTCTGGAGAACCCCATATGGCCCGCACATTGAGTGTCGTGCGCATGGTGTAATATACGACCTCTCATTGTCGTAGGTACCAAGATCTGAGAACGTACGGATGAATCAGCATCTCGTATCACTCTCACTAATATCCCATTCTTTAACGCAAATCTATGTTTAGATCCTGTATAAGGAGTATTACCAGTGTTATTAGACAAATGAAAAATTTTTTTCAAAGAAGCATCATTCTTTTGTAATGTCATAAATGACTCCCGTGAAATAGGAGTGTTAACATCATCATTATTACCTTGGACAGTAGGTACAGTAGGTGTATCTTGCAACATATCATGAGCTTGTGCTCTAGTTACAACTGCATTAGCAGTATGTATATGTCGCTTTTCCCAATTAACAATTTGCTGTGGGGTACACTCTTTAATGCCATGTATCCGACCAAGTATTATGTCACAAACTGGTGACGGGAGGAGACATGCATGTACATTTCCTGAAAAAAATGGAGTGTGAATATTAATTATAGCTGTGGGAAATGTTTCTACAGTTCCTCCAAACGTGCGGCATTTAATGGTCTTTCCAGTGGCACAGGATGGGTTGACCAAAGAGCTTCTGACGCCGATCGTGGAGCAACCTGAATCGAAAAGGACAGAGCATGGAATAGAATTTAGGAAACCACGATTGAACTTAAGTCTTCCTTCTCCATTGTGAGCTGAAGTAGCCGTACACACAGCTGGTAGACTGGGTAACACATGTCCGCAACGGAGTGTCGTGATCGCCTTGGGCTGGAACAGGGTTTTACATTCTTGGCAACACTTTATCTGTTCATAATCAATAGAACAAGACATTGCATTATGAGTGTTATTATTCGTATTATTCTCTTTGTTAACTTGTGTGTCAACAATAGCTACATTAGTTTGATGGCGTGGCCCTCTGCTAGAAGATCTAACTCTACGTCGCGATCGATTGTGACTATCATTTCTAAAATTGCCATTATTATCATTTCTGCTTGTGTTACCGTATTGATTTGAATGATAGTTAGCGCTATCACTGTTATGGCTTTGACCATAAAATCTATTACGAGAATCTTGTCTATTGTTAGGATTCTGGGATTTAGATCGCCAATTTTGTTTATAAGTATCTACTTGATAATTTCCATACTTATTGTTATCCCAATCTCTTGATTTGTGAAATTGACCCCACGAATTGTTATATGGAGAAGAATGCTGAAATTGTTTCCCCTTATAAAAATTACAAGAATTGAAATTCTCGTTATTTCCCTTTTTGTAGTTTCTGTCATTACTTAAAGAGCGATGGCGTCTGCGATAATCTTGTTGTATAGCAAAAGCAACGGGAAATTCATCTTTAACCTGAGTATTCCCAAAATTCAAGTTTGGGTGTGCGGTACAGTATTGTACACAGGTTTGCTGCATTTCATTTATGCTTGAATGTTTATCTTCTTCTTCTTCTTCCATCCTTAGCCATCAACCGGCAAAGCAGTATGTGGCCATACGTTCGTGCAAAAAAATTGATCAATCAAGAAAAGCTGGGTTTACCGAGGACAAAACTTTATCGCGTAATAATAAATCTCTCAATGCGTCAAAAGTTTTATCCGTCTTGGATAATTCGATCCATCTATCCAAAGTAAGTGCTATTTGATCAATAAAATCGTTAAAATGTTTTCCAGTTTGTGGGAGCATAGATTTGAATTTTAAACGATATTCATTCTCTGTCATTTGATATTTAACAAGTAAAGCAGTTCTGAGAGCCTCATAGTTATTTTTATCAGCAGTAGTTGCAATATGATATACTGACATAGCTTCACCCGTAAGTAGTTCTGATAATTTTACACAGTACTGAGATTTTTCCACGTGATAGGCCTCGCATGTTGCCTCGAACCTATGTAGATAATGAATCACATCGTCCGATGGAGGATTAAATTTTGGCAATATTAAATGAAAATTTTTAATATTCCCTTGTTTAGACGAATTTTGGCCCTCCTGAGACTTTTGAGCAATAGCCTCCTGAGATAATCGAAACTGATTAAATTCTAATTCCTTCATTTCTTTTTCATGTTGAATTTGAAGTTGATATTTTCTTGTATTTTCTTCAGCTAACAATCTCCTTTCTTCTATTTCTTTTGCTTTATGTTCTGCCTCCAATTGAAGTCTTTTGTTGTCTGCCTCCAATTGAAGTCTTTTGTTGTCTGCCTCAATCTGAAGTTTCTTATGTTCCGCCTCACGCTGAAATCGTTTCTCATTCTCTTCAGATTCAAATTTCCTCTTCTTATCATTTTCTTCTGCTTCAAATCTCAAATTTTCTTGTTTCAGGAGTTCTAATTTCCTCTGTTCAGCTTCTATCTCTTGAGCCTTTTTGTATTCTGATAGTGCGAATGCTTTCGCCTCGTCAGGAGCCATCCCAACGGATTTTGCCTGTTTCATAAAATATTCAAGCGACGACATTTTGATTTACTCAAATAATTATCAATTAATTTACTTTAAGTGTGTGCAATACGTTCTTGTCTAAGAACGGTACCTAATTATCACTTAAGTATACTAAATATTATTAATCAATGAAAATAATTTATACAATGAAATATTAAGAACAGACAAGAGACATAGACAATAGCAACAACAATGACAAGACGAGATAATCAAAGACGAAGAAGACGATCGCAGAGGTCAACAAAATTAAAATGTGAAAATAAAATAGAATGTCGTAAAAATTTACGATGATAACTGCGATAAAAACTTACACAAGACAATTGACAAGACAGTGTAAAAACATATGTTTTGTAAAAAACTCAAAGAAAGTCAGGTTAGAAGGACAATAATCACATACAAGATACATCATAAAACCAAGGTACGAATAAAAATAATTATGAAAACAACGATTAAAACTTGACGGAACAGCTAAACAAATACTATTATAAGAGACAAGTAGCGATCGGAACTACAGCAAGGTTTCTAGCCTTGAACCGGAATTATCGCTCAATTGAAACTTACAAATAAATCCTATAGAACATCTGACAAAGAGCCCGAATCAGCTTCGAGATGAACCTCGTTTGTCAGATCGACCTCCCTACCGCCCAGAACAAACATGGAACATAAAACATGCATCACAAGAAATACTACAATGGACATATTAAAAAGCGGCTCAGCTAACATAAGACGGTGACAACGAACAGAGTAATACTCATCATTATGTGATAAAATGCAATTTCCAGGATTGCAGAGTCTTGCACTCCGGCGCTGTATCACCGAGGAAGCTTACGTAGCACCTGGTAGAGTCCGCAAATGATAGAAGCAGTTGAGTCCATCTTGACCTTGAGTAGCCGTTAGATTTTATAACCAGTCCAGGATGTTGTCGCCTTGAAAGACTGCATTTTTCTTTTCAACCGAGTTGGATTGAGTTCGATTCCGTTACTGAAAAAATGGTTATTTTCAGACCACACTGCGCCGCCATAGTTGTAGCCTCGCTTTTTCTGGGGTGTGAACCGCTGACTAAAGGATGTTGATGGTGTCGTAGTGACAACGGTCCAACACGGGCGATGCTATTTGGACTTGACAAAAATAACGCGAATGTTTCTTTCTTGGAACGTGAAGGAAGGACTTCAATAACAAGCAGGCACGTCAACGAGTGCCAATATGTATAGGGACGAACTCGTCATGTCGATTGGCAACAACATATTTATTTTTGGACGAATCACGTAGACAATAGATTATACGAGACAGTACGTTCATAGTGGTTTCACAGTTCATAAAAATGCATGGATCAATGATAGGAAATATAGAGCTTGTAGGCTCATGGTTTCTTCAAACAATCTAACGGTTTTGACCTTTCGTTAGTGATAAAGCTTCTAAGGTCATCCATATAATAAAATCTGCATATGTCTATTTCGGACATGTAACGTGGTCCTGGTACATGTTAATTCTGGTGTCTGTAACCAGTCATGATCCTGGCCTTCACTATATGTGATAATACAGCATACAGTTAATTATAACACTTGGTTCATCTCTCGTGAACGCCGTGTCACGTATGACGGCGCTTCCATACTCTAAATCAATGAGCCGCACTGACGGAGCATAAAATTCCTTCAAAGCCTTAGGATACTATCAGCTCAGTATCAAGTTGATCCATTATAACCCCTCCTGAACGAGAAGGGATTAGCTAGATACCAACGTCTGACACTGTCACTGGCAATCATATTTAAAAAAAGATACATTCCATTATAACAATCACTGGCACTGACTTACGCAGAGGTAAGCCGACAAGGGCTTCTATTCAGGAGTCCTGTCCCAGAAATATACTTGCCCCAATATGATGGGTACACAAACAAATCAACAGACTCTGTCTGGAAATATGAGATGCGGCTTTCATTCCATCATCTGACGTCATCTGCCTTGCTTGGACACAAGCGCGCACGAATTCCACTACACCAAATTGTGCATATTCGTGCGTGACAGAAGACATTTATAAAAACTAGCATCAACATAAGTTGGTGCGTACTCACTCAAACGAAATAGAACCTGATGGAGATCAAGAGAAATAGGATCCAACACGAAAATAAGAATCTTCAACTCAAATGTGAAGTCAGTCCTATTGTATGGCTCAGAGACATGGAGAACAACAAAGACAACAACCAAAAAGCTACAGACTTTCATAAATGGGTGCTTGCGTAGAATAGAGGGATTAAAATGGTATGACAAGGTTACCAACGTGGAACTGATGACAAGAACTAGACAAGTGCCAGTGGAACAAGAAATGAGAAGAAGACGATGGCGATGGATAGGACACACACTGAGAAAAACCTGTTGATAGCATTACAAGGCAGTCCTTGTTCTGGAACCCCCAGGGCAAGAGAGGCAGAGGAAGACCAAGAAGTACATGGAGAAGAGAGTTGGAAACAGAGGTGAAAATGATGAGGAGAACATGGAAAGAACTTGAGATGATGGCACGTGACAGGAGGACTTGGCATGTGTTTGTTGAAGGCCTATGCTCCTGTGGGAGTGGAGGGTTATGAATGAATAAAGAACAATTTGTCTGCTCTGACCTTAACTGGAGCCTAAGTTTCAAATCTACTTCTGCAAAACATTATCTAGAAAAAAACATGTCATACAACTCACTTGTTTGTCTTAACTGTACTTGCTTTTGTTGTTGACTGATTGGAATTTACATCCACGTGCATAGATGAAACAATCATTGCCTCTCTAAGTTTTGTCCCCTTCTCTACCAAAACTGATAGAATGTCTTTGTCAACTGAACTCGTTGATCTCACAGGACTTTTAAATCCTGAAATGGTTTTAAAAATGTCCTGAGCACAAGTAAACAAGCATAATCAAATATTTCAGAAATTTCTAACACAAACAAATGTGCTTACCTGCTAAAATTAACATACATTTAATTGGAAAGATATACTCAAAAAAGAATTTCATGGGAAGCTATATTTAATGACTCATTCTTTGAAAGATCATAAAGAGAGAAAGATGACATGATGAGAAATATTTAGATGAAACGACGTTAATCTGAAGAAAGAAGTGTAGAAATGCTGTTGCTGAGTGATGGTGGTAAGGAAAATCTGCTTGCACACAAAAAATAAAAAAGGACAAACTAGAATTTTAGAAGAGATAGTGATAAGATGGAAGATATGATTTTATTTCCCTAGTTTGGAAAAAAAAGTACAAGAACAACACAAAACATGATCTATCTGTACAAAAGAGATGATATAAATAAACTACAAACATCACTGACAAAATAAAAGAAAGATGATTGAACAACAGCAGTGAAAATGTCTCACAAGCACAACATAAAATTGAAGCCAATCCTCTGGAAGACACCAACATTCATTCAACAACCTTAAGCTCCTGAAGGAGAATAAGTCTTCAACAAACTCATGCCAAGTCCTCCTGTCCTGTGTCAAGTCCTCCTGTCCTGTACCATCAACAAACTCATGCCAAGTCCTCCTGTCCTGTGTCAAGTCCTCCTGTCCTGTACCATCAACAAACTCATGCCAAGTCCTCCTGTCCTGTGTCAAATCCTCCTGTCCTGTGTCAAGTCCTCCTGTCCTGTGCCATCTGCTAAAGATCTGTCCATGTCTTCTTTATCCCTTTCATGTCTGTCTCCAATTCTCTTCTCCGTGTGTTTTTTCAGTCTCCCTCTCTCTTACACTGGAGATTTCAGAACAAGGACTGCAGCATTGCAATGCTAACAATAAGCTTCATCAATGTGCGTCCTTTCCATTACAGCATTTTCTTTTCATCTCGTGCACTACCGGCACCTATCTGGTTCTTGTCACCAGGTCCACACTGGTGATCTTGCCATACCATTTCAATCCTTATGCAAGCACCCTTTTATGACAACATGTGACATCTGGGTTGGTTTTTTTTTAAATGTCAACAGGGTAGCGGGATTTGTTTCATAATCAGCCATCCCTATTTCCTACCTCTATTCCTTGCGCTGCTGCTATTGACAGCATCTGATGCTGTCAGACCTCCACCTGATCCAATGGCTCTGCTTTCTGGTACACTTGACATTAATTTAAAAGCAAATAAAACCCATTAAAGTAGGTAATTTACAAAATATGTTATCTAGTCATCAAATATAAACCAGCAACAGATTTAAAGGGATACAACATCAGAATGGGGAATTAATTTAAGAGTACTGAAGATGGTGATATCATTGTTCATCATTACCCCTCTGCTCCCAGATCCTCCTATCCTGCTCAAGCTCTTGCATGCTTTATCCTTGATATTTCTGTCTCCAGTTTTCTTCTCCGTGTGTTTTTCTTTTTCTTTTTGGTCTCAATCTCTCTTACCCTAGGGATTCCACAACAAGAACCGCCCTGTAATACTATTCATGAGGTTTTTTTTTGTTTTTAGTGCAAGTCTCATCCATCACTAGCATCATCATCTCATCTCCTGATTAACTCGCACCTCTCTGGGTCTTATCATCAGTTCCACACTGGTGGTGATGTCATACCATTCCAATCTTTCTGTTTTAAGTATGTTATCTATCCATGAAATATAAACCCAGCAGTAAACCTGATCAAAGTTAACACAAAATATGAGGCGTGTTCAAATGAAACCCGACCGTGCTGCGCCAAGTGGACATTTGTAGGAAGAGCATGATGACGTCACATCTGTCGTAATAAGCACATATGAATGTACAAGTGTGTAAGTGTTCATTCTCCTAGTATTCATTCGTTGTGCTGCAGACCGTTAAAATAATGACTGGTGTGATAAGGAATCCGTCCAAAAAATTCAAGTCACAGATTTCCGCCGGTAAGGTTGTTCTGACCACATTTTTTGACCACGAAGGGCTTCTATTGGTAGACTTTAAAGAGCCTGACGTGAACATCAATGCCATCCGCTACAAAGACACACTAGACAACCTGCATACAGCCATCAAGAATAAACAACCCGGCATGCTTTCGCAGGTGTGATTCTGTTGCACGACAATGCTCGTCCACATGTTGCGAACATTGTGCAGGAAGCGTTAGCAAGGAAAAGGTGGGAAGTTCTGCCACACCCAGCCTACAGCCCCGATCTGTCACCATGTGACTTTCATTTGTTCGGACCCTTAAAAAAATCTCTAAAGGGACAACGATTCGACTCCGATGCAGACGTCAGGGCCTCGGTGACCAAATGGTTCAATAAGCAACCAAAGTCATTTTTCTCAGACGGCATCCGCTGTCTACCCAAGCAGTGGGATGCGTGTCTGAATGCCTATGGTGACTATTTCTAAAGGACCCCAGTGAGCGCTTGCTTCATAACAATTGCTGTATTTAATTTGTATCATTTTTTAATTATTTAAAAAAAAATATTTTACATAGTTATCACTTTTTTTGGGGGGCATGTTATGAGAAGAAGGAAAATGGAGCATATCATGACTACATAAAAGATAGAAGGAAAAAGAGATAGAGGCTGACAAAGAGAGAAGGTTTTTGACAGTCTGACATCATGGCATGGAAAGAAGTCAACAACAGAATTGATCAGCAGTACGGTAGACAGGAAGTTGTGGAGAGACATAATCATCTACACCACCAGGGATGGTAATATAAGATACATTACTTGCTATCATTTACCCCACCGTTTATCATCGTCATACTGCAGTCCTCACTTTCTTATCTCTATAACACTATCTTAAAACCAAAAGCAAACTTGATCTAGAATTTTCTTCATCATCTTCTCCAGCATTTTGAATTTGTTTGGTAAACACAACTAATTTCTACTGATTTTGTACCTTTTTCTATCAATCAATCCTGTGGATGGCTCTTTAGCTTCCTTACATGGATTTTTTTAAACTCAAAGCTTCATACTAAAACTGGTCTTCAGCTGACATGCCCCTGCCATGAACATCCAGAGATCAAAAGTCAAAATTTTCTACCCTGCCACTAAACTAGGCCCATAATCAGAAGTGCAATAAACTCAATAAAGATGTAAGTACAACAAAAATACAAGATGCATACCCAACAAAGGTTCCAGTACTATTGACACTTGGAGATTTGCTAACTTCTGACCACTGGGGGATATCACTGGGAAAAAACTGTTGACCAAAAAATAAATAAATACAAATTTTTTTTTTTAATTTCACCAACAAAGTTTTTCAAGAATTCGCAGCCATATAAACAATACAATTAATATCATCAAGACAGAGCTATGAATGAGAGCTTCTTGTATTGCTGTATTTATTTTACACTTGGCTTCCACCCGGACTTTGCTATAGATAATGCTACAATGACTTTTCAAAATTCCCTATTAAAACACATACAATACACTTGTACAATGAGGAAAAAAAAAATACTTATGTGATAAATCATACCCATTTATAGGCCTTGTGTTTGTCAAGAGCCCAATCTGGGTAATAGTCGCTTGACCTATGACCTCTGAATTTGGGCCAGTCATCAGGTCCAGGGTGAGGCTTCCCATGTCAATGAGGTATGTTGCAAACTGACAGGGCCCTGAACGCACCGGATATCTTGCTGTTGTCCGGCATTCAGTTTTGTTGCCTTTCTTAACGTCAAATGGCCTGTCAGTATAGATTTATACAGGTTGCACAAAAACGTTAAAGAAGTATCTGCAATCTACTTAACTGCACAACAAAATTATCTTCTGATTGTATGTTGTTTTTTTAATCAGTAAAAGAATTTTAGACTGCTTGCAAGACACAATCAATAGATAATAATATTTGACTGCTTCCAAGAAATCATAAGCATTTATGACGTGTTATTATTTAACAGGTAACAGCATCTAACTGATTTTTAAAACGATAATTTCCTATCTTTCGTACCTTTTTGGTCTGCAGTGAATATATATAGTTAGGTGTTGTTTCGTAGCAGTTAGGGTTAGGATTACGGTTAGGATTAGTATTATGGTTAACACTAACCCTAACACAAACCCTAATCTTAACCCTAATCCTAACCCTAAGCGCTACGAAACAACACCTAACTATACATATTCACTGCAGAGCAAAAAGGTACGAAAGATAGGAAATTACCTTTAAAACTTGTAAATTAACGTTGCAACATATTGTAGCATTCCCTAAGCATTTTTTCTTTCATATACATTTTAAATAATTAGTACAGTTTCACAGCCAAGAACAAATAAAACAAAATACTTTTTTGAATTCTCAGAATAAGTTGATTAATTTAATAAAGTACGACCCTTTTTGCTTTCAATGAAACGTTTTTCATGTACCCTATGTCGCTGGCACCAAACTGTATCTGCTACTGCCGTTCCTTTCGACCTACCGACTATGTGGAGAGGGGGCAACATGCTGCATGGGTAAACAGCTTGATCTCCCTATAACTGTGCCCAAGCTTGCACCTTGAAGAGGAAGCAGAAGAGAAAAGAACAGGCCGAAAGGAACACCAGGAAAAAAGCAACTGAGGGTTATCACCTCAAGGGCACATTCCCATAGTCAGTTATGACTGAAGGGGGGCTACTACGACTACGACCTTAAGTAATGGCATAGAAATTTTAAACATTGAAGAAAAAAATTGTTTCTTCTTCTTCCAAGAGATTTAACACAGACAAGAATTTTATGTAAAATATTACACCTACTGTAGTAAATGATAAAATTATGAACATTACGATTACAAACTGTGCTTATTTTGAGCCCATTGAGGTACTGTTAAAACTGACTTCTGGAGAACACCTGTTTAGTAATATGAAAAGTTCTCGCAGCACAAATGAAATTAATGTCATTCTGTTGTTAATTTCAGTCACAAGAATAGTAGCATATTTTTATTGCAGTTTGCACACTGCCTTATTACAAGATGAGTATTTATTTGTCATGGCATATCTTATCAATACAATGGTTTAGTAACATTTTGTTTCAAACTTTATTTCTAACTTTTTAATTATTCGCAAGCATTAAATATTGTACTCATAAATTATAACTATATATTAATAAATTCATGTTATAAACCATACACAGTAGTGTACAAAGACTAAAACACTTTAGTAATACTTCATAGTCATGGTTACAGTTTTATTGTTAGTTCATGAGAAATATTAGCCAACCGGCATGCAAAGTTTATAGCATTGCATGGCGTCACACACTATCAATCATGTCCAAGACACAGAAAACCCACAACTAGCCAACAGCAATTTTGAATCACCCTTTAAATTACCAAACCAACGATGCACATCATATACCAAAATAAAACTTAACTTCTCCCAAAACAAGAGACATGATCCACAACCTTTGACAGATTAAGCACTGATATTTGGTCAACTTTTTTTTTTTTTTTTTTTTTTTCGTACGCCCGCTAATACTCGAGGCGAAATCTCAGGTTATTGTTAATGTCTAACCTGACATTGATTTTACGTGAGTATCCCTTTTTCTTGTACAGAGACAGGTGTCCCTCGCGATTCAGGCAGATACTCGCCGATTTCGGAGGTACCCATTAGAGCTGCGTCGGCTCAGGAGCCGCCAATCCCTGGTCGACGACACTCCTTCAAATGTCCTCGCCAGGTCTCGAGTTAATCCAGTTCAATTCCCGGTCGACGAAAAATCCTCAAATGCCGTTGCCCGGGTTTGATCCTGAATCACCCGGTCGCCAGAGCAGTGTTGTAACCACTACGCTAGCGCGGCTCCTGGTCAACTTTATCAACCTGTAACTCATGAATTAACTAGGATATTACCATTTTGACTATTGCAGACTAAAGTACAATCTTAATTGTGATTCAACAAACCTAGTTTGATAGTTTTTTCTCAGCAAAATTTTAACAATGGTGAGTTTGTGAAATCCACAACCCTTCTATTGTTTTCATATCAGTGCTCAGTCCGTAGCTTTTTTCAGTTCTTAGATCTCATTTATTTTGTGTTCAGTTCATGGAAAATTTACATAGCTCAGTAGTTTGGTCTGTCGAAATGAAGAGTAGTGGGACACGAGTAGCCAATTTTTCGTCCTCAGACAAGACACCATTAGGGAATGATACATGTAGTATTATTAAAACTGCACATGGATGGGGGTAAATTAATATTAGACAAACATAAAGGTATGTTTTCAGGCACTCGTAAGAAATAAAGAAGTAGAACACTTGGACAACAGAAAAACAACAGACGTGAGTGGCTTACCCAGGGTTCGAACCCCGTACCTTCCGTACGACAACTCCGCCTAGCTATCAAGCGAATCACACTGACCCCACGGCCAGCTAGGCATCCCCAAAAAAAGATGCTTTGCTGGCTATTTATCAGTACGAAACACACAAGATAACACCGGAAGTATACAGTGGGCAACTCAGCCCTTAAATGACGCAATCACTTCTGTTGTTCTCCTATTAACAGTATGTGTCAGTCACATGGATGGGGGTACATTTTGACATTAACAAAACAATAATAATAATAAGTCACACCAAACTGCCACTTTACAAATGAACAAGAATCAAAATAAAATAATTTTTTCTAAAATCATTAAGGAGACAATTTAAAATCTCACCTAAACAGAACACCATCACCCTCTTCACCCCACCACTTTACCCTCACAAGCGCCAAGTCTGGGGGTTTTGGTATTGTCCAAACCACCTGCGACACACTGAGCTTACAGAAACATCTGACCTGGCCATAAACTTGTGGAGGAAGACCAGTGCTTGCTTTGACATCTTCACTTAGCCAGGAATCCTCTGTTTCAAATAATGTATTGAAAACTTGAAAATATTTTGTAAAGAGAATGATAAATTAAGACGGTTAAGATCATTTGCGCATTTAACTGATAACAGAAAAGCCTTATTATATCGTATTTTGGTAAGGTATGTGTTTAAAACCAATGAAACAAGATATTTCAAATAGGCTAGGCCTTGCCTAAAGTCCAAAATTTTCTAAATCTCACCTAGGCCATAACAAACGACCAAAGTTCATTTTCCATGCACAAAGATTACCGTAACCATAGTCCAAATACAAAATTTTAACAAAACAGAAACTAACAACATTTCTCGGGCTCATAATTCTCATTAGCTGGATTAAACAAGACAACAGCTTGACCGATAAAATCATAAAGGTACAATATCGTTGAAATACAAGACGCTAGCAAAGATGCATGAAAACATGCACAAACACAGTACCGCACGCATGAAAGTGTACTTGCCTTTCTTTCTAACAGGTTTCCCTTGCCCTGGACTTTTCTTAGGCATTTTCCTCGCACCTAAATTTATAAATTTTTAATTTCATGTTATATTCATGACCACATCTAAAGAAAAGTAGAAAAACACTGTGGTATCCATACAAACATTCGTCCAAACTTGTCCGCCATAACAGTTCATTTGTAAGCACGAGATGTCACGAGATTTCGTAGGCCTTGAACTATCAATAATATCAGCGCTGAAGAGCCACCAAACTAAAGGATTGAAAGATCTGATAATCTCCCTTGAAAGACTGGCCGAATGCTTCAAGAAGTGCACTATCCAGTGGATACCAGCCCATTGCAACATACCAGGAAATGAAGAGGCAGATAGACTTGCTAAAGAAGGAGGTGCCTTACAGCAAAATGATATAGAGACAACTTACGCAACGGCAAAGACCACTATAAAGGCTACATTCAAGTCCAAATGGGAAAGAGAGCACCCGGGACATTTGAAAAATGACGCATATCATCAACTATCCAGAAAAGAACAGGTCATCATTTTTCGACTGCGCACTGGGCACAACAGATTGAGATACCATATGTACCACAAATACAAAATTGGTGCAACAGATCTCTGCACCTGCGGTACCAGCCCGATGACAGTCGAACACCTGCTGCAGTACTGCCCAACCTACAGTAATGAACGGGGTAGCATATGGCAACAACCTACTTCTGTCAACGAAAAACTGTTTGGAGATGTCGGGAACCTTGAGTTGACTGCTGCCTTTATTAGAGTCATAAATGTGGAAGTCTGAAGGCGAACGAGGAAGAAAAAGAAGAAGAAGAACTTGTTATCGATTTATCAATTATAAAAAAAAAAATTACTACAATCACTGACCGCCTTATCAGTAGATGACGACTACAGTAGACACGGTCTGCCATGTTGCCAGACTGGTTATGCATATTTACTTTACAGCTAGATTAAACCTAACACCAACCCTGTTTCGATCTTTGTCAAAATTAATCACGCTGAGACCGTTTTAAAAATAAAACAAGAAATAAAAAAATTCCAGCTTAAGGCGAGACGTCCAGTACCCATCTTGAACCACTTTATCACTTTGTTTGTCAATAATTTACAATAGACTATAATTTGGCATTCTTACAATTGCTTTCTTGTGACTAAATTATCATGACTGCCATCTGAATAAATGATTTTTTTTCCTTTTCTTGTTAATATATTGATGTTGAGAAATATCCCGTTCAACCGCTGAAGGGTTATAATTAGGATATAGGCCTATAGTGTTTTCAACTTTAAACAGATGAAATAGCTTGACTGCCTGCGTCAGGACCAGCGAACCAGAGCTGGTCAAGACCGCACTCCACCTCCACGTGGTGGTCCTGGAAACAGTCTGCAGCTGTGCAGGCTGGCTGAGCGAGTGTGGATCGAAATGGGAAGGCAAACCCGGTCCTAAAAAATGCCGTGCAGAAGTCGGATGTGTCGACCGAAAGGTGCAGATATCACAGCTACGTTGTAAACAGACACAACGCAACCACCGTCCTTTTCAGGGCGAACGAAGAAGAAGAAGAAGAATTAAATATCTGGTAAAGTCCGTTATATAACTACAACCACCAGGCCTTTACACCCCTCCACTGTTATATTATTCTTGTTCATAGTTTCTTCTTGATTTTGTTTTTTATTTTATTATTTAACGTATAGGCCTAAGCACAATTGTGAGTATCCCTATTTTCAAATGTGATGCCACTTTCTCATGTCGGCAGTTGTTCATATTATTTGGAATTGAAAACAATATATATCCTAATTATAACCCATCAGAGGTTGAACGGAATTTCTGTTTATCTTCATTAATTTAAAAAAAAAAATAGTGTTTTCACGTCCAAATAATATGTACAGTTGCCGATAGGTGATAGTGGCGTCTTATCTCCTTTTCTTTTTTTTTTTAAATTTGATGATGAGAAATATCCCGTTCGACCTCTAATGGGTTATAATTAGGATATGTATTGTTTTCAACGCCAAGTAATATGACTAATTGAGAGTGGCATCACATCATCATATCTCCTGTCCAGTCACTGTAAATAGAGCGAATGAAAATTGCCAAATATGTGTTTGTGTATTAAAGAGTTGGTTTTCAACTGTGCGATTCCTTTCCTATCTACGAGATATTTTTTTTTTCCATTCATTCATTTGTTCCCTCATTAATGATTGATTCTTCTTCTGTGAGTTTTTCCCCCTTTCTTTTTTGATTAAATTAATCAGCCCCCCCCCCCCCCCCCCCCCCCCCCCCCCCCCCCCCTTCAAAGTCCAGTTTCCTCATATATTTTTGTCTATCACCCATTACTGAGATATAGCATATAAAATACGAAGATCAGTTCAAACACAAGCTATGGAGACCACTCACTCAACCATACCATAATTAAAACAGTCGAATAATTCCAATACACTGGAAGCATACTCACAGAATATGGTATTCATTTACTTGTATTTTTCTTAAATGTATGAACTAAAAATGTCACGTTCAACCTCTAATATGTTATAATTATGATATATAGTGTCTCTCAGTCCATTTATACTTTACCCGCCAGCTTCCGAGGAGTAAAGATCAACAAACACCATTCAAGTTTTCCCACCCTGTGCCAAACGTTCAATAATTTTCAATGTCTTCTTATCCTTTATTGTACTTTTCTGCTTGGATCAGGGTCTTAGTGTCTCGTCTGTATAATAAAGGTGGAATGCCTGTGATTTTTTCCATTTCATTTATTGGTGTGGTCTTCATGGCACCCGTGATCAACCGAAGCGCTTGATTTTGTACCTTATCTAAGGCTTGTAGGGGATTGTAGGTGTGATTTGGCTGCTGTAGACCATGCTGCTGATCCGTACTCTAATATAGGTCTTATTGCACCTGTATACACTTTCTTTAGTGTTGTTTCGTTAGCTCCCCAACTTGATCCAGCTATTTTCCTCAGTATGGAAAGTTTTCTTCTCGCTTTAGCCTCTGTTCTCTCGATGTCATTCTCTTATCTAATGTAATGCCCAAGTACACCGGTTCCTCGTCTGTTCGGACATGTTCAACCTCTAATATGTTATAATTATGATATATAGTGTCTCTCAGTCCATTTATACTTTACCCGCCAGCTTCCGAGGAGTAAAGATCAACAAACACCATTCAAGTTTTCCCACCCTGTGCCAAACGTTCAATAATTTTCAATGTCTTCTTATCCTTTATTGTACTTTTCTGCTTGGATCAGGGTCTTAGTGTCTCGTCTGTATAATAAAGGTGGAATGCCTGTGATTTTTTCCATTTCATTTATTGGTGTGGTCTTCATGGCACCCGTGATCAACCTAAGCGCTTGATTTTGTACTTTATCTAAGGCTTGTAGGTGTGATTTGGCTGCTGTAGACCATGCTGCTGATCCGTACTCTAATATAGGTCTTATTGCACCTGTATACACTTTCTTTAGTGTTGTTTCGTTAGCTCCCCAACTTGATCCAGCTATTTTCCTCAGTATGGAAAGTTTTCTTCTCGCTTTAGCCTCTGTTCTCTCGATGTGGTGCCTCCATGTCATTCTCTTATCTAATGTAATGCCCAAGTACACCGGTTCCTCGTCTGTTCGGACATGTTCAACCTCTAATATGTTATAATTATGATATATAGTGTATCTCAGTATACTTTACCCGCCAGCTTCCGAGGAGTAAAGATCAACAAACACCATTCAAGTTTTCCCATCCTGTGCCAAACGTTCAATAATTTTCAATGCCTTCTTATCCTTTATTGTTTGTCATATGCCTCTTTCTATGCTACTTCCAACATACCGTAGATAAAGCTGTGCACTTCTTCAGTCGTCTAACCATTGATCTTTACTGGATCTGTCTGCCTATTACTTCTTCTCATGTTCTTTGTTTTATTTACACTGATCCCCTGTTGTCATTGCTTTTACTGTTTGCCTGGGATAGAACTACATAGGTCATCAGCAAAATTATAATACTCTGTGCCTCAGTTTCTTGTGGTGTTGTGACAGAACTGTCCGTTCTCTTTTCCTCGCGTTCATGTTTATCTCCATCATTATTGATCTACCTCTCATGTTGTGTACTGAGTTCTTGGTGCCACTCATTGTTTACAGTTTCTTCCTACTTTTTTTTTTTCTTTTTTTTTTTCGTACGCCCGCTAATACTCGAGGCGAAATCTCAGGTTATTTTTTTAAAATGTCTAACCTGACATTGATTTTTACGTGAGTATTCTATTTTCTTGTACAGAGACAAGTGTCCCTCGCCATTCAGGCAGATACAAGCCGTTTTCGGAAGTACCCATTAGAGCTGGGTCGGCTCAGGAGCCGCCAGTCCCTGGTCGACGACACTCCTTCAAATGTGCTCGCCAGGTCTCTGTTAATCCAGTCCAAATCTCGGTCGACGAAAAATCCTCAAATGCCGTCGCCCGGGTTTGATCCTGAATCACCTGGTCGCCAGAGCGGTGTTGTTACCACTACGCTAGCGCGGCTCCCGTTTCTTCCTGTAATTCATGCCCTGTCTTGGTTTAATTGGCCATCCTTTGTAAGATTATACATAGGCGTTTATAGGAAGATAATGACAATGAGTGGGAGCACCTGAATTAGTGCGTAAATAAAAAGGACACTGACACAGTGTCTTATCACTGATAATATTTTCTATCTGGCCAGTTCGCTGCTTGATAGTGTTTGTTTGACACAAGAATGTGTCGGACAATATTCAATCTGGTGATAAATTATATTCACGCACATACGATAATTCATGGGATTTGTAGCAGGTAAATTAGATAATCATGTCCGGCAAGACTGGTTGTAGGCAATATTTACGATAAGCTATCCATCTGGGAAGATGTTGTTTGTGATAGATCTATGAAGTCGTGAGTGTAAACATGATTGATAACCAACGGAAGACGAAATACCTTATAAGGGAAGTGACTTGTAAACATCACATTTTGTGTGTCACGCAGGAATTTTCCAAGAGAAGGTAGTGGAGAAATAGCCCTACCAACATTTCTGATTGGAGCCTTGTCATATAGTAGCAATGTTGATGCGTGGGCTGAATGTTGCCTTATAATCTAACGCCTTTTGAGTCTATTGCACTGATAAATTCAACTCGTCAAGAAGACAGTCAGACAAGCTAGAATAAGGAATAGGATCAGGATTCCATTTTAAAGGACCGGACAACGTGTTTGAGCATCTTGTGGGCTTACACTCCAAAAAAACTCTACCTTTTTTAATACGGAAAGCCCAGAATCCTAGGAACCTGAACACTAAGTCATAGTGTGAGTCTATCCAATACCATAATTCCCGCCGTAAGGTACTTCGGTCTGTCACACTTTGCACACCGTCATTTGCGCACTTTTTTCTATTTTCGAGAGAGTGCATTAACTTTCAACCACAGCTAAGGGTTGAAAGTTAGACAATAATTGTATTGTTTCCCCTTATATGTACTCTCGCGAAAATAGCAAAGTGTGACGGTGTGCATTAAATCAACAGACAATAAAGATATTCTTCTGTCCAGTTTCATTCGGGAAACGGATTTAACTCATCATTTTTCGTAACAGTAACCTTAAAATGAAGTTTTTTAATTGTTTCTTCAAGACAAAATTTTAATTTAAAGTATTGCAGACTTATTAGTATGGATCAAAATGATAAGATGGCTAAAAGGAAGAGACGATCATGTCATTCACAGCGAGCAAACAGTTTGATTTTGGAGAGAAGCCAACAACTTGAACTGGAGACAGGAAGGTGCGGAGATGCAGATTAAATCAACAGACAATCAAGATACTCTTCTGCCCAGTTTCATTCGGGAAACGGATTTAACTCATCATTTTTCTTAAAAATAACCTTAAAATGTAAGTTTTGTCATTGTTTCTTCAAGAAAAAATTTTAATTTAAAGTATTGCAGACTTATTATTATGGATCAAAATGATAAGATGGCTAAAAGGAAGAGACGATCGTGTCATCCACAGCGAGCAAGCGAGACTAAAGAAGAAGCAGCAATATAATATGTGTAACAGAAACAACACACTATAATTAAAAACCTGAAAATTTTGGCGGGTTGTTGCTAGTTATAAAATAATACCCCAGACCACGTGTAAGAGGTGGATGTCCAAGTTCATACAAGGTTGGCAACCTCAGCGTATAGAATGATGGTTTCATGAACCACCACTGCAAGAGCTGGTGACTGCTTCATGTGGGTTTCTCATACAGAACCAAAAGCAGAGGTAGTCCCAAAGTCCATATGAAGCAGGGAGTGGATGATGACAGAATTAATGCACATACTTATTATATTTACCTTTTCAACCAGTGCATATGTAAATGTAAACATGTTTTATATAAATGCAAAGAGTGTTTTCTGCTCACTGGGATTAACATTAATGCTCAGAGAGGGTAAAGTTCTGAGGTAGATGGGATGGTGGAATGAAAGGTACTGGACGCCTGATTTTCGTGTCAGGAAACACAATACTCAGGAAGGTATTTGTTTCTCTCTTATTTCATAATCCTAGTCGGTGGTTCCGATTGGTGGTACTAGTCTGTGGAACAAGTGTATGGTATAAGTGGCCTTCAGTCAAATCTAGACATCAACATCAGACAGGTCTTAAAAGATGCTGGGCCATCTTTGCAATTACCCCATGATACTACGAGGGATGTGTTGCAGCCAACAGACTTGACCAGTGACGAGAAGAACCAGTTCACAACCTGCAAAGAACAAGCATCAGCTGGAAAAGAAGCCAACCGACATTTTACTGGCAGCTAAGTCTTTCTTTCCACATTCACTGTCATTCTCATCAAAATCTATCTTCTCAGACTTTCTCATAACTAGTGTCTTGTCTCTATACTCAGACAAACTTTAAACTTAAATCCACTTTGTGACAATGTTTCACGCTTCCATGCATGACAGGGCCAGACAAGCGTATCGACCATCCCTAATTAATTGAGTCCCTAAAACGTGATAATACCACATTGACTCCAGGTAAATGTGAGCACGAAGTGTCTGCTAAGATTGCATAAGTACTTCCGACTCGACAGAAAAAAATGTAAGAAGTTGTAACGTAAACATTACCAAGAATTGTCGGATGTAGCACTCCATATAAGGAGGATGAAATGCATGAGTCATACAGAATACTGCATGAGGAAATGTTTTTATAATATGAACTTTGAATGTATTGGCTGGCTTCTGAGGCGCCAATAAACAACCGCGCTGATTTGGGAGTTTGTCAGAACATGCCAGGTGGAAGAGTGGGCCGGGAACTTATGATATAACGTAGGAAAAGTTTGACATATGGCACTGCATTCCTGAAATCATCAAAGTAAACAGCTCGGACCTTGCCACAGTAAAAAATAGTCAGGATTCTGAATTTTTAGGAATGGAAAAACGTATTAGAGCATGTTTTATCCACTGGAAAATGTATATTATCATTTGTAATGAGTTGTATGTATGTTTAAAGTTGTTCCTTCAGGCACAAGCCACTTGCCGCTGTCCAGTTGAAATTTTTTTATTACATTAACTAAAAGAGTGGTGATCTTGTTATCACATCCCCTGAGTTATATGATATACACTCAGGGAGAGTAGAAATCCTGATTTTAAAAATCTGTGGCGGACAGTGGGGAAAGGTGCCTGATCTAAATCAGGAAAACAGATACTTAGCAGCGGAATGTGTTCTTTTGTTCCCTCTAAAGTTGGTGGTACGGATTGGACAGACCATTTGAAGTTCTACCTACATTACCAGCTGTACTAGTCTGTGGTTCGAAGCTTGAGATCAACACATGAAACATACATCCCACGGGTGGTGAAGATCCCTGCCTTGACCGGAAGTGGTTACCTCCAGAATCCTTTAGAGACATGCCCTTGCCACAGAGATGAAGTGACGGAATAAGCAGCACCAACATTTCAGCAATTTGGAAGCTAAGTTATAAGTTTAGCAGGCCACCTCAAAAGACTATATTTTCATCTCCCAAACCGAGATCTATGATCAACCATAATTTCTCATAATCACCATTTCATATTTATTTATATTTGTTTCAAAGTAATTGAGCATTAAATTTGTATATGTTGGTTTTGACAAATTCATAGCTGAATTAACCATTACAGAGGGGGAACGGGGGAGACCAAGAGTGGTAGCACCTTTGGGCAAGAGCGGTCGCACTGGAGAACTGAACCAGTGGCTCAAACTCACCGGTCCACCTTGACCTTCCAAGCTTGACATATGGCTCCCAGAAGCCACAAAGACAGTGGAGGCCATCTCCCGGTAACAGTCTCGACCGACTGACCAAACTATGTTGAGCGCCCCTGCAAAGCCCTGCTTTTACCTGTGACTGTCCTCCAACTTAGAATGGCACAACTACAAACCATCCACTGCATCTCATAGTGAAGGCACCAGGGTGCACGACGTGACGATCCTTTTGACCAACTAGAAGCGCTAGTGCTGACTAAATAGCTGACAAATTATGGATGTTTCCAGAAAACAGCGGTCATTTGGTGGCGGGGACTGCACAACGGTGAACCCCACTGAGGTGGTGCAACATGGTATTGGGGCTGTCTACCCCCAGGGGGTAGGACAGACATCAGGCGAACAGGACAGCAGGGGAAAATAATACTTCCCCACCGATGATGGTACAGTGCCCACCATGCCTTGCACACCCCGCATGGAAAAAGAGGATAACTACCGGGATGAAAGAAAGTCATCACAACCCCCCACTACTCATGATGCCATGACACTAATACAACCTAAGATATACGAGCTCGGACGTCGCCTCGCAAAAGGTCCGCGCCAAGCAGGTCGCCCCTCGGCTGCTCCTGGCGAAAAGTGTGCTACCGAGGAGTATATTAACATTCTACAGTTAAATGTAGATGGAATAAGAACTAAATCGTTAGAATTAAAGAAACTACTGAAGGACCAGAAAGTTCACATTGCACTGATTCAAGAAACCGTTCTTAAGGACAAATCCATCAACTTCCCAGGCTACACAATGTACAAATGTAATTGCCATAATAATTGTCGAGGAATCCTAACCTTGGTAAGGAATGATGTACAGGCAGAGGTCGAAAGTCTTCGAACCGATGATGAAACTGACATACAACGAGTGACAGTCTGGGGAAGTGACGGACATTTCCAAATCTTTAATGTCTACAGACCCCCCAGAGAAACTAATGGAATCTACTTTGATGATATCGAATACAAGAGAACAATCATAGCAGGGGATTTCAACGCCCACTCCCCACTCTGGGGATACCAGGACACCAACACCTCAGGCCAGGCAGTAGAAGAGCTATGTAACACTTCCAACCGTATAGTCCTCCAAAACGACAGATCCCCACCAACCCTCTACCATAAAGCTAGCGGAACCAGTAGCCGACCAGACCTAACACTTGTGTCTGCAGACCTCACCAACCGGTATAAATGGAGGGTATTGGAGGACATAGGAAGCGACCATCTACCCATCCTCACCACCATCTCGCAGGGTAAAACAAAAACGGAAACCAAAAGACAGCCGAAATGGAACTATGCTCGAGCAAACTGGGAACACTACAAACTCATATCAGACCAGCTCCTCACTGAAATAGACATGAACCAAGACATTAATACCTTGAACGATCAGATCTCTACAGCCATACTGCAGGCAGCCAAACAGGCAATCCCCAAAGGCAGTCGTGTCAAATACAGCATCTTCTGGAATGAGGAATTAGAACACCTAGTACAACTAAGACGCAAGGCACGGAAAATCGCTCAGAAAAATCCTAGCCGTGAAAACAAAACCACATACAACAGACTCACTGCACAGGTTAAGCTAGCGAGCAGAAAAGCCAAAATGGAAACCTGGAAAGAAAAATGCGAAAACCAAGACCTAAATAAAGAAGGGAAGAAAGCATGGAAACTCATTGACAGCATGGCAGGGACATCCCAGAAGAGAAACCTAATCCCTATAAAACTTCCAAACAGTAACACAGCTACCTCCAGCAGAGGGAAAGCACGAGTCCTAAATCGATTCTTTGCTGAAGTCAATAAAACATACAAAAGAGCCAATCTAGACAAAGCCATCAAGACACTTACAAAACGCATGCTAAAAGCACACAAGGCTGTGGACAGCATCTTTGATCAGGAATTTACACTAGCTGAATTGCAATCCAGTCTCCTAAAGACCAAACCCAAAAAAGCACCAGGGCCAGACCAGGTTACCAACGACATGATAGTCAAACTTGGGGGAAAAGGCTTGCTGACGATCCTGGAATTCATAAACAAGACGTGGAGAAGCAGTACTGTACCTACAGGATGGAAAACGGCTAACATTATCCCAATACTCAAAAAAGATAAACCACCAAGCGAAGTCAGTAGCTACCGGCCCATTTCCCTGACTTCGTGCGTTGGGAAAATGGCAGAACGTATGATAAATGCACGCCTCTACTGGTGGTTAGAGAAAGGAAAAGCCCTCCATCCTAACCAAGCAGGATTTAGAAGAGGAAGACAGACTGTTGACCAGGTGTCACGAATTGGTTTTAAGACTAGAGACTGTCTACGTATAGTGACAATACCCTAGAGAGAAGAAAGACTGAAATGATAGATTCGGGTGAAAAATAACAGTGCAAATGTGAAAGTTGAGACCATTGGCTCCGAGGTTGAGAACCGAGGTTGATTCTTTCCTCACCACTTCGGACGTCTTAATTGCTATGGCCTCGACCACCTCTAACTACCCTAAGGGGATAAGGTTCAATTATGATTCACATACACCACGATACAGACAACAGATAGCTATTGTACGTAAATAAATGTGACTGGTCCAGACTATAAAGGTTCAAGTTTTATTTACATCTATAAACAAAACTCATATACATGTCTTACTTACTTACTTAGTCGTTCCCCTTCTACCGTGAGGTGTAGAGGTTTGGAAGAGAGAGCGCCAGACCATTCTATCAGCTGTCTTCTTCCTGGCCTGGTTCCATTCTAGTCCTCGGTCCTTCAAAGATTGTCTAATGTTGTCCTCCCAGCGGACTCTGGGTCGTCCTGGAGGTCTGGATCCCTGGCTCTTTGTTTCCCATGCTTGTCGTGGTAGCCGATCTTCTCCCATTCTGCAGACATGACCAAACCATCTTAGTTGGGACTGTTCTATTTGGGTCTACAGCGGATGGGATTTTAGGCCTTGACGGATCGTCTGGTTGCGGACCATGTCTCTTCTTGTTACTTCAACCACTTTCCTCAGATACCTCATTTCTGAGGTTTGGATCTGGCTTTTGTGGGTTGTAGTCATTGCCCACGACTCGCATCCATATGTCAAGACTGGGACATAGGTAGAGCGGTATACAGCCATCTTCGTTTTCTTACCAACCTCTTTCTTGCTGAGGAATCCACGATTTATGGCCTGAAAAAGTCTCCCAGCCGCTGCTTTTCGAGTGGCCAACTCTTCTTTGATACCTCCCTTTCGGTCTATAATAGCTCCGAGATATTTAAAGTGGTCGACCTGCTCCAGGACCTGTCATATACATGTCAAATACATAAAATTGCAGTGTAAGCACTCCTGAACCAAACAAATTCAGGAAGAAAAAATGACAAATGATGTATCATCAAAAACAACCCCACCCTTCACCCACAAGTTTCACCTGTATGGACGAAGAAGGTAAGATTAAATAAAATAAACCACACTGCCCTTGAGGTCGAGCCTCCACTCCAAACTAGCTGTTCTAAACTCTAACTCTAACTCCACTGATAGCTGGAACGACTACGAAGTGTCTACACAATCTCTGCACAGACTTCGGTTCTACACAGCCTATCATGAAATCTCCCGAACACAACTAACTGCACCTCTAAACTTCAGCAGCTGTCTTCTGCTATGATCTTTAACAAAACTATGTCTCTGTTCTGTCTTTCTGTGCTGACTTCTGTAGAGAGAATTTTCACCCTTTCTCTCTCCACACACTCTGGAATTGATGACTAAGGTTTAACAGAACCCCACTGGATTCTAGACTGGAAATGTAGCTGGCTTCTCCTACCACTCTGAGTTTACCTGCCCGCACCTATGACTGGGCGATGGGCTTTCGGCTTTATTATGGCCGTGACGAAGCGAAAATAAAATTACAACGACGCTGGCAGCATGCCAAATCTACGTGTGTAACAGAACGAGCGTCAGAGCTCAGGATTTATCCACAAAAATCCTATTCACTGGAAAAATGTCTTCCCCTGCCTGGGAAAACGTATTTTCTTTCTCTCCTTCCACCACTGGCAATTAACGCGCGACCTTGCGTGTCTGCGAATGCCACCTTTTTGCCGTGGGAGAAATTTTGTGGTATCAAACTTCTGCTCTTCCCCACAAAGCCGGCACCTGCAAATTCGAATTCCCACTGAAGGCGAACCGACTTGTTTCTGGCACACGGCTTGGCAATTTACATTAAAAGAGAACGATAATTAAATTTCGGCCCTATTTATACTCATAACAGCACGCTGACCTCTTGACGTCATATGCGTGGCTTCGTTTGATTTTAACCCAATGATCCGTTAGCATTTCAAAATGCAGTTAGCTTTCGGCCAATCAGAATTGTAAACAATTCTGATGCCCGATTACTGCTACCACGTGGTAAAAGGTCACTGACCCCCATCCCCCATTTAGACAAAGAAACGGGAATTAGTCCCAGCCCTATACTGCAAAATTGAAGCAAAAATGGCCGCAAATAATTTAACTCCCGAAAAATGCGTCTATGGCCACCTGCCCTATCTTTAAAAGACTAAAACTGGTGCAAATCTGATCCAGGCTCTACAGTCCTTCCTATAAAATAAAACTGCCACAATTCCCTACAACCACACTCTAAACACATAGAGAAGAAACATAAAGCAGATGAGATAAAACTCCATCGTGATCTCATCTGAAAAACGTAAATAGTAGAAGGAGAAGAAACATGGAGAAGGATTACCTGTAATCCCTCCTAAAAATAGTGAACAAATTGCAAGGAGAAAAAGACATGGGCCTTTTGAAAGACAGAATCTCAGTACTTTCGTCACACCAGGTAATCCGATTGGTACAACATATTGCCGATGCTTTCCAGGATAAAAATCATGTGGCCGCGTTCGTAGACCTCAAGCAGGAATATGACAGAGTATGGAGAGACGGTCTATTTTTCAAGATGCAGAAGATGGGCATAGAAGGAAGAATGTTTCGTTGGATAAAAGATTTCCTCACAAATAGAACCATCTCCACAACGGTCAACGGAGCAACATCAGGGAAAAGAACCATCCAAGAAGGCCTCACACAAGGCTCAGCCCTAAGCTGAACCCTCTTCCTCATATACATAAACGATCTGGCAGACTACCTTGAATTACCCAGCGCCTTGTTTGCTGATGACCCGGTCTTTTTGGGCAGAAGGGAAGTCCCACTTGCAACTGCAAAAGAAACTAAACCGTGCACTGGCTGCTCTAACAACCTACTGCAGCTTCTGGAAAATGGTGATCAACACGAGTAAGACAGTCTACACTATATTCACACTCAGCAACAAAACAGTAAAGAAAGAACTGGATTTAAAACTTGATGATGCAAAGCTAGCTAAAGAGAACAATCCGACTTATCTAGGGATACAGCTAGATACCAGACTCACATACAAAACACATGTTGAGTCCCTAACTGCTAAGGCCTCTAGAAGGCTAAACCTCATAAAGCGTTTGGCAAGCACTGATTGGGGATCCAATCAGAGCACCCTACGACAACTGTACTTGGGATACGTGCGCTCAGTTATGGATTACTCTCTACCCCTGCAAGCCACTGCTAGCCCAACACTCAGACTGAAACTAGATCGCATACAAAACCAGGCACTCAGATTCATCTGTGGAGGCTTGCGAACTACTCCGACCAGCGCATGTGAGATTTCCGCCAATGTGGAACCCCTAGAACTAAGGAGAGAGAAATCAGTCATTATCACGGCAGAAAGATTCTTGCGAGCTGACAAAGATGACCCCTGCAAAAACGTTATCGGTGACCTCAACTCCAGGTACCGAATTAAAAAGACATCTTTCATTAGAAGGTACCAAGAGCTTTCAGGGAAGCACTACATACCAGAGACTAGACTACCTACTCAAGTTGTGCCTGACCTACCACCCCACGTAGAACTAAAAAGACCAATAATACGTACAAACCTTCTACAACCCGCAAATAAAAGCCTCATACCTACGCTGCTGAAAACACTTGCTATGGAAACCATCTGTCAGTACGATGAAGACATTATCCATGCCTATACAGACGGGTCAGCTTTCAAAGCAGTAATAAATGCTGGATACGGGGCCATAATCATCCCACCCAGTACTGAAGAACCCGTCAAAATTGCAGGTCCCTGTGGTATCTGGTGCACAAACTACGAAGCCGAAGTAGTCGCCATCCAGAAAACCCTAACTAGAATTTTTGAACTCTTTGAATCAGACGAAATGGAACCAAATGATGTTGTAGTGTTCTCAGACTCGCAGGCTGCCCTCTTGGCAATAGGAAACTGGAAAACCAACTCAATCAGTACTATCCAGAAGGTTCAAGAAACATGCCACAAAATTATGAACTTGTACGGAACAGAAATATACATGCAATGGATACCTGGCCACATAAACATCACATTAAATGAAGTTGCTGATAGACTGGCAAAGAAGGGAGCAAAAATGCCACAGATTGATCACCCACTGAGTATGTTAACAGTTAAACAAATAGTCAAAAACAACTGTAAAGAAGTTTGGCTGAACACGTGGGCACAGGCTAAAACAGGAAGAAGACTCTTCATTCACCAAACAGCCCCAAATAAGAAAGATGCTATGAACGATATCGAACGAAGGTACCAAACCAAAATCTTCAGATTGAGAACAGGCCACTCTACACTAAATGGCCACAGAAACAGACTAAGTTCACAAAATATAGCAAAATGTAGACACTGCCCTAACCCGTTAGAGACAGAACACCACCTACTACAGTGCCCTGCACTTCAGGGACTGAGACAACAACTGCTACCACACAACCCATCCATAGACAATACACTGTATGGCAGCTCAGAACAGCTTATACGAACTGCGCAGTACCATATAATGGCATCAAGGTCACCAAGAGCTGACGCTCAGTGACAGTGGATCAAAGAAGAAGAAGTAATCATTACAGAGAGAAAGGCATATGTATGATCCAGAATCTCTAGTATATATTCATTAATATATATATATACATACACCAATACCTCGCTCTTTCGACAGGTTAGGGACCAGAGCTATGACGAAAGTCGAAAATCGACGAAAGTCGAAGCATAGCCTTTATTTAGCTTACAAATGCATTAGGGCCGCCAAAAAACGAAAATAACTAACTATATAACACTTGCGAATGCGTGCAACACCTGGATAAACAGAAATGAACATAAAAGTAAAGAAAATACAGTAATAAATAAAAAATACGTAAATAGCATCTTACCTTAAAATCATTCTTGAGCAAGTAGACGATGAATATATACAGTATGTACAGTTTTGAATGTTGGTAATTTAGGGGGATTCTAGACTTAGAAAACCAGATGGAGAAAATTGAGGTGGCTCATCTTCAGAACTGGAGGATTTCAATCTAATTCTTTTAGGAGAAGGGCACTTTGAAGGAGATCTAACTGGGGCTGGGGCTGATGTTGATGGCTCGGAATCTGAAGGGTTAGAGGGAGGGGTGACTGAAGTTGGTTGTGGCGGTTGCGTCTTGAAAAAGGAGAGCAAAGACGTTTACCTCATTGATGTCTTCTTCCTTTCCCTAAGAAGTTCTCTGTAACAGGCTATTTGGTGTTCTAGCCCACTATTTACTTTAGAACTTCTGTCCTCTCCACATGTAAGCCTACCTTGCCGTGGTTGGAGAGCTTGAGCGCCCCAATGATCCCGGGAGCTATGCCGGCGGGAGTTTTACTCCTGGCAGGGTCACCCAAGCCGGACAGGTCCTGGGTGAGGGGCCAGACTAAATGGGCTGAGGAGTGGGTGGAACCCTATAGGTGTAGATGCAGAACCCACCGGCGAGTGGTACATGCTCTGGTCTGCACCAATCCACCCCCACTTCATGGGTTAAATGCTTTCTTGCCTCATTCTTCACTGTTTGTCGTCTATCGGGAGTAGTTTGGGACCCCATACAGTGTAGGCGCAGTGCCCACCGGCGAGTGGACCATACTCTGGCCAGCATCAACCCAAACCCCAGGCATGGGTTAAAATCCCGGGTAGATGAAGCTCGTAAGCCTTGGAAGGCAGTTCGTCTAGGAGAAGGAAAACTCTGATCTCAAACCACCTGCTGCCTTGCAGGTAGGCTGGGGACAGTCAAGGGCTAAGGAACGCAACCCTACAGAAACGCTTGTTGAAATCGGATGCACTGGGCTACATGCTCAACGAAACAGTGCAACGTACTTCGCCTAATGAAGATGTCACGAATACAATTTAAGCGTTGTGGTGCTCGTCCCGTGGAGTCCCGCCAGGCGGCGAGAGTGCCGGACCCCCCACCTCGAAGGGGTCCAACCAATACTACTGGTGGTCACCTTCCCCTGAATTGTGGAGTCAAGGTACAGAGGGAAAGGGCAAAAGCTATTGACCAAACACCAAGAACACTCAACATTCTGCAGTGGAATGCAGAAGGAGTTCTGAACAAAAAAGTCCCCCTAAAAAAAACCGCCTTTATGAGGATCAAATAGATGTGGCTTGCATCCAAGAAACGCATCTCAACAGCAACCACAGATTCTCAATAAGAGGATACCAGGCTTTCCGACTCGATCGAGAAGGACACAAAGGAGGTGTGCTATTACTTACCCGAAACTCAATACCAAGTAGCGAGGTATCTGTGAACTTCAACGACCAATCGGAAATTGTAGGGGTTGACATTAAAATAAAGGACACGAACATGCGTATCTACAATTTGTATGGCCCACCGAGCAAAGACCTGTCACTTGAAAGTATGGAAATAAAGAGCTCAAACTGCATTGTGGTCGGAGACTTCAACAGCCACTCGGAAAGATGGGGATATCTGGATACAGACAGTAGAGGAGAGGAAGTGGAGGACTGGGAGATAGACACAAATCTTCACCTTATCAACAGGCCAGATGATAAACCCAGTTTCTACTCTAGAAGATGGCACACCACTTCCACTCCAGACCTAGCTTTTGCCACAGGGGACATATTTCACAAAATTGACCGACAGGTACTTGGCCAGCTAGCAGGCAGCGACCACAGACCAATAAAGCTAGTGGTTAATATGGAGTATGTTCCCCATGAAGTGAAACCATTGCCCCGATGGAATTACAAAAGAGCTGACTGGGACAATTTTGCAGTGCTGACTGACAGCCTTTGCGAAACCATCAACACACGAAACAACAGCATGAAAAATATGGTTGAAAGCTTTAATAGAGCAATACTTCAAGCAGCTATTGAGACTATTCCGAGAGGGGCAAGAAAAAACTATAAACCATACTGGAATGAAGATCTGCAAAAACTTGAAGATGAGGTAGCACAAGCCAGAGACAAGGCAGAAACAGAACAAACAACTGAGGCAAACATCTTGCTCAAAGCAACCACTGCAAAGTACAGAAGAACATTAAACCAAACAACACGAGACTGCTGGAAGCAAACAACAGAAAATCTCAACCTAGATAAAGAAGGGAACAAGCTGTGGAAACTAGTTAGAGCTTTGAACAACGAAGAACCTTACAAAAAATCACATCACAATCAAACAAGGTGAAAATATGCTCTCGGGAAAAAAAGCTGCAAATGCACTCATGGAACACTATGCTGGTGCAAACCACATTGATGTCCCTATAGACAGAAGAAAGGCCATCATTGATGAACAAAGGAATCATGATAACAAAAAGCTTGCACCAGAAGAACACATGATGGCAAAGTTAACAATGCAAGAATTAGAAGAGGCAATGAGGGCGCTAAAGAAAAAGAAGTCACCCGGAAAAGATGGGATAACCAATGAAATGCTAACAGGCCTAGGAACAAAGGCAAAAAAGAAGCTTCTGGCCATCCTAAACTGCAGCTGGAAAAGAGGAATAGTACCACAGGCATGGAAAGATGCCATACTGATTCCAATACCTAAGAAAGACAAAGTTCAGACAGAACCAAATGGCTACAGACCTATCAGTCTACTTAGTTGTGTTGGAAAATTGATGGAGCGCATAATAAATACTCGACTTATGTGGCATCTAGAAGAAAAACATCTCTTAGCCCCACAGCAAGCAGGATTCAGGAACACAGATCCACTGAAGACCAGATCACTTATATAACTCAGAAAATTGAGGATGCTTTCCAAGAAAAAAAGCACACACTGGTGGTTTGGGTGGACCTAGAAAAAGCATTTGACAAAGTGTGGAAAGATGGACTGAAAGTCAAGCTGCAAAGAAGTGAAGTGTGTGGGAGAATGTTCAAATGGATCAGCCACTATCTTGAGAATAGAACTGCCAGAGTCCAACTACAAGGACAGACCAGTAGGAAGATGGTATTGGAGCAGGGTGTTCCCCAAGGGGGAGTCCTGTCACCCACGTTGTTCCTCACATATATAAATGACATATCAGAGAATATTCCAAGAAGAACCCACAATGCCTCCTTTGCAGACGACTTAGCCCTGTGGATCTCAGAGGAATATATCTCTACGGCAAGCATTCGGATGCAGCAAGCCCTAACATCACTGGAGGAGTGGGCCAAGGCATGGCTAGTAAAGATAAATGAGGAGAAAACTGTCACGAAATGGATTTAGGACTAGAGACTGTCTACATATAGTGACAAGACAATAGTAAGAAGAAAGACTGAAATGATAGAAATAACATGCAACTAACTTTTTTTCAGACGGACAGTGTGAAAGTTGAGACCATTGGCTCCGAGGATGAGAACCGAGGTTGATTCTTTCCTCGCCACTTCGGACGTTTAAATTGCTATGGCCTCGAACCACCTCTAACTACCCTATGGGGATAAGGTTCAATTAAGATTCACAAACACCAAGGTACAGACAACATATAGCTACTGTACTAAAGGAAATGACTGATGCCAGCTACAATTTATACAAGTTTATTATACACCTATAAACAACAAACATATGCATGTCCCATACATCAAGTGCGAGGATGCACTCCTGAAAACAAAATCAAGCACAGTTAAAAAAATGCATCCACCCAACCCTTCTCCCACAATTGCAACCTGTATGGAGAAAGAAGGTAAGGTTAACTGAAATGAACTACACTGCACTTGATGTCGCCTACACTCCAAACTAGCTGTTCTAAATTCTAACTCTAACTCTAAGTCCACTGATAGCTGGAACGACGGCGAAGTGACTACACAATCTCTGCACAGACTTCTGTTCTACACAGCCTATCCTGGAATCTCCTGAACACAACTAACTGCACCTCTAAACTTCAGCAGCTTTCCTCTGCTATGATTCACCAAAACTAACAGTTCTGCCTATCTGTGCTGACTTCAGTAGAGAGAATGTTTACCCTCTCTCTCTCCACTAACTCTGGAATTGATGACTGAGGTTTAACAGAACTCCACTGGATTCTGGACTGGAACTGTAGCTGACTTCTACCACTCTGAAATTACCTGCCCGAGTACCTATAACTGGGCCGTCGGCTTATTATGGCCGTGAAGAAGCGAACACAAAATTACCACAACGCTGGCAGCCTGCCAAATCTGCGTGTGTAACGAGCGTCAGAGCTCAGGATTTATCCACAAAAATCCTATTCGCTGGAAAATGTCTTCCCCTGGCTGGGAAAACGTATTTTTTTTCCTCTCCTTCCACTACTGGCAACTAACGTAAAAAATGCTTGCGGTTCTGCGAATGCCCCAACTTTGCCGTGGGAGAAATTTTGTGGTCTCAAAATTCCGCTCTCATTCCCACAAAGCCGGTACCTGCTGTTTTAGACAAAACAAAACAACAGCTAAACAAACCATAATAATACATTTCAAATAACAATTAACTTCCTTACTCTTCACCACGTAACTCCCCTCTCTACCTGAGCCTACAAAGTAAACATTGGCTAACCCAGATCGCTTGTTCTGCCTGACTAACTCCGAGCAACAATAATATTTTCAATGGCCCGTCTGGGCAGACGTACTGTGGCCTACTTTTTACGCTGACACTAATGCCGTAAGGATTAATAAAAATTAAAACTAGCCAGCTAGAATTCCTAAAATTCCCGTCAGTATGATTAATCACCTTGTAAAATTGAAATAAAAAGGGGAATTTAATTGTTCCCTTAACATAAATAAATTTCATCTCCATCTTCTGAATACACAGAATAACAAAGCACAATCAATAACCTAAAATAACCCTGTTTACGCTAGCATCTACATGCCGTCAAAAGTTATACATAATATGTTATCAATTAAATCTCAGTAGTTTACAAACATGGGTTACAATTTTATGACCACGTGCTTCTCTCCCCCCCTCGTCCCTCTGAACATCGTATCAATAAAGATACCGTAACCACGCGCTCACGTGCTTCAATTAATACCTGTATCACTTCCGTCCACAGATATATGTAACTATATAAATAGCGAGCATCAAGACTCTCAATAAAATCACAAATGAAAATACACATTATCACGACTCCCGACTATTCTGTAAATACATATGATTCGCAGATGCAGTTTCTCTCCCGACCGACTTTGCAATAATACAAAGCGGTGATATCTCAACTTTTAAACCATGCCGCTATTCTTTCAACAAGGAATTAAATGGACCTATAAATTTTCAAGTCTATCACTAAGATCATATATGATGGCTCTGGAGTTAAGAATTAAATTAAACTAAACTCTTAAGAAACTTAAATGATTCGGCTAGGACTAGTCAGTAAATTAAATAAAAAACATCTCACGCAAAATTCATGCTTACCAAATCTCGAATGTCCTACTGAAGGCAATCGACTTGACTCTGGCAACCCGGCCTTGGCAATTAATTTTTAGAGACCGAACTTATGAAGTTCGGGCGTATTTATTCTCAAGATCCCACGCGCCGACTTCATGACGTCATATTGCGCGGCGTGGTTCTAAAGCCAATGGGCGCTCTGCATTTCAACTGCAGTTAGCTCTCCGCCAATCAGAACCTTAGATCTTTCTGATGCAACCAGTCCCCGCTAGACAAAGAACCGGGAATTGGTCCTAGCCCTATACTGCGGAAATGAAGCAAAAATGGCCGCAAATAATTTAACTCCCGAAAAATGCGTATATGGCCACGCAATATCTTTAAAAAAAAACGACACTGGTGCAAATCCTGATCAGCCACTATAATCTCAATATAGAAATAATACTTTCTATTTCCCTACACCCCCATTCTAAACACATAAAGAAGAACCATAAAGCAGATGAGATCAAACTCCCTCGTGATCTCATCTTGAAAAAACGTAAATAAAAAGGACCCTAAACATAACTGGATGAGGAGTGGGCTAATAGAAGGAGAAGAAACATGGTGAACAAAAATGTAAAGAAGAAATGGGCCACTTGAGGACAGAAAAACATCATTCACAGTGTTTTCTCTCTCTAACAAACCACAGATCTCCAAATTGGTGCTAAATGGGAAAAATCTACATCTGGATGAAAACCCAAACTACCTAGGCATTACCTTTGATTGCCGCTTGACTTGGAAAACCCAGATTGAGAAAAACAGGACAAGAGCAAGGCAGAGAATGGCAATCATGAAAAAAACTTGCTGGCACGGTTTGGGGAGCAGACGAGAGAGTACTAAAGAATCTATATACTGGGCGAGTGAGACCAGTCTTAGAATATGGCATTGCAGCATGGTCAACAGCCGCTAAGTCGAACTTTGACAAAATAAACAGAACCCAAAACCAAGCAATGAGAATCATAACTGGGGGCATGAAATCAACACCAATAAAAGAGTTGGAAAAGATTACTCACCTCCAGCCTATGGAGGATAGAAGAGATAGCAGAGCCCAGCAACAAGCCGAGAAATTCAGGAGGCTGATAGATCACCCAATGCACCAGAGGATAAATGGACTTGGAAGGGGAAGACTGAAGCGAAGCAACTTTGTAGAGACAGTCAAAACAAAGATGAGAGCAGACCCCATAAATGCAATATCAACAGCTACGCCAATATGTACTGCACACAAGCTACCAATTTGGAAACAACAGTGCTTCCCTGAAATGATAGAAAATGTTCCTGGTATTGAGAGAAAGAACAGTCAAACTGAAACAGAAAGGAGAGTCCTAACCACAAAATATATAGAGAAACATTACCCAAGCAACACCTGGATCCATGCGTACACAGATGGATCAGCAACTAATGCAACAGAAGATGGGGGTGGAGGAGTCTTCCTGAGCTTAAGCAATGGCACACAAAAAAAAAGATAGCAGTCGCAACAGGGAAATTTTCAACTAACTTCAGAGCAGAGGCAGAGGCCATAAAAACTGCATCAGAAATTCTAATGACAGAAAAAAGCTCAGAGAGACCAGTAGTTATCTTCTCAGATGCGCTGTCAGTGATTACAACACTGAAAAGTCAAATAAATGCTGAACTGGATGACCTAAGAGTAACACTTCACAGACTATGTCAGCAATACAAAAGAGTTGTGATACAGTGGATCCCTTCTCACTGCAACATCCCTGGAAATGAAGAGGCTGACAGATTGGCAAAGGAAGGGGGAAAACTTCCTCAGCTGGACACAAATATAACCTATGAGGAGTCCAAGAGTTTTATCAAGCGCAGATACAGGCACAAGTGGGAAGAAGAGCATCCAGGCCACACAAAAAAATGATCCGTATTACCAGCTCAGCAGAAGTGAACAAGTGGTAATCTTCAGACTTCGCACTGGTCATAACAGATTGAGATACCATCTGTTCAACAAATTAAAGATAGGAACTACGGATGAGTGTGACTGTGGCACTGGTAAAATGACTGCCGAACACCTGCTTCAGAGGTGCCCAACATATGAGGAGCGGAGAAGACGCATATGGCCATCACCAGTACCATTCCTGGAGAAGATCTACGGAGATATCAACAGCCTCAGGCTGACCACCGCTTTCTTTGAACTTATTCAAGTTGACATCTGAGGGTGAACGAAGAAGAAGAAGAACTTCTGTCGAAATTTATTCTACGTTGAAGATCTGCTGCTTTGTGTAGCCAACTTCTTCTATAATTGTTTCAAGCTTCACTTGAAAAGCTCCTGTAGCTGCAATATCTGCGCTAGCTGATTCTCCCTTCACTTCTATATTATGCAAATTTGACCTTTTCTTAAATTTCTCAAACCAGCCCCTGCTAGCTCCAAATGTCTCTTCAGCTGATGTCTCTCCTTGTTCAGCCTTCATTGCATTAAATAAAGTTTGTGCTTTAGCCTGGATAAGATCTTGGCTTAGAGGAATGTTGTGGCTGACTTGGTCTTCAATCCACACATTTAACACTTTCTCCATCTCACCAATTAAATTGTGCCACTTTCTAATAAGTTTGGTATGCACTGGTGTAGCGTTTTTAATTTCCTCTAACACTTTAGCTCTGTTCTTTACAATTGTGCTAACTGTAGTGCTTGGTACACCTAGCTTGTGGCCTATTTCAGCATTTAAGATGCCTTGTTCATTACACTTGATTTGTTTGAGGTTTTCTTGCACATTGAGAACCTTATGGGGTCTTTTAGCTTTGTCACTACACTTAGGACCCATTATGAATATATTAAAGCAGAAAAAAATAAGTAGTACTGTATAAGGCCTAATCACACAAAAAAGTACAGTATGAAAACTGTACACGTGTCGTATAATCACGATATGAACACTGTCATTAGACTGTTATCACTAAAATAACTATGAACTGTTTACAGTATAATCACAAAAATAATATAGTATGAATAGTTTTGTTATTTTAATCACAAAAATAAGTAGTATTAATATGTTTAATGACAAATATAAGAGATTCAATGCGGATAACTTAAAAAAAAACAGTGCACACCGAACGATTTCTGTTCAAAGACTGAACGACGAAAGAATCAAGATGACGCGCAGTTGTGACCAAATGCGACGAAAGAGCGAAGCGAGCGACGAAATTTGGAAACGTGGTTAGAATTGAAAACCGACGAAAGAGCGAAGCGACGAAAGTCGAAGCGACGAAAGTCGAGGTATTGGTGTATCTATATCAAGCTAATAAAAGGAATTTCGCTGAATTAAATCAGCTGGGGGCTTGAACGAGCAAATCATTTATATCCATCTTCACAAAAGGTGGCGAGTCAGATACAAAGTTAACGTGCTAAGACTCATTCAGCATTGTTCTCGACTTCTGAAATATCTTGTGAAGGATTACCTTGAGGTAGAAGCATCATTCTATCTACAACTTTGCCAAGAGTAATCTTGTGCAAAGGTAGACACCTTTGAAGACCCACATTAGATACTCTAGGTTTTTTGGCCATTGTTGGACCACTAACTGCAGAGCAAGGGGAGTCAACCTGTGACAACTGTGCAGGTGGTTCCTAACTGTCTAACCGCTGCAAATATTATTGGTAGTAGTATCTCAGCACTGCGGTCTTAAAATATTGGCATACACATTTGTGTTGCCTGCTGCTGAATGTAATGATCCTCTCATAGAGTGGTACTCTAAGCGAACCAGGGCATGGCTGTTCCTGTATTCTTCAAGTCACAACAAACTGCTGCCTCAGTCAGGTGAAATAACACAATCCTCCAATCCATGATTCACGTGCCAATAACTTCTTACAGTACAACCATGCAATACCTCTTCCCCTAAGAGCATCATTCAGTAGTAGCTGGGAAGGGATGTTGCAACAGTGTAGCATTTTAGCAGTATGGCTCATTATAAAGACAGAATTGTGGATAAAATTCACCATCAGAATTCTCTACTACCACATGTAAAAAAAAAAAGGTAAAGGAACCCGTTACACGCCCATTGAGGCATATTGCGAATATGGTGTTAGGCCCATATTATCTTGACCGTCGGCACACGAGGGGTGATGTGGTCGGCATCACGCCGGCCGCCTTAACCTTCCCAGAGTAGCTCTGGTACCCATTTGGGGCTGGGTCGACCCAGGAGCCGTTTGTGGCCTAAAAATTTTTCCGCCTCATCTGGGGATCGAACCATAGACCACTGCGCTAGGAAGCCAGTATTACCACATGTATTACAGTTTATTTTTAGTGTGTCGTTATATTTTGCTAGTTCACTCAAAACCACCGTTACGCCACAGAATCAATACTTTTGCACACATTTTTATGTGACCTATTTTAGTGTACAAAAAAAAATTTTGGGTGCATTATGCTTGACTTTCATAAATGAATGCTCGTGCAGAATCATTATCATTACCATGATCCTTCAGCTTCACAAGAAGCATAGTCCTTCAAGCCAAGTCCCCATTGTCCTCTGTCATCAGCTCAAGGCAGTCCCTGTTCTGGAATTCCCAGGGAAACAGATGGAAAAAAAACACATGAAGAGAACTGGACACAGGCATCTTCTTCTTGGATCCTTAGCCCCTGACTGACGAAGCAGTCAGTGGCCATCACGCCTAGCGGTGTCTTGTAGGGCAGCAACAAACTGTCCCCATTTTGCTCAGTCAGTGGCCATCCTTTGTGCCATGCCCTAACTCTGGTTCATGCTTTGCATCTCAGCCTCCACCAGGTTGTCTTTGGTCTGTCTCACTTTCGCCGTCCTTGTGGGGTTCATTGCAAAGCAGTTCTGGTGATGGTGTCAGGGTCCCTTCTGAGGACATGGCCAACCCAGTTCCAGCGTCTGCCTGCAATGATGATGTGCATGCCTTTTTGACTGCACCGTGTAAGCAGTTGCTGGTTGGAGATGGCATACCTGTCAACTTGTACGAATTTTTCGTACAATGTACATATTTTTGATACTTTTAGCAGTGTATGGCCGTACAGACTCGTTGTATGGATTTTTCCTCCCTCCAAAAAAAAAAATAATCGAAATTTTTTTTTTTAAATTCTAAAAATATGTTCCAATCCAAGTTTTTTAAAATTTTAAATCAGAAAATATTTTCTAACCCAGGTTTTTTTTTAAACCAATTTTTTTATTCTGGGAATCTCAGCATCTGTTTTTAAACTGAAGTCTCTCACAGCAACCAATCAAATCCTTTTATACCCAACAATTCGGCAAAAACTTTGAATTCGGCCTCAAACACTTTCGGCTTTCAGCGTGACATGACGTATTTTTAAAGTTACCTGTTATCAGCCACGCTTGCTAAGACACTTCGATGCCAATTTGTTTAAAAAAAGCTAAGTACCTATAACTTTGTTAAATATTGCTGTTGTTTTGCTTTGTTGCAATTTAATCGCTGTCTTAATCTTTCCAGTTATATCTTGCCCTTCAGTATATTTCCGATAAATTAATGTCATAATATTCTGTGTAGGCCCTGCATAACTAAAAAAAAAAGGTTGTTTGCGTTGAGTAGGCCTACTTTATCCCGGCGATCGAGATTCACTGCTTTATTTTTCATAAAGCGGCGATCTATTATCACTGGTCTAGGCTATCAATTTTTAAATAATAATTTTGTAAATTTTTGGTAGTACATATTTTCTTCCTAGATTAATATTCTGTTCACAATTTAGTAAATTTTTTTATTTTTTGCTGTTGCATTGCTTTGCTTCGTTGTATTTTATTTTTGTCGTTCTCTTAATCTTTCCAGTTATATTTTGACCATTTCAATATTTCCAATAAAATCATAAAATTTTGTGTAGGCCCTAGAAAAGTAGAAAAATAAAGTTTATTTGCATTGAGTAGGCCTACCTACTTTATTTCAGCGGTCGAGATTCGCTGCTTTATTTTTTTTAATAAAGTGGCAATCTATTATCATTGGTCTAGGCTACCAACTCTTAAATAATTTTGTAAATTTTTGGTGCTACGTTTTTCTTCCTAGATTTGATGTTCTGTTCATAATTTGTTAAATTTTTTTTTTTTGCTGTTAGCTGTTTGCTTTGCTTTGTTGTATGTTTTTTTTTTTTTTTGTCATTCTCTTAATCTTTCCAGTTATATTTTGATCATTTAAATATTTCCAATAAATTAATGTCATAATATTCTGTGTGGGCCCTACATAACTAGAAAAAAAGTTTGTTTGCGTAAAATTTGCTGCTTTATTTTTCAATAAAAAAAGTCCACACAGACTGCAGGAGGTCCATGAATGCAGACACACTCACTTCTTTTTTTACAGTGTAAGATTAACATTGATACATGCTGTGCAGACTTTAAGCCCACAAATGCAATTCTGCAAAGTGCTAAAAGTGCATGTGCTGATTATAATACAAAACACTGTGCATCAAAAGAATAGTACCTCACGATCACTAAGTTTTTTATATGTAAAGAACAGCATGAGACTATTAGCAAATTTTATACCACACTAATTCAAATGCTAATAGATTTGTATATGTCATTTCTCGTTTTAAAACTGTATTATGTATAATTTATTAATATATTTTTTGCGCAAGGATTTTTGGGTGTTTGTAAGGGTTTTTTTGGTCCGGGATACAGATTTTTGTCTCAGGAGGTTGACAGGTATGAGATGGTGTTTGGCTAAAAAATTTGAATAATATTCACTAGGCAGGTTATGTGGAATGAAGATAATTTGGACGTTTTCTTTTCTGTTACTTTCCAGCACACCGCGCCATAAAAACTCTCCAGCACTCCGCGCCATAAAAACTCTCCAGCACTCCGCGCCATAAAAACTCTCCAGCACTCTGCGCCATAAAAACTCTCCAGCACTCCATGCCATAAAAAAGTACAGAAATGCCATAAAAAAGTACAGAGAGTACGCAACTCTCGTATAATCCTAATTTGGTGTTTGTAGTGTACAAGATTTCCAAATGTTAGATTTGTCAAATTGCCCAAGAAGGGCGACCTTGCAGACTGCAACTGGAGAGGAATTATTCTCCTCTCAGTTCCCAGTAAAATACTAAGCAGGATAATTATCCAGAGAATTTCAAAAGCAGTAGACCATAAACTAAGGAAAGAACAAGCGGGATTCAGAAAGAACAGAAGATGTGCAGATCATATATTCATCCTCAGGAATATTATAGAGCAGTGCTCAGGATGGCAGAGACACTAACTTCGTTGATTTTGAAAAGGCTTTTGACAGCATACACAGGAACAGCCTATGGAAAATACTGAGGGCTTATGGAATTCCCAGCTGCATTGTTTCCATTATAAAAAGCCTCTATTCTAACTTTACATGCAGCGTTGGGATGAGCAACCTAACTTTCGAGGTGAAAGGAGTACGACAGGGATGCCCCTTATCAACAACCTTATTTTTGACAGTCAAAGACTGGGCGATGCACCAGACAACAAAAGGCAGTCCAAGAGGAATTAGATAGATGTTTTCTACAATGGAAGACCTGGAATATGCAGATGACACTGCACTATTCGCACATCTCAATGTGGGCAATCCTGAACCAGTAACAACAAGGAACCAGAAGCTAGAACAAACAGGCACATTTACATACCTGGGATGTATAGTAACACCAGACGGCGGAACAAGCAAAGACATCAACAACAGAATGAATAAAGCGAGAACAGCCTTTGCCAGTCTCAACAACATCTGGAAGTCTTCTCAGTACAGCACAAACACCAAATTAAGATTATATGAGAGCTGCGTGCTTTTTGTGCTTCTTTATGGTGCGGAATGCTGGAGAGTAACAGAGAAGGAAATGTCGAAACTGTCCTCCTTCCACATAATCTGCGTAAGGAAAATTCTCAGAATCTTTTGGCCGAATACCATAACCAACCAAGAACTACTTATTTGGAGTAACCAAGAGGATATGTACACCATCATAGCTGGCAGAAGGGACCCTGATGCCATTACAAGAACAGCTATGCTATGGACGCCCAAAGGAAAGCGAAAGAGAGGCTGACCAAAAACAACTTGGCGGAGAACTCTGGAGGCCGAGATGCGAGGAATGAACTAGAGTTGGGGCACTGTACGAAGGACAGCTGCCGACCGAACAAAGTGGAAGCAGTTTCTTTCTGCCCTACAAGAAGCCACCAGGCGTGATGGCCACTGACTGCTTTGACAGTCTGTGGCTAAGGATCAAAGAAGAAGAAGTGAGGAAAAGATGTAGGCACTGGATGTAACACATAGCATTACAAGGTTTGTTCTGGTATGCCCACAGAAAAAGAAAACCTCAAAAATTATCTGGAGATGAGAACTTTAGACAAACATAAGTAGAATAAAGAAGACAGAGATCTTGAACAGATGTTGCAAGACTGGAATGTCTTGGCATAAACTAACTAAAGGCTCCTGCACCACAGGCAGCTGAAAGGCAAAGGAAGACTAGAAAACACAAAAACTTAAGTTTTTGCTTTTCTTTATTTCTTTTCTTATAGGCATTTGCACATTCAAGTACGTGTAAAAATATTTTGGTACTTCTTATGAACTACGAAATTTTACAATCATGAAGGATTCGCGTAACCCTTTTCATTGAGACTGTTTTTTTTAACAGTTCAATGTCTCAGTTTTTCTCGCTTTTCACTTTATAAGGAACACCCTCCTAGGCCATACTACAGTTGGCCCCCTTTTCAGAAGCCTATGTTCATAAAGCACTCCATGTGCCTTTGCAGTGGTGGCTTCTGAAGCAATTTGTTTTCCATAATAAGGTTGCCAGCCCTTGCATCACATCTACATTTCTTTGCCTTTTCCGACAAGCTTGAGAGTGCTGTGGCTCTATTCGTTTTTTTTGTAATCTTTTATAACCCAGGAAGTTCACCACCTGCTGAACAGCAATGCTGTGACACAGTCCACAAGCTCTGCTACACAGTCTATCAACCTCCAAGTTCTCTGCACTTATCACAGAGTTCCCCAACAAGTGTCCCATGCTTGTAATGGGGTTTTCCACGAATATCCTTTCAATGACATTGGCCAGTGACTGTTTAAGCACTACTTCAGGAGCCTTGCTTTTTGCCAAAGGACAGTATGATGGGTCTGTCTTGAAATAGGTAGCCATTGACCAGTTTCACAGCTTTGGTTGCCGTCACTTCATCTGGAAAACATAAGAAGGAAATGCAACATATTTTCACAGTCTCTGTCATGGATATACTGAAAATGTTCAAAGTGGATACTGATATCATCATTTCTCATTTTGCCCCGTATGGATCATGGGAGTCTAATTGGCAGACCGCATCCTTGCAAGAAGCCTGCACCAAGACACTTATGCTGTAGCAGCAATGGTTTCTGTAGCAATTCTTTTAGATAATGACATTACGAGCCCCATGCTTACTTACTTATTTAGTCATTCCTCTTCAACCCTGGGGTGTAGGGGTATGCCAGAGAGAGTGCACTACTATCCTATCGGCTGTCCTCCTCCTGGCCTGGTTCCAATCTAGTCCTCGGTCCTTCAGAGATTGTCTACTGTCCTCCCAGTGAACTATCGGTCATGTTGGAGGTCTGGATCCCTGGCGCTTAGTTTCCCATATTGCCGATCTTCTCCCATTCTGCAAACATGGCCAAACCATCGTAATTGGGACCGTTATATGTGGGTCTGCAGGAGCTGGGTTTTGAGGCCCTGATATATTGTCAGGTTGCGGACCATGTCTCTTGTTACTTCATCCACTATCCTCAGATACCTCATTTCTGAGGGTTGGAGCTGGCTTTTGTGGGTTGTAGTCATTGCCCATGACTCACATCGATAAGTCAAGACTGGTACATAGGTGGAACAATACAGCCATCTTTGTCGTCTTGCCAATTTCTCCTTTGCTGAGGAATCCTCGATTTATGGCCTGAAAAAGTCTCCCAGCTGCTGCTCTTTGGGTAGCCAACTCTTCTTTGATGCCTGCCTTTCAGTTTATGACAACTCCAAGATATTTAAAGTCCAGCCCCAGTAAGAACCTCATATTAGTCACCTTTTGCAACTTGTGCGAGGGAGCATTAGTTCTATTCTTTATTAGACCCCTCAAAGACCCCCAACAACTGCATGGCACAGTATATGATATGGTTACACTGAATATGTTCAAAGTAGATACTGCTATGAATAATTTTTATAACAGACAACAGTCAAGTCAGTTTTCATGCCTTGAGGTGTTGGTGATCATGCCCCTCCACAGATTTTGAATCTGATGCTCTCCATCAGCTCCGTTGTTGATCAACTCTCATACCATTTTCTATTATCTGTCTTCCTTTACTTTTTCCATGATCACAATGTTTTGGAATGCTCCTCATCACATGCTCAGTGAAGGCTGAATGTCTTATTTTATTTGGTCTTATATTTCTTTGTACATTAGTTCTTCTCAAGCATTCATTAGTTACGTTAGCTGTTCATAGAATTCTTATGTGTAACCAAATCTCTTTCCTCCAAAGACTATTACATTTTTTTGTTGGCTCTTTGTCCAGGACTTACTTCCATGCAATAATACTGGCTCGATGTAACACTTTAACCCATTTTCTTGCATTCAGTGACGAGGATGAGGATTTATTACACTAGATGTTACTCAATTTATGGAACACTTCTTTTTTTTTTTGCTTGACATATTCTGTTATTAGTTTCAGTGATACAGTTTTCATCTGCTGTAATCGCTGCACCAAAGTTTTGAAAAAGCGCGAGTTTGTTAAAATTGTTCCATTTATAATTAGTCTGCATTTAGGTGGGAGTCCTCTGCTTGAAGACAACGACTGTTACTGTTTTCTTGCTGTTCATCATCACCTCTTGTTTTGCTCCTTACGGAGCATGGGGTCATCACTGCAGATGACCTCCCCTTGACGGAGCCTACACCAAAGCACAAACTCCTGCAGCTGTGATTTCTGTAGCAATCTGTTTTACATGATAATGTAGCCAGACCCACGCATATCCTCGCCGTTTACGACATGCCTGAGAGAATATTCGCACTAATCTTTCTTTGTCTCCCCCCCTGAAGACCACCAGGAACTAAATGAGGCCTTGCTCTTCACGATGTCCTCTTTCTACGATTTCTTTTACTACTATTACATTTTAGCTGGTCTTTTTTTTTTTTTCTGCTAATATTAACACAGTCTACAGCACAGCTCAATAGCTCAATGCAGATGAGGACAAACATTAACAGTGAGTGGAGCTCAATGCAGATGAGGAAAAACATTAACAGTGAGTGGAGCATAAGGATACTAACAGGTGATAACGAACTAAATGACCATTAAGAATAACATTACGAAAAAGTGAGAACCAAAGAAAAGCATGCCAAGCAGCAAATAAGAAAATCGACCGGAGGCAGCATGGATAAAGAGGGAAGTGACCTTCAGTGTACTTTATCAGGCAATGACACAGAATCCACAGAAACAGAGGGGTACCAAAGACAGAACACCAGACGGTGGGGCAGGCAAAGACATCAACATCAGAATGAATAAGGCAAGAACAGCCTTCTTTAACCTAAATAACATCTGGAAGTCCTCCCAATACAGCACAAGCACAAAATTAAGATTATACCAGAGTTGTGTGCTTTCTGTGCTTCTCTATGGTGCGGAATGCTGGAGAGTCACAGAGAAGGAAATGTCAAAATTGTCCTCTTTTCACACAACATGCCTAAGAAAAATTCATCGAATCTTTTGGCCGAATACCATCACCAACCAAGATCTGCTTACTCGTAGCAAGCAAGAGGACATGCATACCATCATAGCTGGCAGACGCTGGAGCTGGGTTGGTCATGTCCTCAGAAGAGACCCCGATGCCATCACAAGAACAGCTATGCTTTGGACCCCTGAAGGAAAGCGAAAGAGAGGCCGACCAAAAACAACTTGGCGGAGGACTGTGGAGGCTGAGATGCAAAGAATGAACCAGAGTTGAGGCACTGTATGAAGGATGGCCACCGACCGTGCAAAGTGGAATCAATTTGTTGTTGCCCTACAAGACGCCACTAGGCGTGATGGCCACTGACTGCTTTGACGGTCGGTGGTTAAGGATCGAAGAAGAAGACCAAAGACAGAGAGATATTATGAAATACTATCAATCATGCAAGTCAACATGGCATATGATGATGATGCATGCCTGGAAAGGTGATAAATGCCTGCCCCTTCATTCTTCCAGATAAGAGTTTAAACACAATTCTTGGTTTCCCCTCTGACTGAAACGATCCAAACAACTGGACAAGGTCCTCCTCTGTTGTCTTGGCAGGTAAATTTTTCACATACACAACCTGTTAAAGATAAATAAAACTCATATTTAATTTAAGTAATCTGTACATATTAACATTTTCTGCACAGTATGTTCCAACATTGTCTCTACATAATTTGTTGACAAATGAATACATTTTGTTTCCCGTCTCCTACTAAAGCTATAACAACTATGTTTAAAGGATACAGACTGATATATTAATTCACATATATCAACAGAAAAATGCCAGATGTGAACAAAGATCAAGGAGAGAACAGGAATGGCCAAAGCTACATTCAACAACATCAGACAAATACTAACATCTAAACAATTAACTCACATTTTCAAAATGAGAATCATCAAATGCTATATATACCGTATGTTCTTCATTATTGTATGGTGTAGAAACATGGACAATGAATAAGCAATTGGAAGAAAGAATTGAAGCCCTTAAGATGTGGATATATAAAAGAAGAATGGAGCATGCCTCATGGAAAGAGAAAAAAAATAAATAAATAAAGAGGTCCTAGAAAACCTAGGTATGAAAAGAGAATTAATGGAGACCAAAATTTATTCAGCTAAATTATTTTGGCCTCATAAAAGACATAACACCTTGCAGAAAACCATAACAGAAAGCAGGGTTAAAGGCACACCTGCAATGGGAAGACAGTGCTGTAAGTGGGAAGATAACGTCAACAGATGGACAGGAAAGTCTATCAGAGTGAACCATCAAGAGAGAAGATGGAGATCCCTTGCAGCCAACCTTCGCGGTGGAGATAGCAGCTGATAACAATGTTTCAGAGCCAAACAACAGGACTGACTTGACAACTGAATTGAAAATTCTGATTTTTCTGTTGGATCCAATTTCTTTTGATCTAATATTTCCCAATGCAATAAAAGCTTCTCTAGCCTTTTGTAATCTTATTTTGATATCATTGTCTGACCCCCCAAAACTGATATATATATATATTTTTATTTTTTTAAACGTACGCCCGCTATTACTCAGGCGAGAATCTCCGGTTAGTATATCTAACCTGAGACTGATTTTTATGTGAGTATCCCTTTTTCCCCTGTACAATGACAGATGTCCACTCGCCATTCAGCCAGATACTCGCCATCTTCAGAGGGTACCCATTAGAGCTGGGTCGGCTAAGGAGCCGCCAGTCCCTGGTCGACGACACTGCTTCAAATTTCTTCGCCAGGGCTCGAATTAATCCAGTCCAAGTCCCGGTCGATGACACCAATTCAAATGTCCTCGCCCGGGCTTGAAACTGGATCACCCGATCGCCAGCGCAGTGTGGTAACCATTACACCAGCACGGCTCCAAAACTGATATATTAATCAACATATATCACTAGAAACATAAATGAAAATAAATGTTTTCTGTAGCAATTAATTTTACATAATGAAGTTCCCAGACCCATATACAGCCTCATATTTCGTATCTAACGACACGTCTGAGGGAGCATAGTCTTATTCTGTCTTTCTCCTCATCTAACGACACGTCTGAGGGAGCATAGTCTTATTCTGTCTTTCTCCTCATCTAACGACACGTCTGAGGGAGCATAGTCTTATTCTGTCTTTCTCCTCATCTAACGACGCGTCTGAGGGAGCATAGTCTTATTCTGTCTTTCTCCTCATCTAACGACACGTCTGAGGGAGCATAGTCTTATTCTGTCTTTCTCCTCATCTAACGACACGTCTGAGGGAGCATAGTCTTATTCTGTCTTTCTCCTCAGAGACCTGAAGAACTACACAGGGCAATAATTAATTAACAAATAAAAATAACCCTGAAAATGTCTAATGTTTATATTATTAGTTTTTTTTATGCATGGAAGCATATCTGGAGTCATCCTTATATGAACACCAGTTGTGCACAATGCTACAGTATGAAGATTTGGAAGTGAATCTCTGTCTGTAAGGCTAATTACACTCTCATTGACTCTTAATATCATCCACACTTCCAGGGATTCCCCCTGTGGTGAAACTCGTTGAGAACCCAGCATTGCACACTAAGCTTAGAGGAGTCACATGAGCCCCAGACGTAACTCTGGCTTTTACCTGGTTGGCTTCATGCAGGAGGATCTCACTATGGATCCTTTGATAGGTAGGGGGAGCTCAGAAGTGGCTCTGTGTAGGACGTGACGATGCCTGGGAAGAGCCCATAACCAGAGCACAGTATTTAACACACTTTTTCCTCCTAGCTTGGGACAAGATGTGATAATTCTTTAAATGCAAGCCAAGCTGGAGCTCATGACTTCAACTCAACATGTTTTGGAATTACAGAAAAGCCTAGATCTACAATGTAGATAATACCAAGGACTCTTCAACTTGGTACTGACTGCACAAGAGCGAAAAGCTCAATAAACCTAGTTAAACAACAACAACAACAGTTATCAGTTTTACAGCAGCCCCCTTCATTATTTACATATTGTCGCAGTAAACAAAAGGAGAAGAAAGACAGAAAACACGAGTTCTTAAACAACTTACTTTATTTGGCTCCCCCTCAGTGTAGTTCTGAAATTTGTCTATGGCTCGTATCTCTTCTAAACTAAGTCTATGTCTCAATATCTCGTCTTGAGATATGAGCTGAATTGGTGTGCTTATTGTTTTCATTGTCTTTGTAGATTCAGCTGCTACATAAGTTTTAGATTCAGAACTCAATTTTCTAGGCTCATTATCTGAAGTAAGCACAGAGAGTTTGGCATGTTTATCACAGCTTGGAAATGGACCAAGATGATTCTGAGAATGTGATTCTTGACTTGCATTACATGAAACCCTTTCACTAGCTGAATCTTCTGGTGCTTTTGTTTTTGGTACTCGCTGCTCTAAGCTGAATCCTTCAGGAGATTCTACATAATTTTTCAAACTGACAGAGCACTGATTCAGGTCACCATCTTCATGATCACTCACAGAAATACCACGACTGCCAGCAACCTGGTTACCGGTGTCAGCATCAGCGTCACCGCTAAATGCCACATAATAAAGCCGTTTTCTCTCCAACTTTCTTCTCCTTCTTCTCTCTTTCCTTGGATCCCGTTCTTTCTTTCCTTCAATATCACAGAGCATTTCCTGAATGTGATTAACTGGATCATCTGGATGGGTTATATCAAATTTTTTCTGAATAGTAACGATGTCCGTGAGTGAAGATTCTTTCCCTTGTCTCTGACAAAGTGATTTTTCTAATTCCAGAGCTTGCCTGCTCAGTTCTAAAGCTCCTTTGAAAGTATCAGGTATTTTCAATGACTTTTCCTTCTCTTGGATCTTTCTCTCAATCTCTTTCAGCTTCTGCACCTGAATTTGTGGATCAGGTCCAAAGCCACCAGTTGTAATGGGAACCTGTAATTGGAAGAGATATTAAAATTGTGTTTTAAAGCAGCAGAACAAGGAAGAACATTTCTCTTATTCACCCTTATTTCACTTATTCACCCTTATTTCACTTACTCACCCTTATTTCACTTATTCACCTTTATTTCACTTATTCACCCTTATTCCACTTAGTCACTTATTCACCCTTATTTCACTTATTCACCCTTATTTCACTTATTCACCCATATTTCTCTTATTAATCCCTATTTCACTTATTCACCCTTATTCATCCTTATTTCACTTATTCATCCTTATTGCACTTATTCACCCTTATTTCACTTATTCACCACTATGTCTCTTATTCACTGTGGTGAAGTGGGATGTTATAAATATTTATAGGGGACTTAGTGTACTGACTGAGATCAGCTGTGAAGGTATATATATATCTAATAAGAGTAGTGTATTATATATCACCTTACTTGCTACCACATATCTATATATCTCAGTCAGAATTATTCTGGAATAGTGTTATGACTACGTTATGTGTCTAGGGTATGTGTATGATGAAGTGTAAGTCACAACAACAGACAGATAAACAATTTAATTTAATCCACTACTCTTAACAACACTGTGACACTCACATACATATAACACTCTATGAGAATATCTTAAAGAAGTCACTCGTAACTTTTCAAATAACAATATGTATTCATTACTGGCATGAATGAATATGTGTCCTGATTCAACTACAAGGGAACCAGGAATCACAATCAATTTAAATTACAAGTTATGTACAGAATGTATTTAATATGAATATTGTAGTGACATATATTATTACAAATGTTCTTTCTATGTGTGTCAGTTGTGTAGTAGTAAAATGAGGTAATACTGGTTTTGTTTTGTTCAAGCTCTGTTGGTATTTGTCATCATGACTTCAATAGTTTGTCTTTAGGGACTAGTATTGGAGATGTTCACAGTTCCTGATTTTAAGACAAGTAAATTCCCCTCTTAATGTTAATTTTACAAAGTCAGTTCAAGATGAGGGGACATAATGTTGAGCTCAGCTGGCCAAGTTAGCTTATCTGGCGTGATGGCGGCAGGAAAGGACTCCTCTGCTCGAATTCTCCTCTGGTCTCTGGAGACACCTCACTGATAGCTAAAAGGACCAAGGAGTATGCTGTCCGACACTGGATTCAGCAAAGCTCTGACCAGGTGCTGCTCAGTACCATCAAGACCACTGTCCCTGAAATCAAGAAGGATGTACCTTCTACTTCATAACTAACTTAAACTCTCTTGTTACACTGATCACAACACAGCACAAACATTGAGTTCAGAGCATTAGGCCAACTGTCAGCTTCATTTGAAATACTTTATTCCAGTATTACCCTTCTTAATGGTTACTACGCCTCTGCAATTCCAGCATTATTTCTTTCTAGTCAATCATCTAGGTGTCAGTGTACTATTTGGCCATTCCATGCCGTTTTACTTCTCTCCGACACCCTCTGTTCAGGCTGGAGCATTACAGGCTTTACCTCACGTTGGCCACTGAACTACACATATATATACAGGCATAAATCAACAATTCACATTCAATTTTCATTAAAAGATATTGAATGGTTCAAGCTTACCACAATTCATACGAATAAACACAGATACGTTGATTAGCAATGAATTCTGGCACAAATTCCCATCTGCTTATCTTCCAGGCTTTTATTTAGCCAAATATAAGCTGGCTTCAACGCACTGATGCTTTATCAATCTTATTTAAACAAGTGGTTTCGAACTAACGCTCCCAAGTGTGTATATCAGCGAGTCTGACCAATGAGCCCCGTTTCGACAAGTGTTTGAAAAAATGTTACCCTTCCCCGTTTCCCCTAACAACCAAGATAGTATTTATAGCCCGACCAATCGTGGTTAGGCTTTCATTTGTTGCGCTCCAATCAATTTGGAGTTTACATGGTAGGCTATTTCGGTAACGTAAATTTTTTTTCAAACACGTTAAAAAAAAATCTTATGAGCAGAAATGATTTTATGCTGTCAGGCACCCCCAATATTTTATTTTGGGTATAATTTATTAATTCCTGGACTATTTGCGTAACGTTTTACATATTATTTGTCAGCAAGCCCTAAGGAACCCAAAAATACAAATTTAAAGGAGCTACGTGGCTGCGTTCAAAATATGCAATTTCTTCTACCTCCTGTTTCGAAGATGTGCTGTCTGGGTACTGTTATGTTTTCAACCGTAAACCCATCTAATGTTATCTTTTCTAATAAGAGTTTTTTATGATTTATAAACCTAACTCTGGGAAAGGGTAGTGTATTTTATCACTGTCCGTCTGAAAAAAAATTAGTGCATGTAGACTTACACGCGTGATGGCAGCATTTGTGTATCGCGCGACGCGTGTTGCATGCGTTCCTGATTTTCAGCCCTCCCCTCTCTCTTTATCCTTTTGTCCATCTGTTCGTTCGTTTTGGTAACGCAGTATAATTAATGTTAGGATTAATTTAGGTCATTACGCAGTACGTCTCAATGTTTTTTCTTAGAAATGCAGCACACGTTTCATTGAAGAAGGCGGGTAATAATACAGTAAGCTTTTATATCAACGTGAAAGCGTTACAATTTGCAGACGAAGCAGAAAACAAGGGGGATTTCGAGTACATTCTTTGTGACAGCACTGTTATTTTCCCATTGCTCTTCTCTTTATTAATTTTATTTGTTAGGCTTTATATTTACCTAATAATTTATATATGTGGATTAGAATATTTCACGACACCTCCCCTCTTAAAACAGACATTATATGTCAGTCCTTTATTCTATATACACATAGAGAAATTTATTATTATTTCTGGGGTTTACGGTGATGCTCATCACACGGATGGCGGCTTAAAAAATCCGCTCCCAAATTGGTTTTTCCAGATATATACTCAATGCTAAAATTATATGGAGCCAGAAGCAAAGACCATCGGAGTAACCTAGAGTTCTCATGCTTAGCCTGTGCTAAAAACGATAAAGGTTTGTGATCTGTTTGCAACTTAAATGCCTTCCCATATAGATAAATATTGAATTTCTTTATCGCCCATATTACTGCAAGACATTCTTTTTCGCTAGTTGAGTAGTTGATTTCAGCTTTATTCAACTTTCTGCTAGCATATGCCACTGGGCTTAATTCCCCATCCAAGGCATCTGATTTCTGTAGTAGAGTTGCACCTAACCCAATATTACTTGCATCCGTCCTTACTATGAATTCTTGACTTAAGTCAGGTAATTTCAAAATGGGTTTACTTGTGAGCTTTTCCTTCAATTCTTGGTAAGTCATTTCACATTGTGGTGTCCATGTTATGCGATCTGGATGTCCTTTACGTGTCAATTCCGTTAAAGGTGCACATATGGAATTAAAGTTTTTTATATACTTCTGGTAGAAACCACATAATGAGACAAAGGATCTCACGTCCTTCTTGGTTTGTGGTCTCGGGGCTTTCTGTAGTTTTTCTAAATTCTTTGGGTCAGGGGTCATATTTCCCTGATAAACTGTGTGTCCCAAAAATTCCAATTCTTTACATCCAACGCAACATTTGGTTGGACGGGCTGTTAAATTTGCCTCCCTAAGTCGATCAAACAGCATGTTCAGAGAGTCAATGTGTTCCTCAAATGTTTCTGTTGCTATAAGGATATCATCCATAAAAATTTGTTATACAGGGATTATTCAGAGGATCCAATAATTTTCTCATCATTCTAGAGAAGACACTAGGCGCATTCTTCAATCCAAATGGCAATCTATTAAACTCATAGTGTCCTTCTGAGGTACTAAAAAGCTAGGTATGGTCTAACCTCAGGCTTTACTGGAATCTGATAGTATCCTTTACTCAGATCCACTTTTGAGAAATATTTAGCTTTATTTAGTCTGGCAAACAGCTGATTTGTATCCGGCAATGGATCCACCTGTCCTTCTGTAATAGCATTCAGTCTCCTGTAATCTATACAGAGTCTATGTTCTCCAGAGGGCTTCCTTAAAAGTACAACACCGGAACTATACGAAGACTCACTGTGCGAAATAATTCCTTCCTTCAACAGATAGTCTATCTCTTCCTTCAAAGCTTTCTCCTTAGCAAACGGAATCGAATATGGTTTCATACAGACAGGTGTGGGGTCTATCAGTTTCATATCATATTCCAATAGGTTTGTATGCCCTGGTCGGTCTGTTAACACCTCTGCATGATTATTTAGAACCTGTTGCACTCTCTCTTTCTGAGTTTTCGTTAAATGTGTACTGATTTTCACCTGTGCTGCTGTCTCACAGGGGTGTAATGGATATTCAAATGATGAAAGTGGTTCCTTTTTCATCTCCATGGCGATGGACAAGGTCAACAAGTGTGTCTCTTCCTGATGTTCTCTTTCCAAATATTTCTTCAGGAGATTCACATGATAGATTTTTTCTTTCCCCTTCTTATCTATCTTATAATTTGTTCTAGACACCTTCTCTAAAACTGTATATGGACCCTGCCATCCAATTTGTAACTTATTCTGACTCCCAGGCAAAAGAAGCAGTACTTTCTCTCCCACAGCCAAATTTCTGTCTTTCGCCTTCCTGTTATAATAGGCAGCATGTTTCTTCCTGGCTTGTTTCAAATTTTCATTGGCAAGTTTCCAGCCAGTTTTCAACCGAGTGGTCAGCTCATTCACATATTGGTATGAAGATGTAATGTTTTCCTCTGCCTTTTCATCAGTCCACGTTCTTAACAAAGCTTCAAGTGGACCTTTTATTGGCCTTCCAAACAATAATGTTGCCGGGGCCATACCGGTTGAACTATGGGGTACCTCCCGATAAGCAAAGAGGGCGGCGTGCAGGTACTGGTCCCATGTATCTGGTTTTTCGTGTGCCAACTTTCTCAGGATCGACATCAATGTGCCGTTAAATCTTTCCACTTGGCCGTTCCCTTGGGGATGATACACACTACAATGGAAGTGTTTGGCCTGGAAGATCCTGAAAACTTCTTCAGTTAGTTTCCCCTTGAACTGAGAGCCATTATCAGTCAAGATTTGATTGGGAAAGCCTAACCTTGTGAAAATTGTGAGCAATGCCTCTGCCACATGTTTTGAATCAATCGATGACAGGGCTACTGCCTCTCCCCACATAGAACAAGTGTCCACCAGAGTCAGAATGTAGCTGTTCCTTCTCTTGGTTCGGGTGAGAGGTCCCACAAGATCCACGGCAACTCTCTCAAAGGGTGTTCCCACTATGGGCATTTCCCCCAGAGTTGCTGGTGCAGTCCAATGTTTAGGTGCTACTCGTTGGCACTCTGGACAGGATTTTACATATCGTTTGATATCTTCAGTTATTCCTGGCCAGAAATAGTGACAAGCTATTCGCTGTCCTGTTGCGCTGATTCCCATATGACCACTGAAGGGAATCGCATGCCCTAGTTCCAACACTTTAGTCCTATATGAAGTGGGAAGGACCAGCTGTCCGTGACCATTGGATTCAGATCCAGCCTTCCTATATATCAATTTGTTCTTCATATAAAACTCTCCCTTGCCTGGAGGTGTATGAGATTTGGGCAACTTCTTGAAACATGGCTTGAGTGTTTTGTCCTCAGCCTGTGCCTTCCTCATCTCATCTGGGTGAGTATTTATGGGATTATCCTCCTCCTTCTTTGTCTGTGATCTGGTCTGCACTGTTGCCAATATCACAGGTCTCTTGGGATTCCCAAGAAGACATATCTACACCCCAATATTAGAGGGTAGATTGGCTCATTTATCACTGCTGCTTTTATGATTCCTTCCACATATCGCGTTTTCACTTTTATTCGGGCGACGGGAAGTGTCATGGTAGCTACATCCTTGGTTGCAGTTTGAATCTCCACTGTTTCTGTGGTGTATTGATCGGCCTGCACCAGGTGAGAACTCACAACGGAATCGTAATCTAAACCGGTATCATATAAACATCTTATAGTGACACCATTACAGATGACATCTTCACACACTGGGGGGTGGTACGGTTCCTGTAATTCTTCAGGTTTGCCCTTCTTTTCCTTTTTCCCCGATGTCATAGCAGCAAAATGAGGAGGTTTCCTTCTACAATGGTCAGTGTCATGATTGTTCATCTTACAATTTTTTACACCACCTTTTTCCTTGGTTGAAAGATTTTCTTTCATCATATTTCCTTTCATCGAATTGTGGGAATTTATTTTTATTTTCATACCGTGGCCTATCAAATTGGTGCTTACCTTTATTTTGATCCTTAGGATCAAATTTATTAAAGTTCTGTGGTGCCCTAAAGTTATCCACCTGTTTCTTTTTATTACCTGTTACCTCTGCTTGAGCTGCTTGATACCTTTCAGCAACATTTAGCAACTCACCCAGCCTCTCTGCACCTTGTTCCATGAGAAACTTTCTCAGGTCTGGAGCCATGGACTCTCTTAGTTGCTCTATAAGGACCATTTCCTTAAGATCTTGGGTTTTTCCCCAGAGAAGTCCATTTCTCCAAGTATGTCTCTATTCGTGCAGAGAACTGGTGATAGGTTTCACCTGACAGTAGTTTAGCATTCCTAAATTTTTTTCTATAGAATTCTGCATTCTTTTCATACCTTAACAAAAGAGCCTGCTTTAGCATATCATAATTTTCCTGATCACCTCTGCTCATTTTTGCAAAAACTTCATAAGCTGCCCCACGAAGTCCCTGAGATAACTTTAAGCTCCACCTTTCTCTCTCTAACCCATACGTGGTAGCTAACAGTTCATACCTATTTAGGTAGCTCTCAATATCATCGTCTTTCTCAACAAAATGATCTAAATGAAAATTCATAGCTGAGGTTGAGGCTCCTTGAGTAACCGTAGCATCAGAGGCAAAGGGACTGGCACCATTTTCAGGAGCATGGCCTTGAAACTCAAACTCCCTTAGTCGTAATTCATGTTCCCTTTGTAATCTTTTCTCCTCCTTTTCTGCTTCCCTCTCTGCAGCTAATCTCCTCTCTTCCCTTTCTGCAGCTAATTTCTTCTCTTCTGCAGCTAATCTCCTCTCTTCCCTTTCTGCAGCTAATTTCTTCTCCTGCAGCTAATCTTTTGTCTTCTCTTTCTTAGCCTCAGCCTCAATTTCTTAGCCTCAGCTTCAAACTGTAACTTCTTAATTTCCTTGTCAGCCTCTAACTTTCTTTCGGCTTCAAACCTTCTTTCTTCGCGTTCAATAAATTTGTCACATTCCGTCGTGACATAGGCAACCATAACTTGCCCATCTAATCCTAACTCTTTTGCAGTCTGAACCGCAGCAGATCGAAATTTGGCCAGGTCCGCCATTGTCTATTATGTAAATTTATACAATGTCTAACCAACAATTCAATCTCTAATGGACAACACAGGCACCGTGAGCTCAACCTTATTTAATTCCACCCAAGGATACCTTTTAATTCTTATATTCCCTGAAGTGAATTACCCCCAATATTTTTAATAGGGAAAGATTCAAAATCCCAAGAGCGAGACCCCAATATATATGTGGTGAAGTGGGATGTTATAAATATTTATAGGGGACTTAGTGTACTGACTGAGATCAGCTGTGAAGGTATCTATATATCTAATAAGAGTAGTGTATTATATATAACCTTACTTGCTACCACATATCTATATATCTCAGTCAGAATTATTCTGGAATAGTGTGATGACTACGTTATGTGTCTAGGGTAAGTGTATGATGAAGTGTAAGTCACAACAACAGACAGATAAACAATTTAATTTAATCCACTACTCTTAACAACACTGTGACACTCACATACATATAACACTCTATGAGAATATCTTAAAGAAGTCACTCGTAACTTTTCAAATAACAATATGTATTCATTACTGGCATGAATGAATATGTGTCCTGATTCAACTACAAGGGAACCAGGAATCACAATCAATTTAAATTACAAGTTATGTACAGAATGTATTTAATATGAATATTGTAGTGACATATATTATTACAAATGTTCTATGTGTGTCAGTTGTGTAGTAGTAAAATGAGGTAATACTGGTTTTGTTTTGTTCAAGCTCTGTTGGTATTTGTCATCATGACTTCAATAGTTTGTCTTTAGGGACTAGTATTGGAGATGTTCACAGTTCCAGATTTTAAGACAAGTAAATTCCCCTCTTAATGTTAATTTTAAAAAGTCAGTTCAAGATGAGGGGACATAATGTTGAGCTCAGCTGGCCAAGTTAGCTTATCTGGCGTGATGGCGGCAGGAAAGGACTCCTCTGCTCGAATTCTCCTCTGGGCTCTGGAGACACCTCACTGATAGCTAAAAGGACCAAGGAGTATGCTGTCCGACACTGGATTCAGCAAAGCTCTGACCAGGTGCTGCTCAGTACCATCAAGACCACTGTCCCTGAAATCAAGAAGGATGTACCTTCTACTTCATAACTAACTTAAACTCTCTTGTTACACTGATCACAACACAGCACAAACATTGAGTTCAGATCATTAGGCCAACTGTCAGCTTCATTTGAAATACTTTATTCCAGTATTACCCTTCTTAATGGTTACTACGCCTCTGCAATTCCAGCATTATTTCTTTCTAGTCAATCATCCAGGTGTCAGTGTACTGTTTGGCCATTCCATGCCGTTTTACTTCTCTCCGACACCCTCTGTTCAGGCTGGAGCATTACAGGCTTTAACTCACGTTGGCCACTGAACTACACATATATATACAGGCATAAATCAACAATTCACATTCAATTTTCATTAAAAGATATTGAATGGTTCAAGCTTACCACAATTCATACGAATAAACACAGATACGTTGATTAGCAATGAATTCTGGCACAAACTGGCACAAATTCCCATCTGCTTATCTTCCAGGCTTTTATTTAGCCAAATATAAGCTGGCTTCAACGCACTGATGCTTTATCAATCTTATTTAAACAAGTGGTTTCGAACTAACGCTCCCAAGTGTGTATATCAGCGAGTCTGACCAATGAGCCCCGTTTCGACAAGTGTTTGAAAAAATGTTACCCTTCCCCGTTTCCCCTAACAACCAAGATAGTATTTATAGCCCGACCAATCGTGGTTAGGCTTTCATTTGTTGCGCTCCAATCAATTTGGAGTTTACATGGTAGGCTATTTCTGTAACGTAAATTTTTTTAAACAACGTTAAAAAAAAATCTTATGAGCAGAAATGATTTTATGCTGTCAGGCACCCCCAATATTTTATTTTGGGTATAATTTATTAATTCCTGGACTATTTGCGTAACGTTTTACATATTATTTGTCAGCAAGCCCTAAGGAACCCAAAAATACAAATTTAAAGGAGCTACGTGGCTGCGTTCAAAATATGCAATTTCTTCTACCTCCTGTTTCGAAGATGTGCTGTCTGGGTACTGTTATGTTTTCAACCGAAAACCCATCTAATGTTATCTTTTCTAATAAGAGTTTTTTATGATTTATAAACTTAACTCTGGGAAAGGGTAGTGTATTTTATCACTGTCCGTCTGAAAAAAAATTAGTGCATGTAGACTTACACGCGTGATGGCAGCATTTGTGTATCGCGCGACGCGTGTTGCATGCGTTCCTGATTTTCAGCCCTCCCCTCTCTCTTTATCCTTTTGTCCATCTGTTCGTTCGTTTTGGTAACGCAGTATAATTAATGTTAGGATTAATTTAGGTCATTACGCAGTACGTCTCAATGTTTTCTTAGAAATGCAGCACACGTTTCATTGAAGAAGGCGGGTAATAATACAGTAAGCTTTTATATCAACGTGAAAGCGTTACAATTTGCAGACGAAGCAGAAAACAAGGGGGATTTCGAGTACATTCTTTGTGACAGCACTGTTATTTTCCCATTGCTCTTCTCTTTATTAATTTTATTTGTTAGGCTTTATATTTACCTAATAATTTATATATGTGGATTAGAATATTTCACGACATTCACCCTTATTTCACTTATTCATCTTCATTTCTCTTATTCACCATTATTTCCTTCACCCTTATTTCATTTATTAACCCTTATTTCTCTTATTCACCCTTATTTCTCTTATTCACCATTATTTCATTTATTCACCCTTATTTCTCTTATTCACCCTTAGCAAAAGCACAGTAAAATTATTGTAAATGATGTACACAGAACAAAAAATGCCAAACCCCAAGTCAACATGGTAGCGGGAAAGGCATTTCCATAGCATATACTGCCATAGGGGAGTGAAGAGTTAGAGACTTAAATATACTTGGTCCAGCATAGAGGTGAGGTGACCAGCTCCCTTCCTCGCTGCCTTTACATTCCCTAACTCAAGAGCTGAGTCAGGTATCCATTTACAGTTGGGTAGACTGGTGCGTGACAATACTGTGTTTTGAACCCGGCACCTTTGCCATGACAGGCACATGCTCTAACCACTCTGCCAATCATACACTCAAGGCTAAGGTAGACCCATAGTAGATACTGCCATAGTGGAGTGAAGTGTTACAGACATCACTATAGCATCGAGAGGTGAGATGACCACTTCCCTTCCTCTCCAACTTTTCCATCCCTAACTCAAGAGCAAAGTCAAATACCCATTTAAAGCTGGCTAAACTGAACCTGGCACCTTTGCCATGAGAGACCATCACTTTAACCATTCTGTCAATTGGACGCTCAAGATAACACCTAAAATTCTCTATGTGGCATCTACTTTTTGTTCTTATATTTTACTTGGTGTATATTCAAAACAAGAAGATGATATATTTCCAGTCTGGCTACTAAGTTTAAGTTTATAAGGTGACTTCTAAATCCCAGACCAATCTGCTATGCTATAATTACAAGCAATGGTGTTCTACTGCACAAACATTCCATAAACACTTGCAGAATTAGAGGTATCTCTAACATATGATAAACAAGAGTTAACACTGCACCATATTACTTCAGGCTAGTTTGTTAATGAATATCTCTAACTTTAAGATCAGCTACCACGACAAATATGAGAAGCCAAGAGCCATGCATCCAGACCTCCAGAACAACCCAGAGTTCGATGGCAGGCCAACATTAGACAATATCTGAAGGACCGAGAATTAGAATGGAACCAGCCCAGGAGGAAGATAGCCAATTGGATAGTATGGTGTTCTCTCTGGAAAACCTCTACACCCCAGGGTAGAAGAGGAACGGCTAAGTAAGTAAGTATATCTATAACCCTTCTGTTTCTTGTGAAGCACAGGCCTAAACAAATTAATACCAAGCATTCATGTCTTGTGCCACCCATTTAAGGTCTTTCCAGGTTGTCTTTATCCCATTTCTATACAAAAATAAAATGAAACCGCAGTCCAGGCTCCCTTCTATCGGATGCATTATAAACCTCCTTATTAGAGGACATTACAAAGAAGGAGACCAAAAAAACACGTGGAGAAGAGAATTGGTGACAGAGAGGAATAAAAAAGACATGGGAAGACCTTGAGCAGAAGGAACAGGACAGGAGATCTTGGCATGAATTTATTGAAGGCATAGGCTCCTTGCGGAGCTGAAGTGTGATAATGATACCTTATCTTTCATTTCCTCCCTCAATCTGAGAGTAATCTCCTCATCATCCAAACCGCAGTGTCTCAAATAATCAATTCTGGCATCTAGGTCATTCACTGCTTTGAATTTTTCATAGTTACGAACTCCATTCAGTTTCTCAACTCCTGGATCATGTGACGTTGCCAGAGAAAAGGTCCGATGCTGAGAAAAGTGTCTAAACAGCAGAATAAAAAATAAAACATATGATTCATTTAATACATTTAAATTTTCACCTTCTTCTGGAAGGCAAACACTGTGCACAATATATGTGTACTTCTGACTACTTTGGTGCCATAGGCGTGTGCGGGGCATATTTCATTCACTACCCTTCAGTTCCTCCAGAAGCATAGGCATTTCAGCACACGTGTGACAAGTCCTTCTGTCACGTGCCATCAGTATGACATCTTTCTATGTCTTCCTAATCATTTTTATTTCTGTCACCAGTTCCCTTCCCATGTGTTTGTTCAGTATACCTTTACTTCTCCTTCCCTGAGGATTCCAGAACAAGAACTGCCGGGTAATGCTATCCCCAGTATCATCAATGCATGTCCAATCCACCACCAGCTTCTTCTTCTCATCTCTGGTTCCACTGGCACTTGCCTGGTTCTTGTCACATATGTATGTGTGAAAAAAGTCTTGAGTGCTGGGTATACAATACAGTAACAGATTTTTTTTTTTTTTTTTTTTTTCCTTAACCAGCGGCACTTGGGCTTTCAGCCCTTCGGCCCAATGACATATCATTGCGAGGCTGGGGAACCCGAGGACTTTCCTTCCAACCCGGTCAGGAGCTTCGCTCCCTCCCATCCACAGAGGGTTTATCACAGGAGCCGTTCAGGTTATTCAGTCAAATTTCCGGCCGTAAACATTTCTTCAAACGCTGCCGCCCGGGTTTGAACCATGAACACCTGGTCGCCAGTACAACGCCGAAGCCATTACACTATCGCGGCTCCCGTACAGTAACAGATAACTCTATATTATTTTGTGTTGACTCAGTAGTTTATTGTACAAGAGAGACAGTATGCTATTAAAGCGGTGATGAGGTCCCAGCTTCAGCCAGTAGGGAGTTCCTGGTGTTACAGTTAACGATGATCCACACCTTAACAATGTACCAACAACTACAACAGTGCTGGTACAAAAAGTTACAAATGAGTCTGATCCAGATGATAAATTTTCATTGAAATTTCAATACAGATTATGTTTGAAATTTCAATACAGATTATGTTTCCTTTAACAATACATCTCAGTTCTTGATAATAGATAAACTCTTGTTGTTGGTTACAAAAATGACACATAATGAAGTCAACTCTCGAGTCATATAGCACATCTTATTCAAGCATGTAGGAACTTGCTCTATGAGAAGTAAGGTATTTCTTCAACTTTCAAAATGTCATGTCCATAACAATGAATGACGGATTGTACCATGTTATCAACTAAGCATGGTTCCTTGTGTTTAGTAAAAGTCACAGTTGTTCTCCTAAGTGGTATATCAGACATGAAGACGTGATTGAACACAAACTACAGGCATATTTCGATGCAACACACAGAATCAGAATCAATCCACGAGCCAAAGAATCATAACAAGACATCTAAAAAAGAGTAATGAGTATGAGCTGAAAGAGGCCAGTGTACAAAGGAAGATTATTATTTATAACAGAAGGAAGCAATCCTCTTTCTCTGGGCACAATATGAGTACAGGAAAGATGGAATACATTATGCCAACAGGAAAGATGGAATACATTATGCCAACAGGAAAGACTGAAAGAAAAAGAGACAGAGGACAACAAAGACAGAAGATACTGGAAAGTTTAACATCATGGCATCAAAAAAAGTCTTACTTTCTTTCCCTCCTGTCTCTTGTTTGTCTGTCCCTGATGAAGGCCTAGTGGCCACATCGTAGGTTTTTTCTTGTACTTTCTCCTTGTAAGATGAATTATTATTTGTGTTTTTTTTTTTATTCTACCATTATAAAAAGTCAACAGACCCATTAAACAGCACTGGAGACAAAAAGCTGTGAGAGATCACCTACAACGAATGAACTTTAAAGGGTTAAGAACTGAGCGCACAGGACTGTCTAACATTCTGCCCCTCCACTCCCATTTATCTTGCATACTATATCCTTTCATTCCGACATGTTACTTTAAGCATTAATTTAAAGGCATGCAACATTATACAGGTATTAAACAGGCTGGCATGCTACTTGTAGAAGAAGAATAAGTAATTTCTTCACATATTAGGAAAAAAATAATAACTTACAGAATGGGAAAAATAATAATAAAAATGAAGTCCATTTAACCTTTAGCACGCTGCTGTCGATCACAGTAGACGAAGGTCACCTATGCTCTCCCAGCTGGAGGCGACTACAGTCGACTGCGGATATCATCGTTTCTAGCACTATGAATTGTGTACACGTGATTTCAGCCCCTGGATGTTAAGTTGTAATGTTATTTGCAAGAGAGTTAGCTTCCATTTCCGATCTTAGAAAAGTGATGGGTGTATTCGCGTTTAATTTTTGTAAATTTTTTAAATCGAAGTCAATCGGCGTCGAGCACGTGGCCATTTTCGTTCTAATTTTATTGGATTCTGACGCCATGCGGTGGGGATGAGATTTTTGTCTTTATAAGCGCTGATATCCGTTCTCAGAATATGTTTGATGGCCGAGATGGAAACGAAAGTAGAATGGCATTGCTAGTATGTATAATTTTAGGGCTTAGGATTAGGTTTATCGGAAAGGTTTAGGGTTATGGCCGAATGTCACTGCTGACGAGGGCATTTGTTGCTTTGCTACTGATGATGGGTGTAACGAAAAGATCGTCATTTGATTTGTATTGGTCAAATGACTTTCATTGAGATGCAAGGGATATGGACTCTTCGTTTGTTGGTTATTTTTTTTAAATTTTTTTTTAAATTTTAAAATTTAAAAAAAAATTTTTTAAATTATTTTAAATTTTTTTTCATCTTTCCTTTCCTCTCTTCCTATCACATCTAACATGTACACAAACAAATTTTATATCATCAGATTCATCATTCATTTATTTATATAAATTCCAAAAATGATAGCAATTGACCAAGAAACACAAAAACTATAGACATTACAAGTCGCCCACTATAAAAACGGGGGGTTGTGAAAAAGAATGCAGCTGCAGGGCAAGTTTTCGGGAAAAGAATGCAGCGTGCTAAAGGTTAAAAAAATAAAAGCTCCACAGAACATGGAATGAAAGCTGTTCCAAGCATTATAACAAAACACCTTAGAATACAATGAAAAGTATTAAAGAATTTGCTTACTCTGAAAGTGTGACATCAGTTTTGATTTGACGGTTGAGAAGAGTCTGCATATGCTTTTCACTTTCTGTAGCAGTGCCATCATCTCCTTCATGACTAGACTTTCGCTTTCTGTCACGAGAGCCAAATGGAGGCATGTGGACCACATCTCTGCTTCCATATCTCTTTGGATTGCCACTTAAAATATGAGAGAAGAAAGATTATATGTGTTAAAATTAACAATCAAACAAATAAAAATTAAAACAGTTCATCAAACTGTGACAAATTCTGACAGTACCAGTAGAAACTAAAACAAAATATAAAATTTCTCCGAAGATGGCGAGTATCTGCCTGAATGGCGAGAGGACACCTGTCAGCGTACAGGGAAAATAGGATACTCACGTAAAATCAGTCTCAGGTTAGATATACTTATGTGAGATTTTGCCTCAAGTAATAGCGGGCGTATGTTAAAAAAAATTTATATAAAATGGCAGCATCAAACCCAAACTTGTGCCGTTATACAAAATGCCTTTCTGTCAAATAGCATTATACATTAATAGCATTATACATTAATAGCATTATACATTAATAGCATTATACATTAATAGCATTATACATTAACAGCATTATACATTAATAGCATTATACATTAATAGCATTATACATTAATGGCATTATACATTAATAGCATTATACATTAATAGCATTAGTGTATAATATTAAAAGATCTTACATCAGAGAATATATTCTCAGATGTAAGATGCTTTTAATAAAATGAACATGAATCTTTCCAGAGAAAGTGAACTACAGGTTGGTAACCCAGAATCAAAAAACTGAAATATTCCGAAAATCAAAAAAATTTTTGGCTGACTTTTGGCCGATTTCGAACCAATTTTTGGGAAACTATGTGGCTACTTTGGGTGAAAACCAAAAAAAAAAAATTATTTCCAAAATACGGCCATCCACGAGCATTTCCGATTCTGGGTTACCAACCTGTACTGCATTGTTCACAAAATGCATTTTTTTAAATGCCAAATATGTCCAGTCATATTTCACTCCAGCAGTGAGGCAATAGTGCCATTTGAATGGTTCCTGGTTCGATTCCATGGTTTGCCTATCAGTTCTGTTACTTTTCTAATGTCTAGTGTTCTTCTTCTTTCTATCTTACAAGTGCCTGCCACATGAACGTTTATTAGTTTTCTTTAATGCTTTAAGTTTTACTGATTTGGTAATCAAACCTACACTGATTAGAGTACCAAACCTACACTGCTAAGAGAAACCAACTCCTTACAAAAACACTTTCAGAGCTGGCAAATTTTATGGATATAAACATGCCAACCCCTGGAGAAGAAAAACCTGAACAAAAAAATTTAAACAAACGATACAAAGACTGAAAAAAAAAACCATATCAAACGAGTTTTAATTCTTCTAAAAAATATTTTCAATCAGAATTAATTGTGTTACAGTTGAGACATGCGCCCTTTGCTTCTTTAAGTCTTGACTTGTTTTAAAACCCAAACAACAAGTGTCTGAGTTTATTTTACACTGTAAAACGCAAGCTCTCGCATCAAGTGGAAAAGGCTGCTTGATTTTATTTGTTGATTTTTTCATTCACGTGACCTGTCATCTCACGGTATCTCATGATGTGAATATTGGCTAAGGTGTGGCCCATGATATATATATATATATATATATATATATATATATATATATATATATATATATATATATATATATATATATATATATATATATATATATATATAATATATATATATATATATATATATCATCATCATGTGACGTATTCTTTCCAGAACGTTGTCTCCATTACAGCTGCTCTGAACGCATCACGATTCTGGGCAAGTCGACCTGCATCAGCCAAAGACAAGTTCAGACTCTCTGTGATGTCCTGGGTCCACCGTCGTCTAGGTCGACCCCTTCCCCTTTTTCCAGGGACCATGCCTTCCATCACTGTTTTTTTTCCAGACTATTATGTCTTTTTATATGACCGAAAAATTTCAGCTTCCTTATTGCGATGGTATTTAGGAGCCAATGTTCCTGTACATTTAGTGAGTGCAGTACTTCTCTGTTGGTCTTTTTTTCTGTCCAGGGTATTCTCAACATCCTTCTGTAGCATTTCATTTCGAATGATGTAATCTTTTTTGCAACTGTTTTATTGAGTGTCCAAGTCTCGCAGCCGTATGTTGCTACTGGGAATATACATGCTCTGATCAGTTGTAACTTTGTTTCTTTGCTTGTGCCTTGCCATAGGTTTTTTCATCTGTATTAGCTTATGTGAAGCAATTGCAAGTCTTCTTTTAATTTCTACTGCACAGTCGCCAGAGCTGTTAATGATTGATCCTAAGTATTCGAATTCATTGACACTTTCCAGTTCTTCGTTATCAATTTCAATTTCTGGTTTGGTCTTTACTTTGTCTGTTGTCAATACTTTGGTCTTCTTGGTGTTTAGGTATAGATTCTGGGCCTCGCTGTAAACTGCTACGCCAAGTCCGACAGTCTCCATGGATATGGACCAGGAGTATCTCATATCAGACAACTGAGCAAGACACTTTGAAAACAACAGATAAATATTTATTAAAAGAGTCATCGTAGGCGTTCACATCATAAACAAAGACTTGTATACGGAATAACTATACAGTTTTACATTATGTAGGCCTAAAACGTATTAACTTACCAAGGTACTGCACCTTCCACTCTGGTATTCTTTTTGTGATGATGCATTTTCAAGACTTTGTAATTTGTAATGCCTTTCTGTCAATTTTCAAAACAGAAGTCAAAATTTGACACTTAGATCTGGAAATTTATATTGATTATTGCAATAAACAGGGTAATTTCCTATCTTTCGTACCCTTTTGGTCCACAGTGAATATATGTAGTTAGGTGTTGTTTCGTAGCAGTTAGGGTTAGGACCCTAATTCTAATCCTAACCCTAAGCGCTACGAAACAACACCTAACTATACATATTCACTGCGGAGCAAAAAGGTAAGAAAGATAGGAAATTACCGACAGTATCAATCGCTGCAAATAGTCTCACACAGTTCGTTATTAAATTAATGTTTATCAAACTTAGGAACTTATCACGACCCCATTCCTTGCGGTTCATCGAAATTAATCTTACCTCCCATTTTAAAGAGCTCTGCTTCGTGACTACTCGGATTCTCCATTCTTGTACAGCTGCATAATATGTCGTGAAATTTCGAAGGGACAGTTAATGGCTTTTACTCACAGTAACAACTCTCCAAACAGCCAAAATACTCATACGAACAATAAACAAACAAAAAAACTTGGTTGAACAGATGGGTCATGAGAAACACAAGGAGAGATGATTACTGACATATGGCCGGTCCTGATCCTAATGACAATATTGGCCATCTTCCAAGGAGGGATCTGAGCACCATTTTTCGGCTCAGACCACAACATATACCACTCAACAGTCACTTGAACAGAATCCAACCACAACACTCTCCAGAGTGCTAGCAGCTATTTAACTACTCCTACCAAACTGTTGACCATCACCTCTTTGAGTGCCCTGCACTCGATGATGTTAGGAAAAAGCTCCTTCCTCCCAGGCCAGATAAGTGGAGCACTTTGTACGGAGAAACAAAACAACGTGCGAAAACATGCAGATATCACTATATGGCATTGGGCCGAAGGGCGAGAGCCCAGGTGCGACTGGATCAATAACTACAACAACAACAATGGTTTCTTATCCTGGGCATGAACAGTATAATGGCTTGGTGCGATGTATGTATATACGAGCGCGCGCGCGCACGCACAGACACACCAAACGCCTTTCGGGAACTATGTCTTGAGAAGGCTCACGCCTCCCACCCCCCATAATGTATTTTGTTATAATAATAATAGTCCCTTCAGTGATACCTGACTATGGGAATGTATTTTGTTAATACATTCTAAATCAGAAGTCGGCAACCGGTCTGGATCCCTTGCTCTTGGGGTACCGTATTTGTCACGGTAGCCGATCTTTTCTCATTCTGCAGACATGGTCAAACCATTGTAATTTGGACTATTCTACAGCAGGTACCGCGACATCTAAATATGACCAACACAGAAAACCACTTCAGGAACACTTAAGAACACAAAACTCACTATCAGCATTGCTAAAAACTATTTAACATGCACCTATGCAGGGAGCTACACAACATAATAAAAGTTTATACTACTAAAACAATAATGAACATATAACTACCAGACCAAATGACAATGATGAAGAAGAACAGTTTAAAATATTCAACATCAGTATGAGAAGTAAAAAACTACCAGTACTAACAAATCAACAAATGTCCAGTAGAAATTTTCAAGGTTATGTCAAATACAATTTTTAAAAAAGATAGGAAGAAACAGTAAAACAAAACATTAATAACACATAAGGAAGGGAAACCCGAGGCATGTAAACAGTAAATTAATATTAGACAAACATAAAGGTATGTTTTCAGGCACTCGTAAGAAATAAAGAAGTAGAACACTTGGACAACAGAAAAACAACATACAATACCAGAAACCTACCCTCTGTTCTATACTACTGTCCTTAAGTCTTCTATCATTTACTGGACACAGTATCAAGGTCTTTGTCTTGTTTGGACTGACATATACTGCTGTATAGAGGAACAACAGAAGTGATTGCGTCATTAATGGGCTGAGTTGCCCACTGTATACTTCCGGTGTTATCTTGTGTTTCGCACTGATGACTAGTCAGTAAAGCATCCTTTTTTGGGGATGCCTAGCTGGCCGTGGGGTCAGTGTGATTCGCTTGTATAGCTAGGCGGAGTTGTCGTACGGAAGGTACGGGGTTCGAACCCTGGGTAAGCCACTCACGTCTGTTGTTTTTCTGTTGTCCAAGTGTTCTACTTCTTTATTTCTTACGAGTGCCTGAAAACATACCTTTATGTTTGTCTAATATTAAGCCTGTCTTGTCGCATAGTTGTTCTGTTGGGATTTTTAATATGCTTCAACTGAGAAAATGAACGCTCAGCTGTGCAATTTGTGACCATTAATGTTAAAAATAAACGCAAGCCAATGTCTACATTTGGAAACGCACAGTGTTGTCTTCTACAATTATTTTATAAAGTTCAGCATGACTGAATCTTGTTTGTTCAATTTTTGTTGCACTGAACTTATGGCGCACATATGAGTGAAACTACTGAAGCTCAGCAGAGAAATTAGTGTTCAAGTCCTCTGGGTAAGCATCAATTAGCTTTTGACAACACTGAGAGTACCTTTCAGTTTCAGTAGATGATAAAGTGACATTATTTGGCACATCACTTAGAAAAGAAAATCTGTCCGCTATTTCTTTGTACACCTCTCCTCTTCTTCTCATCTGAAATTCTAGTTTGTCAACAATTGTGTAAAAAGTGGTGATACGAAATTTATCTCTGACATTCAGATATACTTCTGGTGCATTCTCCGTTATTGGGTACCTTCTTTCGGATACGTTTACGACTTTGAGCTGCATTGTAATCAACATCTGGTAGTATTTCCTTTGCAATTGCTTTAAATCTTTCAAAGTCATCTCTTGAAGTGCGCAGTTGGTCAGCTAATGACCCATACAGATCTGCACATGTTTTTAAGTTCACATCCTCATTTTGATCTTATTTACAATACTGTCTGCTTTTCGTCTATTGTCTCCCTTTTGTGATTGGTCTTTAGCTAGACATTCTAAAGATTCCAGAATCTTAAAGAAAGATTTCAGAATTGCTGCTGCTGCCATAGAATGTGCCTCCCATCTGGTATCAGAGAGGGATTTTAACACACATTCATTTCCAATACAAACTTTTAAGAATTTCCCGCTGGCTGGTTGAGGCTGAAAAACATGTATAGAGCATTTGCACTGTAGAGAAGAAATTAACTGCCACTTGACAGCAGTCAACAGCACTTCGGCCTACCAGATTTAGTGAATGGGCTGCACACGGCACATATATGGCAAACTTATTGTCTTCTAACATTTTTTACTGCATCCCCTTATAACGCCCAGACATGTTAGCAGCGTTGTCGTAGGACTGACCCCTACATTTTGAAAAAAATTAGTTTGCAAGCTTCACGTAAGTACTGCAACACTTGCTTTGCCATTTCCTCACCGGTATGGCATTTAGGTTCTAAAAGTACAACACTTAACTGATCTATATGTGATAGATCTGATGTCGAGTCAACTGACAAACTAAAATAACCAGAAGAATTTACTTCGCCAATAATGAGTGCGTGGACCTTTTGAGCCATTAGTTCAATGAGTTCCGCACTGGTGGTTTTGGACAGGTAAGAAGGATTTTCTTTTCCAGAATTCTCATATTTCGAAATGTGCCCTGCTAAAAATGGATCAAACTGGCTTATTAGCTCAATCAGCCGTAAAAAATTCCCATTCTGCAAAGACCCAAATCGTTCATCTGTTCCTCGAAAAGCCATGCCACGTTCAGCTATCGTACGAATAACAGCTATTACACGCCTCAAGACATGTTCCCAGTAACTGTACTCTTCTTTAATTTGTTTTTCAAACTGTTGACCCAATCCCAAACCTTGTCTGCGAGTTAAGTATGTTAGCATAGAGTCTCGGCGAGTAGTGCTTCTTTCATGATGATCAATTACAATAGTATTTCGCCAGTCACTAACCCTTCTCTTTCAACAAAACGCGAGGAACTTTTAGGAGCAAAAAGTTTACAAACAAAACGGTAAACTGACCCTGTTGATGGCGAATACAATAACCACTCTCTCTTGTATTGCTCACCATTGGCTTTTGCCCCAAAGAAAAGTTTTTGTGAACAGTATCTTGCCGGTTTGCCACTATTGAAAGTCCGGTAAGATTTGTTAAATGGCCCATTGTGGTGTTGACAGTCACTGGGTCAACAAGCAATCCAATAAGCCACATCATTAGCAGAGAAATCGAGCCACAACCCTGGTTCTTTTGCTTCATCTTTTGCTTTATTTGCTTCATCTTTTGCAGACTGAATCATTTCACCGTAGTCCAGTAGACTTTCATTTTCAGAAATTATTTCCACTTCAGACTGTCTTGTAAAGCATCTTGCATCAACATTTGCAATAGAAACGTCAAGAGAATTTACAGGCTGCGTGAGATCAGTAGTGAGACATGTGCTAGTTGAACCAGCCTGTGACACCTCATTGACCTCAACGTCATCATGACATTCTCTTGTATGATGACGGAGATTGGTTTTGATCCGGAAAGTCATGTTGTGTAACTTGTGTGAAAAAAATTAGTCAGCTTTCCAGTCTTGGCCACTAAATCCAAAGCATTTCGTTGGTTCGTTTTTGCTAGTTTTCTCTTTTGTGCAGCACTTAATTGAACACGTTTCATCTTGGGGTCTGAAAAATACAGAAGTAAAAATAAAAACAAAAACACAAAAGAATAAGGATCGTATATATTTGTAAGGATTAGAAAAACACTGAAATTCACGCAGAAAAACGTTAGTAAGACAGTCAAACATACTGAACTCTAGTATTTGGATAATTTGGAATTCAATGAATTGACTTTGGAAATTCACTAAAGCTTAGCCACCTGTACCAGCTTTAAGAACAATATAGCATAGGCTAAGTTTCGAATTTTCGAGATGTTTTATTTTATCCTAATGGATATGAACGCAGTTTCAAAATCCAGATATACCAGGTTCGAAACCTGCTGCAGGCGGTTTGGTAGCAGATCGCTTTGTGTGGATTTTTAACAATGGTATAAGCGCCGTACTGTTCAGAAAGCAATGGCAAACTACTGAATGAAAAAAATTGCCTAGAAAAATCACAAACAGCCAATAAAAGCTGGGGTTGATTGCCACGTCCTGTAAAGGATAAGCAACTAACTTTTTATGACGATCAGTGTTACTCATGACTGTTTTGCGTAAGCAAACTGCGGAATACAGCACTCAATAGTTTACAACACTCAATAGCTACATCAAGACACAGACCATCACATACCTTTACTGGCAGTGGCTGTCGCACAACTGTCACTGATTCACGGCTGAGCGAGCAGCGAGCAATTGAGGTTGTTCCGTGTGGAAGTTGCTCGATTCTAATTTTGTTGTATTTCAAAGTTTAAAATATATCATGAACCTCTTCAGTACTATAATAATGTTAATAGTATGATAATACTATTTTATTATTATTATTATTAATATTATTGTTGAATATATATATATATATATATATATATATATATATATATATATATATATATATATATATATATATATATATATATATATATATATATATATATATATATATATATATATAGTCATTTATTGTGAGGCCTCCTTTTTGTGGGCCTTGGTTTAGCTGCACCATTTGCATCTGGCAGGCGGCACTGGAAAAAACTATTTGGTTCCCCCCCCCCCCTTTTTCCGTTGATGCCCTCAGCACGTGCTTGTATTGCTTAATGGTTAATCCAGCGCTGCCAATACCCCAAAGGAGTACAGTGGTTGAAGCATCAACAGACCTTAGTCCCCCTCAGTGGTTGAAGCATCAACAGACCTTAGTCCCCCTCAGTTATTTGGCGGGCTAACGGACAAGACTGTCAGCTACAAGGCAGTGTGTCACAACCTAAAAGAACATTGTTGTTGTCCAAAAGATGAGTAACATAGAACTCATTCGGGACCAGAAGACGCAGCAATAGAGACCGCAGTCAGCGACTCATAGCTTGACTGCCTGCGTCAGGACCAGCGAACCAGAGCTGGTCAAGACCGTGCTCCACCTCCACGTGGTGGTCCTGGAAACAGTCTGCAGCAGTGCAGGCTGGCTGAGCGAGCACGGATCGCAATGGGAAGGCAAACCCGGTCCTAAAAAATGCCTTGCAGAAGTCGGATGTGTCGACCGAAAGGTGCAGATATCACAGCTACGTTGTAAACAGACACAACGCAACCACCGTCCTTTTCAGGGCGAACGAAGAAGAAGAAGAGGAAGAAGAAGAACTCATTCCAGTGACCTATGTAAGCAGTAAAAAGAGTCTATGATGAGAAAATTTCAGTATATGACAGGATAGTTAAAGACTAGTGCCAGAAATTTTGTGGAATAACGCTGATTTCATTAATTCAGTTTGGAAAAGCCAATATTATTTTATTAAGTTTGATATATACACCTGTATATATATACATGTAAAATCACTTGATGTAAATATACTTTTCCATTAATCACCATCTTCCAACACTCACCATTCATTACAAAATTAGACAGTTGTAAAATAAAAAGGATATACAAATTGTATTCAACAGTTTTTTTCATTCACTAAAGTTGAAGAGTTTTGTTGAATTGTTATCACTTGTCGTCACACAGCAGGGTGGCGCAGTAAGTTCTGACTGTTCTATTTCAGTTCCAGATACTTTCACAGCCGTGACTATCGAGTGATACCAGTGTACATCTCTGTCAATGGGACCTCACACTTTCTGGAGCGAGACCTTATTCTATTTCTTTTCCAACACTATCATCATACATATAAAAACCCTTTCGCTACACTTACCATCATTTTTCAATAGATATTGCAAAAATATATGATTACGAAGTTTATAAACACAAATAAAAGTGAGAGAACGAGCATTGCCACAGGCGCCAAAACAGCTCTTTATTGTGAAAACTACGAACAACTATATCTTACGAGATTTCGTTGCTGAGTTGCAACACTTTGGCCCGCGGGACTGCAATTGGATCACGCTGACCTATAGCGTTTTGAAGATTACCCCATTGCATTTCTCACATTCGTCGGGAGATCACGGCCAGCCAGAATAGGAGTAGTGATAAGAATTCCATTACAGGACAGGTCAAAGTGATTAGGAGTATCTTTTAAAATTAAAAAAAAAGTGTAAAACTTCATTTACAATACTGAGAGCCACAAGTCCAAGGAACCTCCCTTTAGTGCAAATAGTTAGGAGTGTATGTTAATTAGTAACCTTAACTAACTGAGCGACGACTGCATCTTAAGCAGTTGCAAGACATACTACCGCCACTCTGTGCATGAAAAGTCTGGAAATTTAACCCTATTGGAGTTAGTTGTACCATGTGCATTCTCTTATTTTACATGTAAATCTGACATGTATGAATTGCTTATTTCCGTAAAGTTGTGTTTGGGGGCTGGTAACCTCATCATATAAAATAACTTGCCATATTAACCACCACTGCAAGAACCTGTGACTGTTTCGTGCGGGTTTTCTCACAAGGAACCAATAGCAGTGCAGCCCCAGGCTTCATTGGAAGCAGAGAGGAGATGACATTGGTGTATATACATATTTATGTGCATATGTATATCTGAGAATGATGTATTTGTCTTCTTCTGCTCTCCTGACGCTCTTTCATCTGTCTCGATGGCCCGATAATTCATTCTCAGGTACATCATAAACATTCAGAGGGAGATGAAATGGTGGAGGAAAGCAGAGGTCGCCTGATGCTTGCGTTCGGAGACCTAATACTTAAGAGAAGTACTTAAAAAAAATTTATCTCTCAGTCTCTTGTACTGGTTATCGGAATTCAAAGCCGGACACCATCTACAACAGACGGGTCTAGAAGATAATTGAAGAGGCGACCTTTTTGGAAGTTACTCTTGCACAGCAGCGAACATGCTACCATGCCATTAGCCTTCAGACTTGAGAAGCAACGACAACTCACTATCACCACATTGCCAGCTAAGTATCCAGTACTGGCACAGCTTATAGACTTTATTTTTTTTAAAACTCCACCATACCATAATATCTTCCTATGAAGATATATCATAAATTAACTGGAGGGGGGGGGGGGGGGGGCGGGGGGGGTCGGGGGGGGGGGGGGGGGGGGGGGGGGGTTCTTGACACATCAATTTAATTCATTTTGATCTTGTTAACCAAATATTTGATTTAAAAAATCTCTTGTTATCTATACAAATATAAATCCATAGCTGGAGTCTATCAGTTGGTTGAGTGAATTTAATGCCTGTATCTGTATGACTCTATATATATATATATATATATATATATATATATATATATATATATATATATATATATATATATTATATATATATATATATATATATATATATATATATATATATATATATATATATATATATATTATATATATATATATATATATATATAAATATATATATATATATATATATATATATAAACATATTTATAAATTACCTTCAGCTGATGGCTCATTTAATACGAGTCAAAGCATACATTTCTCAAAGAAGTGGACGGGGAATGCAAAGTTTACAAAAAAAAAGGTAGCTTACATGACTCATTTATTGTACTTGCCATTCTAAAAATCAGTGTGAGACTCGCTGAAATAGGAGCACCATCCTTCTATTTATATACCTACCAAGAGTAATCTAGAAAGAAGGTTGCTATCTGTAGCGAGAGGAAAGATATAAGGATGGTGATATTATCCTGGACAAATAGATGTATCATATGATACGAGGATAGTGATAAGAGGCTGGTCTAACAAGAAATACCCCATTCTCTGAAAAGAGTAATGGTGTATCAACATCAAAGGTATAGTCAAGCTGTATAGGTTTCTAGATGAGATGGTAATGTGTTATCTAGATTCCTATGGGCTCCTCTCCAGACTAACCTCAGACAATAACTCTGCTAGGGGTAATTAACTACACAACAAGAACTTTAAACCAAATTTAAATAATTCGATAAAGACTGTTGGTACAATTTAGAATTTTTTTATGTACAAGATCTTTTCTTCTTTGTTCTTTGTTAATTTTTCAAATAACATTCAATTGAATACAAAATAAAATTATGGGTCACTTTCAAATTTATATATTTAACACATTTACAGTTAATTTCTTAAACTAATATAGTTCAATTTCACAGTTTTCTTGCTTCCTGATGGAATCTGTCTCTACTTTTGTGCTTTCTTGAATAGATGAATCTAAATGTTACTTTATGACTCATATGACTGTCAAAGGTCTTCTATATACACCTGTTGCGTGCATATTTTGACGCACATATTACAAAAATCGATATGGCTATTTAATATGGAAAAAATATAGACATTCATTCATTTGTGTATGAAAATGCTGTCTATGGGGAAAGCGAGATAATCCATGTTTGATTCACACTTTTGATTATAGGAGTAATTCGTTCTTGATATTGATCCGGCGCAAGGATATTGCTCTTATATTTGTACTTATTTTTAGGGCCAGAAAATAGATTAATTTGCTTATTATGTTTATGGCCTGAATTCATATGTATTACATATTATTAGTACAAGTAGAATCAGTCCTATATTGTATATTTTGGATAGGTAGGCGGGACTAGATTCTTATTATTCCGGTCTAGCGGAAGTATGAGTTGTCTTGACAAATCGTGATGAGTTCCGATGTACCGTGATAATGGCGTGTACGCACTTTTCAAAGGGCTGGTAGATTCTTAAGGAAATATGATTCAGGAAGTGGTTTTCTTCTAAAGGAGATGGTATCTCTACTATAGTTTATGTTAGAGACTCTCCTAAGGTACGGTACAATGTATAATTCGGACTCCATGTATTGCCAGACCCTATTTTGATGATCTCATGTCGATTCGACCTAGATGGAACATTGTGCTTCGTATCGCTAGGGTCGTGTTTTGTATCGACAAAGATGACAGACTTTCCTACAGCGGTTATGGCTACGTGAATTAACCTGATCATCGTAGAGCTGTATGGGAACATTTATGAAATCATTTATATACCCATTATAAATTAACTCTGGCTTATATTCTCCTTCCTATGAATGAGTGAACGACAACTCAGGGAGGCGGCCATGTTAGATTTCGGTCATCATATGTTTTGATCACTGCCAAGAGAACAGATTATTTATCCTATTATCGGACAGTGACAGGGAGATCTCAATCTTGCTAGAAACCCTCCTTTCGTGGTTTCATAATATATGCTACAAACTATGGACGTCAAGTAACCTTAGTTATTTACCGATCTGCCTTCACTGACGCGTTTAGTCAGATAGGGGGATGCGGCCATAATATATCATGACATTGAACTTTTGATGTACTGCCCATTATTTCTGAATGTGTCATGACTTCAGATCTGCTATGTATACCTACAAATTGATATGTCAACATACCATGATGTACTCGTATGTCCCAGTGTATACGTCTGAATAAATTGAGTAAACAAAGATTCCAGCAGTCTGCATTGGTGCCTTGTAGACACAAGTGTATGAGTGGTTATATTGGTCAGCACACGAACAGTACACCATTCGCGGTAATCACACTCTACACTTCTACTTCATACATACACCATCCTGCGTCGGTTGGAGTGACCAAGTTTAGGGCCTGCTTCCCCTGGAGCCTTTGCCTTCCCTAACTCAGGACTAGGGTGAGTTACCCATTTACAGCTGGGTAGACTGGAGCATGCCTGATCTCAACAACACACCACTCTTCCTTACAGAGCACACCGACTGACACTTTACAGAGTGGAAAGAAGAAAAGAAACTTTACAGTGGCGAGCCAGATTCCTGGGTCCAGCTTACGCAGTTTTGTGTTGAGAATCACAGTTTACAGCTGAAAGAACATTTGTTTGAACACATCAACACCAGTAGGACAGCTATACAGTCGATGTCAGCTTGACCTGTATTACCGATAGGATGCTGTATCTAGGTCAGCGCTTGTTGACAGTTTTTCGCTGTACAGACAGTATTACACAGGACAGTGGTATCAAGTGTAGAAAATATCTGGAGCAGTATTGTTGACATTTCTCAACGTACAGAAGAATCACAGTGTTGTTGAACATAAAGTGCATAGTTCATCGTTGGATCTTCATATACTCAAAAGAGAAAAAATTGACAGTGTAATAGTTTAGAATTAAATCTATTACTCAATAAAGTGGCAAGTTATTAGTATTAAAATAAACTGTGCCTGCTTTACAACACTATACCTGCAACACATTCCATTCATGACATAAATTATATTGTATGCTATATGCTATTTATGCTTACATGTTATTTGTTATGTATTAAATTAGTTTATGTTCTGTGTGACTAGTACAAGGTATGCCGAGTGACATTGGTCTGGACTAGTAGTCTATAGGTACACATTTTCTTAATTGGAAATTTGTTAGCAACAATTTGCTGCTATTTCTGTTAGTTGTGATGAGGTGTTCTTTTCTTCGTTGTTTTTGTTAATAATTGTGTGTTCCTTAGTTTTGTTTGATTTGTTTGTATAATTGTAGGTCTCATCTTTCCTTTCATTTCAGTTTTTTACACCCTTATGTTTATACACTGTGGCGTTATTTGTCTTGTTATATTATGGCAGTTATCATCACGGTTTCTGTGATCATTTTTTTTTCATTTCTCCTATTTAATTTAATTTGATCTCTGCAAATGTGTTCATATTGTCTTTTCTTGTTTGTCCTTTGTAATGTCTTTAGTTGACATATGACGTATAGTGGTATACACTGATAGTATAGTACAGATCAGTACTTTATGATTGTTATTGTTATAAAACAAAATGTACAAGACCTTTGTAAGGCTTGTCTTCCAAAGTGATTGGTAAAGGGAAATATTTTTTTTCCACAGGTACTCAAGTGATCTTTGATTACATTGAGGTATACAAGACCTTTGTAAGGCTTGTCTCCCACAGTATTTGAGATACAGTTATTGTGTCCATAGGTACTCAAGTTATCATTGGTTATTATAAACCATACAAGTTTGGACTAAGACTAAGTCTATGGTATAGACTTGTCTCTCATTAACGTGAAAGAGGGTAATTTATTTACTTTTTCAGGTTTCTGATTTAAGAAGACAATATGTCTACATTAGATTATTTCATTGCACAAGGAAAATCTCTTGATAAGACTGGAAAAGACTTAGAACAATGGGCTGTTGCTCAATATGACAAAGCATTAGCTGCAGAAGAGAAAAAAATTGCTGCTGCTGCTGAAGAAAGAAAAGCTGCTGCTGAGGAAAAAAAAGCTGCGGCTGAGGAGAGAAAACTTCAAATAGAAGAAAAAAAAGCTGCTGCAGAAGAAAGGAAAGCTCTAGCTGAAGAAAAAAGATTAGAAAAAGAAGCTGATACTGCTGCTGAACTTAAGAAATTGCAGATGCAAGTGGAGGAAAGGAGATTTGATGCAGAACAGAAAAAATTAGAAGCTGCTGCAGAACAGAAAAAATTAGAAGTTGCTGCTGCTGCAGAACAGAAAAAATTAGAAGCTGCTGCAGAACAGAAAAAATTAGAAGTTGCTGCTGCTGCAGAACAGAAAAAAATTAGAAGCTGCTGCAGAACAGAGAAGATTAGATAGAGAAGCTGAAGAGAGAAAAGCAATAAGAGAACATGAGTTTGAATTAGAGAAATTAAAATTGACATGTATGAGTAATGTTAATCAGGCATCTGGTGGTAATGGTAAACCCTTTGTGTACAAGGTCAAGGTACCAGCGTTTAACCCTACCAGTGATGACATAACATTTTGGCTTTCTAGATTTGAACGGGCTTGTCGATCACATAATGTTGACAAATCACAGTATGTGAATCAGTTGTCTGAAAATCTAAAAGGGGAGTCCCTAAGTAAGTTATATTTTGTTGAAGAGGCCGACAAAGATAATTATGATGCTGTTAGGGCAGCTTTGATAAAGAGATATCAGCTGTCTGAGGAAGGTTACCGTCTTTTGTTTAAAACAATGAGACCTGAGGTAGGTGTAGAATTCTCAGATTTCATCTCAAAAGCACGAATTACACTTTCACGATGGATTGAATTATCCAAAACAGAGAAAACATTTGATGGTCTTACGGATTTATTGCTAAGAGACAAGGTCATGTCTTCTGTAAATAAATCATTCCTAGAGTTCTTACATGAGCGTAAACCTGGTACAATAAAGCAAATGGAAGAATATTGTGACCAGTATGCCACGGCACACCCTGACATGATTCTTAGTAACTCTAACATTAAAGAGAGTATGCCAGTTGCTTCGGCAACAGAGTATAATCAGAATTACTCACATAAATTCCAAGGAGCTAAAAATAAATTTGATAAAAAGGTTAATTGGAATAAGTATCAAAACCAAGATAACCACTCAAATCAGGGTTCTTCTTCGAAGAACTGGAATCGGGCTGATAGTCCTCGACACGCGAGAGGTACCCATAATGTTAGAAATTCTCGAAAAGGGAGTAGCTATAGGAACTACCCAAGTGCTTCATGGAGACAAAAGAAACAATATTACAGGGATACTCAATATAACGAGCGTGATGATTATGATCATGAATATTATGATTCAAACCCAAATAGGGGTTATAACAGAGGCAATAATAATTATAGAGACAATTATAACCGAGGTAGATCACAACACAAAAGACATGGTAAATCTTATTACCAGGCTAACTCTGCACAACAGGAGTTCCACGACACCGATAATCAGAATAATGATAAAAAAAAGACTCCAACAGTGTAGCAAATTCCGCTTTCGATTTTGCTAGAGCATCTGAGTGTTCGCAATGCAAAACATTATTCGATCCAACCACAGTGTCTACTTTAAGCTGCGGTCACCCGCTTCCCGCTCTCCATGCGTCAATTGCGCATAATGGAAGGGGTGCTCTTGTCTTTAATAGGGGCCTAATAGATGGTACTCCGGTATCAATTCTTTTCGATTCGGGGTGCACTACCATTGGAGTGAGGCAATCACTCGTAAATCCTTCTCGAGCTACAGGCAATATAGTCAAATGTGTAACATTTGGTGGCACATTGGAGAAGTACTCCACTGCCATTATCAATATTGCTACGCCTTTCTTTACAGGAGCCGCGGTAGCATAGTGGTTAGTGCACTGGCTTCCTAGCGCAGTGGTCTATGGTTCGATCCCCAGATGAGGCGGAAAAATTTTTAGGCCACAAACGGCTCCTGGGTCGACCCAGCCCCGAATGGGTACCAGAGCTACTCTGGGAAGGTTAAGGCGGCCGGCGTGATGCCGACCACATCACCCCTCGTGTGCCGACGGTCAAGATAATATGGGCCTAACACCATATTCCCAATATGCCTCAATGGGCGTGTAACGGGTTCCTTTACCTTTACCTTTTTTCTTTACAGGAGAGGTGCAAGCATGTCTCTTGCCGAATCCGATCGCTGATCTTATCATCGGTCGCATTCATGGAGTGAAAGAATGCACTCCACAGCAAATTTCTAATTGGGAAAATGTTAATATGCAATCTGCTAATGCAGTAATCACTAGGGCTCAAGCTCTTAATATGCCACAATCTTCACATTCTGAAGATAATGATGCGCAGATCCGAGATGATCCCTTGGAGATTTCCCACGATTCCTTTATCAAACAGCAGGAAGATGATCCTACTCTAAAGAAATTCTTTACTCTGGCAACAAAAGGTGATCCGAATAAGGATACTAATCGTAAATCTTGGATTACGATGAAGAATGGCGTACTTGTACGTATGGTACAAGACTCCGCTAAGTCCATTCATTCTCAAATCCTTGTGCCTAAAAATATGAGAGTTAAAATCTTACAGCACGCTCATGATTCGCAGTGTGCTGGACATATGGGTTTTTCCCGTACTAAAGCTAGAGTTCTTCAATCTTTCTTTTGGCCTGCTGTGAATAAGGACATACGAATCTATTGTCGATCTTGTAAAGTATGTCAAGAGATTAAATCCAGAGGTCCACGCCATGATGCACCTATTCAGGCTGCAGACATTCCCATTCGGCCATTTCAAAAAATGGCGATAGACATCATTGGTCCATTTAAGATAAAGTCTGCGAGAGGACACCAATTTATTTTGACGTGTGTTGATATGTGCACACGTTGGCCGGAGGCTGTTCCTCTAAAGAGCATAACTACTGCTGATGTCGCAGATGCTCTTTGGTTAATATTTTCTCGTCTGGGATTTCCAGCAGAAATATTATCCGACCATGGTACCCAACTCATATCGGATACCATGTCTCAAGTAATGTCGACTCTGAAGATAGAGAGATCGCTGAGTAGTATTTATCATCCTATGTCCAATGGGATGGTGGAACGTTTGAATAGAACTCTGAAAAACCTACTAGGTAAGATAACGGAAGATCATCCTCAGGATTGGGATAGGGTTTTACCCGCGGCTCTCTTTGCATATAGAGAGGTCGCCAACGAACATACAGGATTTTCTCCCTTTGAACTTGTCTTTGGCGCGAAACCGCGAGGTCCTATGTCCTTACTTCATGATCTTATAACTGCTGATAATATTGTCAATGACACAAAATCCTCTTATGAATATGTCATCGCACTTAGACACAAGATTATTGAAGCATGCAAATTGGCAACTGCTTCTTCTGAATTTGCGAAACAGAAGGCAAGGGAATTTGCCAATAAAAAGAGATGTTTGCGTCAACTTTGTCCAGGTGACAAAGCATTTGTCTTGCTACCTTGTAGGGAAAATAGACTTCTCATTTCTTGGAAAGGTCCGTACGATATAATATCAAAAGTTTCCGATGTTGACTATATCGTCGATATTGACGGGAAGCGAAAAACCTTCCACATCAACATGCTCACGGAATTCCATGAACGTCCTGATTATTTACAACCTGTTTTCCAGGCAACGGACGATTTTCCAGTCCAACATGGACAGTACTCATCTCTGTCAGTAATACAGGATGAGGAAACGAGTTTCTCGGATGTAAATTTACCTTTTCCAATGATTCCTCTTCACTCTAATGAATCATGGAAAGATGTTGCAATTTCTCCAGAATTATCTCCAGGAGAGCAGAAACAAGTTTCTACTATGTTAGAACAATTTCAGGATGTCCTTACTGACATTCCTGGTCAAACGGATGTCATTCAACATGACATTATTCTTACTGACCATAGTCCTATAAGAGTCAGACCGTATCCTATCCCGATACATTTTCAAGCACAGGTAGAGAAAGAGTTAGATGAGATGATAGAGTTAAAAATTATTGAACCATCCACATCAGCATATTCTTCGCCGATGGTTATAGTACGGAAAAAAGACAATAATATACGTCTTTGCGTGGATTATCGCAAATTGAATCAAGTGACTAAATTCGATGCAGAACCTATGCCTTTACTAGAAGAGCTACTTACGAGACTATCGAATTCTCACTTCTTTACTAAACTCGATTTGTCTAAGGGATATTGGCAAGTTCCACTATCCGAACACGCCAAACCGTTTACTGCTTTTTCGACGCCTAGGGGTCTATTCCAATGGAATTTCATGCCTTTCGGTCTTATGAACGCCCCTGCAACATTTGTACGCATGATGCGTCGAATCCTATCTCATCGCTCAGATGTCATTGCGTATCTTGATGACATCTGTCTTTTCAGTGATACTTGGAACGATCACTATAATGGTATAAATGAACTATTGTCTATCTTACGCGAGCATAACCTGACAGCGAAACCATCGAAAGCATGTATTGGTTTTAGCGAAATATCTTTCTTAGGACACCGTGTTGGTCATGGGTTCCTAAAAACAGAAGACCATAATACAAGTAAGATACTTAACATTTCTATTCCTAAGACTAAAAAGCAAGTACGAAGTCTCTTAGGTCTAATACAATTTTATGGACGATTCATCCCGAATCTGTCCTCCATTATGTCACCTCTTTCTTCCTTGCTAAAGAAAGGGTCTCCTAATGTAGTCCATTGGACTCAAGAATGTCAATCCTCTTTGGATAAGGTTAAAACTATGTTTTCTACTTCACCTATCCTAGTATTGCCTTCTAAGGATAAGACATTTATTCTTCGTAGTGACGCTTCATCCACCGGGATTGGAGCTGCACTAATGCAAGAGTACTCTGGAACTCTGCATCCTGTGATGTATATTTCTCGGAAATTAAATGCCGCAGAGAAGAATTACTCGGTCCTAGACCGTGAATTATTGGCTATGGTTTGGTCAATCCTTAAACTGCAAAGATTTCTTCTGGGCGCGCATTTCATTGTGGAAACTGACCAGAAAGCTCTTACGGCTATTCAGAGTAAAAATCTGAAGAGCGCGAGATCAACGCGATACGCGATTGCTCTACAGCCATTTCATTTTTCGGTGCGAGTTATCCGTGGGTCAGAAAATGTGATGGCAGATATTTTGTCTAGATGCCCACATGATTCATAACTGTTATACAACTTTGATACAGTTGTTTCTATGTTGAAATGTGTACACATATGTAATATATCATATATTGATTGTAACACTACTTAGCAGTTCATTGATATTTATTCACCGCTGATCTTTCAATGTTTTTCGTCTTTGATGATCATGATGTTAAGATATCTTAGATGAAATTTATGTATAAACTAATGTGGAAATTGTGTCATTGCTAATATTGTAGTATGCGTTGGTGACACCTCTCTGGAAATATTTATACTTAGAGAAGTACTTTCTCTAAGGTCATAAAACTTATGCTTATCATCTGCGCATTGTATTGGTGCGTTGTGAGCCTATTGTATGTTGCTCCTAGATGGATTTCAAAAAAAAAAAAATGTACCATTTTTTTTTCCCGAGGGGTGTGGTAATCTGTTGCGTGCATATTTTGACGCACATATTACAAAAATCGATATGGCTATTTAATATGGAAAAAATATAGACATTCATTCATTTGTGTATGAAAATGCTGTCTATGGGGAAAGCGAGATAATCCATGTTTGATTCACACTTTTGATTATAGGAGTAATTCGTTCTTGATATTGATCCGGCGCAAGGATATTGCTCTTATATTTGTACTTATTTTTAGGGCCAGAAAATAGATTAATTTGCTTATTATGTTTATGGCCTGAATTCATATGTATTACATATTATTAGTACAAGTAGAATCAGTCCTATATTGTATATTTTGGATGGGTAGGCGGGACTAGATTCTTATTATTCCGGTCTAGCGGAAGTATGAGTTGTCTTGACAAGTCGTGATGAGTTCCGATGTACCGTGATAATGGCGTGTACGCACTTTTCAAAGGGCTGGTAGATTCTTAAGGAAATATGATTCAGGAAGTGGTTTTCTTCTAAAGGAGATGGTATCTCTACTATAGTTTATGTTAGAGACTCTCCTAAGGTACGGTACAATGTATAATTCGGACTCCATGTATTGCCAGACCCTATTTTGATGATCTCATGTCGATTCGACCTAGATGGAACATTGTGCTTCGTATCGCTAGGGTCGTGTTTTGTATCGACAAAGATGACAGACTTTCCTACAGCGGTTATGGCTACGTGAATTAACCTGATCATCGTAGAGCTGTATGGGAACATTTATGAAATCATTTATATACCCATTATAAATTAACTCTGGCTTATATTCTCCTTCCTATGAATGAGTGAACGACAACTCAGGGAGGCGGCCATGTTAGATTTCGGTCATCATATGTTTTGATCACTGCCAAGAGAACAGATTATTTATCCTATTATCGGACAGTGACAGGGAGATCTCAATCTTGCTAGAAACCCTCCTTTCGTGGTTTCATAATATATGCTACAAACTATGGACGTCAAGTAACCTTAGTTATTTACCGATCTGCCTTCACTGACGCGTTTAGTCAGATAGGGGGATGCGGCCATAATATATCATGACATTGAACTTTTGATGTACTGCCCATTATTTCTGAATGTGTCATGACTTCAGATCTGCTATGTATACCTACAAATTGATATGTCAACATACCATGATGTACTCGTATGTCCCAGTGTGTACGTCTGAATAAATTGAGTAAACAAAGATTCCAGCAGTCTGCATTGGTGCCTTGTAGACACAAGTGTATGATTGGTTATATTGGTCAGCACACGAACAGTACACCATTCGCGGTAATCACACTCTACACTTCTACTTCATACATACACCATCCTGCGTCGGTTGGAGTGACCAAGTTTAGGGCCTGCTTCCCCTGGAGCCTTTGCCTTCCCTAACTCAGGACTAGGGTGAGTTACCCATTTACAGCTGGGTAGACTGGAGCATGCCTGATCTCAACAACACACCACTCTTCCTTACAGAGCACACCGACTGACACTTTACAGAGTGGAAAAAAGAAAAGAAACTTTACAACACCACGAGGTTTTCATCATCACATAGTCTATTCGTAGGTGGGTTAATTTGGTGTTGTTTGAAAATTGAAGAGTAGCCCAACACTGAGCTACTTATCTGAAACAAAGTCCTTCCTAGGCCTCGTACAGCAGTATAATTGGATTGACCACTGCGGGTCCTCCACTCGTCAAGATGACACAATTAATACTGGCAAAGGCTCTGACAAACTTGAGCATCTAATTGCTGACTTGGTCACTAGAGATTGTGTATGACATTCAGGGCAGGATATAACCTGAAACAATATATACAACCTATGTAGTATCGCTCATTGTCTCCTTAGCCAAACAGGAGGTAATATGAGACAGTTCAGACAAGCTGTGGTAACTCACAAGAGACATAGTAAGTCTTGAATAACACAATTCGTTCAAGTTCTAGCACAATAGTTCAACAATTCACTTGGTACAGTTTTGTCCATGATTTACTTCAATAAAATCATATAGGCCTTATGGTAATCATTGTGCTAAAAATAAAATAATACAGAAAATCAATCTGTTATAGTCATTCCTTCCTCCAGTTTGGATAGTCCTTTCCAGCAAGCATAATATCTTTAAAACGCTTTCCATAACCAACTTGCTCAGTCCATTCGTTCTACTTAATTATTACACAATTAAACTAAACCTACACACTTCGGGTTTTCCTCCAGAAATAGCACAATGATTCTACATATGCTAATATTTCTTTAACACACATTGATAATATATTTACATATATATTTAATTAACATCTCGCTTACCCTCAATCACAGACAGGCTTTTAATGGTTACAGTATGCTCACACTTCTGCAGATGGCAACGGAGTTGATATGACTGCTTGTGCTCTGTGTCCGTGTTTGGAAATAAGCGGCGAGTGTGTCTGTGTCATGCGTTCTCTCCCCTTTTATAATGGCCTTGCGGATGTACGAGGTGGCAACTGGACCAAGGTACGTTTGCATGCATCCAAAATCGTGTAGGCAAGGCAAGATGTGCTAAGATAGTAAATCCAAAATAATTATGGAATCCTTATTTCTGCACAGATTTCCTCCATCTTAGGCTTATTTTACTTATATGAATGAGCTCTATCACTATAGATATCCATTTTATCCTATAGTTTAACCGACTATTCACTGGAGCAGCCGAAACAGGGAAAACACAACATGGTTCATGTTCCATTGTCATCTATTCATAATAACTTCGGCTCTACAACACTTCCAGTGAATCTATTGCTATCTGCCTAAAGCTAATGATCCCTGTTATCGAATTGGGTCCTTCTTTATCTAGGTATTCCATGATTAGTTGCACACTGCCTTCCGAAATATCCTTATCATCTACACTTTTGTTTCCTCCATGTCTAGCGATCTTCCGACACTATTTATGCCAAGCTGGCTTTTCATTGGTTAGTTACATCCACGGGGTTTGTACGGTGATAATTTTTGAATGATGCCGAGATATGAATCAGACTTCATTACACTACCTTTGTAAAAACTCATTCCTTTTTCTGAAATTATGTCCCATTATTTGACCACTGCTGCAGCGAAGGAGAGACAACCTGCGCCATATCAGGTCAAATAAAAGTATATGGTCATCGAACTTTGTCCGCTGTATTTGTTTTTAGTTTTTTATAAAGTTATCTCTAATTTTTGTTTAATGTCTTTTAATTCAGATCCAAATTTACTCAAACGACTGTTATTGTCTTTCTTCCTTATTTACTTAGTCGCTCATCTTCTACACTGGGATGTAGAGGTTTGCTAGGGAGAGAGAGAAAGACAGAGACAGACAGAGAGACTATTCTATCGGCTGTCTTCCTCCTGGCCTGGTTCTAATCTAGTTCTCGATCCTTCAGTGATTGTCTTATGGTGTCCTTCCAGCGAACTCTGTGTCGTCCTGGAGGTCTGGATCTATGGCTCTTGGTTTCCCATATTTGTCATGGTAGTGGATCTTCTCACATTCTGCAGACCATCGTAATTGGGACTGTTCTACTTGGGTCTGCAGGGGCAGTGTTTTGAGGCCATGACATATCGTCTGCTTGCGGGCCATGTCTCTTCCTATTACTTGGATCACCTTCCTCAGATACATCATTTCTGAGGTTTGGAGTTGCCCATGACTAGCATCCATAACTCAAGACTGGAACATAGCGGTATACAGCCATCTTCGTCTGCTTCCCAATTTCTCATTTGCTGAGGAATCCTCGATTTATGGCCTGAAAGACTTCCATTATCACCATCATCAATCCTTTTAGTCTCATGCGGAGCATGGGACAGCAATTGTTGCTCGCATGATCGAAACCATGTAGTGTCGCTCTCCATTCGACCCAGCTATAAATGGGTACCTGACTCTGTACTGGAGTTATGTAAGATAAAAGTCAGCTAGGAATAGAACAGGTCACCCCCATCTCGTAAAGCTAAGACCTAATATGGTGAAGTCTCCAACACTTCACTCGCCTCTACGGCAATATCTGCTGTAGGGCAAACCTTGACCTTTTACTACAGAGCGATTGGAAAGTCACTCCCTAATTTTAAATTGTTATTTCTTCATTCAAGCTAAAGATAGGAACAACCGATCAGTGTGACTGTGGCACTGAAAAAATGACTGCTGAACATCTGCTTCAAAGTTACCCAACATTCGTGGAGAAGCTCTACGGAGATTCAAACAGCCTCAAACTGACTACTGCTTTCTTTGAAAACATTCAAGTAGACGTCTGAGAGTGTATGAAGAACAAGAAGAAGACGAAGAAAAAGAAGAAGAAGAAGAAGATGAAGAAGAAGAAGATAAAGAAGAAGAAGAAGAAGAAGAAAAATGTCTTCATTCTTGTCCGACTTTCATATTTTCTTTTAAAAATAAAATTTTGCCTCGTTTTGGCGAGACTCGTCCCATTCAACCTAGTCTGTTATATTAGGGCGCATGTCCAAATATAAAATGATCTTTATGTCATTCATAATAATTGATAATAATAATTGATTATTATTTGTACACTTTTATATGTAAGCGTCAACATAAAAAGAATTAACTGTTATTTATTATGTCATAATCAACGTTACAGCTTGAGTTCAGATCCGGCTTGTTCAGCACATGACGTCATTGAGGGCAGCAATTCTTTTTTTCTTGTGTAATGTCAGTTTACTTGCCATTTTTTATTTTGTTTCATATTATTTTTGTTTCCGGAAATAAAAAAATGCTACTTTTTAGTCAAATGTAAAATGACAGTTGTAGTTCCTTGTTTTAACATTTGTTTCGTATAGTGCCCCTTTATCATATAGATCTAGGGGCACTTGTTTCGTGTACATCAAATCCATGCAAGTGAGATTATAAAAATGTAAAAATCGGGCGTGACTTTTCGAACACCTTGTACCTCCATGCTGTGTAGAGATGCCTTATTTGTTCAGTAATAATACTTTCCAGACTAGCTGTTTCTTTTGCCCCTCAGTTTTTTTATAGCCTTATACATTCCCCTTTTCTGCTGTGTATTAAACATGATTAAGCGTTAATTTAATTTCTCGGTTTGACCTGGTTTAGCTTGTAAGTGTATCATTAACACGGTTAAGACTCTCGGGCATGAAATGTCACGAGCCGTCACATACAAATTTGTCCGCCTTTTATAGAATTAATTTAATGACATGCCTGCTACTGATGTTCATTTAAGTTAATAAGATTGATATGCGAAGAATTAAGGTATCATGTTTGTTAGTGAAACCTCTACACCCCCCAGGCTAGAAGAGGAACGACTAAGCAAGTAGTAAGTCTGTGAGTGAAGTTTGCACAAATTACCCAGATCTGTACAGTGTGTTGGGAATGTCTGGGTTTAAATCTATGTGGTTTTGTGTTATATATATATATATATATATATATATATATATATATATATATATATATATATATATATATATATATATATATATATATATATATATATATATATATATATATATATATTCAAAAAGAATTGAACACTTTCAAAAATACATTAATTAGAAACTAGGTTTCATGTGAACTTGTGTAGTCTAAACCAATTTGTAAAGGAACCAATACAGTTATTTTTATAATCATACAGATGATCAATATGGACCTCTCGTGTCACGCGGTATACATGACTGAGATAAATACACTGCACACCTAAATAAATACTCAATAGGCAGAGATAAATACCCATACAGCAGGGATAACTTACCTCTTGGAAGGAATAAATACCCACATAGAAGAGATAGCACGCATAGTTGAGATAAATTCTCTCATGGCGGAGATAAATACCCACAGGTAAAAAGGTAAAGGATCCCGTTACACGCCCATTGAGGCATATTGGGAATATGGTGTTAGGCCCATATTTTCTTGACCATCGGCACACTAGGGGTGACGTGGTCAACATCACGCCGGCCGCCTTAACCTTCCCAGAGTTGCCCTGGTACCCAGTTGGGGCTGGGTCGACCCAGGAGCCGTTTGCAGCCTAAAAAAATCCCACCTCATCTGGGGATCGAACCATATACCACTGAGCTAGGAAGCCAGTGCACTAACCACTATGCTACCACGGCTCCCTAAATACCCGCAGGCAGAAATAATTACCCGCACTGCAGAATTCCGTACTTAAAAAGAATAGATGCAACCCAAGTCTGAGATAAATACTGGCACACACGGCAGAGATAAATACCCCACATCACAAGAGATAAATACCCCACATACTAGAGATAAATACCCCACACCTCAAGAGATATATACCCCACACCGCTAGAGATATATACCCCACACTACTAGAGATAAATACCCCACACCACAAGAGATATATACCCCACACCGCTAGAGATATGTATCTCACACCACAAGAGATAAATACTCCACACCGCTAGAGATATATACCCCACACCACCAGAGATATATACCCCACACCACAAGAGATAAATACCCCACAGCGCTAGAGATATATACCCCACACCACAAGAAATATATACCCCACACCGCTAGAGATATAAACCTTTTTTTTTAATAAGGTTTTGCCTCGTTATGGCGAGGCGAGTCCCGTTCAACCTAGTCGGTTATATTAGGGCGCATGTCCAAATATAAAAGACCCTTAGGTCTGAGACTGTGAGTGAGATATAAACCCCACACCACAAGATATATATACCCCACACCGCTAGAAATATATACCCCACACCACAAGATATAAACACCCCACAACTCAAGAGATATATATCCCACACCACAAGAGATAAATTCCCCACACCGCTAGAGATAAATACCGCACACCACAAGAGATAAACACCCACTTAAGTGAGATCAATACTCCGAAGTACGGGATAAATATTTTCTTTGCCCTCCTTACAGAACATGGTGCCACCACCGCAGGAAGTCTGCACCAAGCAGTGACATTCACTTACAGCGGTGTCGTCTGTGACAATTTGTTTCAATGATGACGTTGCCTGCCCTCCTGCACAACCTTATGTTAATCACCCTGAATGACATACCTGAGGATACAGTAGACCTATTCTTTCTTGTTCTCGTTAAAAGCCCCAGGAACCACACGGTAACTGGGAAAAATTTGACACAACATAAATAATTTCAATAAATCAGTGATTATAAATTAAAATTGATCTTGTTGTCTCCCCTTAACTTCTTCGTCTTTATTGTCAAGGCAACAAAAACAGCGTCCAAGAGATTAAAAAGTAAAATAAATGTGAGCCATGTTGAGCAATAAATAAAGGTAATTAACATGTACTTGTTGTTAATTATATTATTTTTACAACCAAGAGGTTGCAGAAATTCATAAATAGGTGTTTGTGTAGAATATCAGGATTGACTGGGTGTTTGTGTAGAATATCAGGATTGACTGTGTGTTTGTGTAGAATATCAGGATTGACTGTGTGTTTGTGTAGAATATCAGGATTGACTGGGTGTTTGTGTAGAATATCAGGATTGACTGTGTGTTTGTGTAGAATATCAGGATTGACTGTGTGTTTGTGTAGAATATCAGGATTGACTGTGTGTTTGTGTAGAATATCAGGATTGACTGTGTGTTTGTGTAGAATATCAGGATTGACTGTGTGTTTGTGTAGAATATCAGGATTGACTGTGTGTTTGTGTAGAATATCAGGCTTTGACTGGGTGTTTGTGTAGAATATCAGGATTGACTGTGTGTTTGTGTAGAATATCAGGATTGACTGTGTGTTTGTGTAGAATATCAGGATTGACTGTGTGTTTGTGTAGAATATCAGGATTGACTGTGTGTTTGTGTAGAATATCAGGATTGACTGTGTGTTTGTGTAGAATATCAGGATTGACTGTGTGTTTGTGTAGAATATCAGGATTGACTGGGTGTTTGTGTAGAATATCAGGATTGACTGTGTGTTTGTGTAGAATATCAGGATTGACTGTGTGTTTGTGTAGAATATCAGGATTGAAATACTGCAACAAGTTCACCAATGTTAAATTTGATGACAAGAACCAGTGTAGCAAGAGATGAAGATGGTGACGATAGATAAGATAACACGTCAAGGAAACCTACATTAACAGGCAGGTCCTTGTTGTGGAACCCCCAGTGTCAGAGATTTAGAGGGAGACCGACAATCACGTGGAGAAGAGAACTGGAGACAGACATGAAAGGAAGGAGGAAGGCATGGAAAGACTTTGACCTGATGGCACGTGACAGAAGGTCTATATATAGATATACGTTTGTTGAAGGCCTATGCTCCTTGGACAGCTAAATGTTAATAATGATGATAAATAATGCCAATATATCGATGATTATAAATTAAAATGTGGATTGTTGTCTCTCCGTGATTACTTTTCGTTTTGATCAAAATTTGGCAGCAGTTAAAACAGAAGCACCCCATCCCGGTATATCGGTTGCAATGTTTGGGTTTATTCACTTTCATTCTAGTCCTGAAAGTGAAAAGATGACGTGATTCCCTATCTAAAGGTGTGACGAGGTTGATGGTTAAAAATTAAGTAGTTCCCAGAAAGTCTCGAAGAGAGCTGATGAATTAGGGGAGGAATGGCACTGGACAGATTGATAGTTAACATAACAGATCCAGGTGGTAGCTGTAGAAGAGTGCTGTGAAGTAAGTCACCATCTCGCTAGATCTATCCTATGATCCAAGGATGTATCTATTAATAAGTAATGTAAATGCACCTTGTTAATTATTCCCTCCCGATGTAATTACTAAATATTCTTTGAAGTCCACACAAACAAACACAAATTAGACTTAATTAATTGGAATTTAAACAGAATTAACATCTGCGATTTATAGAATAAATCAATACACTTTAATAATTGTATAGTTTTAAAATGTAGATGGATTTATATACACACAAAAATTTACGAGCGGGAAAATGAATATATTGTCAATGTGTTATTGTTCAGCACGAAATTTTGGCCCACGTTAATTTTTTGTTTTGTTTCTCAAGTACGACATTCACTTACCTGGTTGAGAATAACTTTACAGTTCAGTTCTGATACTGGATGGTGCGTGACTTCCCAATCTGTATATGGTGCTTGTCCCACGAATTCACTGCGCTCGTGAACTTTATTCACCTGAACATGAAGTCGCAATGCTTAGGTCAGGCATGCAGTATTGTTTTTCAACTGCTGGAATTATACACCTGTTCGTTCAGTGCAGGAACTTTGAACTGGAGATATTTTACAAGCTTTACGATCTATACACTTATAGACATTCCCTTCAGACACAACTTTACTTCGAGGAGCTTACAACAAGTGCAGGTCAGTCAACTCGACGTCTTCTCAACTGAATGAGCTTGATGTGAATTCGGGAAGTATTCGAACTGTGTCTGAAGTGGCAACTTCGAGCAATGATATATTTTTTATACTGATGTTCTAAAAATGCGGTAAAGGCACGTTTTGACCGTGGTTTACTTTTTATAGTTTAAAATCCTTACTTACTTAGTCGTTCCCCTTCTACCGTGAGGTGTAGAGGTAGTTTAAAATCCATTGAGGTTAATTACCTCGGTGTAAAATCACAGAGAAAAATCTTATTATATATATATAAACTTTTGACCTATCGTTTTGTATTCAGGAGTTGTACGCCGTGTAAAATATTTATTTTCTTTTCTGCTTTTTCCCTCCTTTTAATTATGGCATGTTCTACAAACCGTGCACCCCCCCCCCCCACCCCCCCCCCCCCCCCCCCCCCCCCCCCCTCCCCCCCCGCCCCCCCCCCCCCCCCCCCCCACCCTCCTTCCTCACCCTATTAGGCTGGATTAGGAGAGAATGAATCCATCTATTATTTGACAGCTAAATACGTTAAGCAAAAATCGCACCAGTCTTAAACATAATAGCATACGTTCCGACCTTTGAAAAAAAAAATGTCAATACAAAATTGTATGAAAAAGGCTATTGGAATGTCAATATAGTCTCTTGTAGCTAATGACGCCGAGCGTAACGATGGCCCACGAGCGTGTAGGTAGACGTCGTCTGCTGAAAACCGGGCCTATGACCGAGGTTCGAAAAGACCCAACACTGCGTAATGGTTGATAAGCTATCAAAAGCTATTGAAAAACTCTCCATCAACCGTGTACGTGAATGTAAATTTCAGATGACACGATGGCAAGCGAAAGACTCTATTTTCCTTATTCTTTGTGGCTTAGGTATTCAGTGCAGTTAGTTGTCATGTTTTACGGCTTGGAACAACATCCCTATGTACGAAGGGTGTTAGTGTTTTATTTTCTGGCTTCGTTAACTGATTACTCGAGAAGGTGTGTATTTCAAAATAAGGATATGTCAATGGTGTAAACGCGGGTTCAAATTTGACTCGGAAGAATAAAGTTATGTTATTGTTTGGCGTTTTATGGATACAATTCTCTGACTCAAGTAAACATATTGTGGATACGTGATTGTTTTTATGTTAGCTGGATTATAAGCATTTAATATGGATTCATCCACCGGCAAAAGTTTCGTAAGTAATACTCGTATTTCACCAAAGGAAGAAGATGCCATCAAGAAGCCAGTTCAGAAGTCACCAGACTCAGAAATTGATAAATTGCTGGCTGAAGGAAGGCAGCCCTTCGAAGTTGTTCTCACGGGAGGTGCACCTTGGGGCTTTGCTCTTAATGGAGGGAAGAACTCGGATGTACCTTTACACATATCAAAGGTGAGAGAAAACATTCAACAAATATGACACCCTCTTCCCATAAAAGCCTGATTTAATATGAGTATTTGAACGGATATATTTATATCACAAGTAAGGTCGTTTGCTTTTATGACAAAATAATTTAATATTGTGTATTTTTAAAAGAAAAACAAATTCTGTATTTGAAGAGAGGTCCCTCAAAGTTCTCGGGGGGTCTCTAATGAGATAAAAACAGAATAGATCTACTGTTCCCTCATGCATGTCGTACAAGGCGACTAATATAAGCTTGTCCGTGGGGCTGACGACCTCATTAAGTAAAACAAATTGCTACGGAAACCTCTGCCCGAGGAGCATGCGCTTTGGTGTAGTCTTCCTGTATTTGGGATACTTTCTTGCATTGTTTTTTGTGTGAAATTTCTGTGACATTTGTAACCTACTCGATATTTTAAATCTAGCTCAGTTTTTATCCACAATTTTCTCGATAAAAGAACAAACAAACTTAATTTGGGGGACGAGGCATAAATAAAACAGTATGTAATAATTAAAAACCAACAGAAAATGTCAATAAAATATTCGTATAAATGTATCCACATTATATATGCCAAAACTTTATTATTGTAACTACGGTGTGTGTAATTCTTGCTCTAGAAATGTGAACCAATAATTTAAGCGGAGCTGATGTCAGGAATTCAAAAGAAAACAGTTCTTATAAAAACAGCTTCAAATAAACATTAAGAAATAGGCTTCTGTTTATCAAGGGCCGTCCAGCGAAGGAAGGCTACAGCCCCATATCCGAACGAACGAAAATCGTTATTTCATCACAGTGAAGAAAAAGGCAGTATTGCCGTTTTTAAACTTCTGCTCTGTAATAATTCTGATTAGTGAATTAACGTCGACAACTGTGGAGGGGTCTGATGGCAGGAAATTTAAAGGGCACTAAGTTAACATGAAGTGAGCGAGAGAATAATATTAATTAACAAACATTGCAAAGACTAGTTTACAGTGGAGCCCTAACATCCGATGGTAATTCGTTCCACAAAACCTATCGTATGTTGAAAATATTGTAAGCTGAAAACAGTAATACATTCAATGTTGAAAATATTGTAAGCTGAAAACAGTAATACATTCAATGTTGAAAATATTGTAAGCTGAAAACAGTAATACATTCAATGTTGAAAATATTGTAAGCTGAAAACAGTAATACATTCAATGTTGAAAATATTGTAAGCTGAAAACAGTAATACATTCAATGTTGAAAATATTGTAAGCTGAAAACAGTAATACATTCAATGTTGAAAATATTGTAAGCTGAAAACAGTAATACATTCAATGTTGAAAATATTGTAAGCTGAAAACAGTAGTACATTCTCAATCAATCAATACCCTTTAGATCCACAAGGAGCATAGACTTTCAACAATTACATGCCACGACCTCCTGTCACGTGCCATCAGTTCAAGTTCTTACTCATAATTTTCATATCGTCTCCAGTTCTCTTCTGCATGTGAATTTGTTGTCTCCCTTTACCTCTCTGACCTTGAAGATTCCTGAACAATGACTGCTTTGTAATGCTATCAGCCGGCTTCCTCAGTGTTCATCCTATCCATCACCAGTTTCTTCTTCTCGTATCTTGTCCACGAGCACTTTGTCATAAGAGGTTTTGATGTTACTAAATGTATAGGCTATCCTGGACAAATAGGTGTATCAGAGGATACCAGGATAGTGCCAGATAAGAGACTGGTCTTATAAGAAATACCCCCTTCTCTGAAAAGAGCAAGGGTGTATAGACAATCAAGATGGGGTCAAGCTATGTAAGTTCTCAGAGTAGATGATGATGATCTCTGAGTCCCTAACCGCTACCTCTACTGATCCCAAATGATTTGTTTAGGGGAATGTATTTACTTTATTCAATGATTAATTTCAAACAGAACTTCAACTTAATAAAATTAATTAAGCAAGGCTGTATGAAAGTTTATGTACAATTTAATTTTCCTGAACCTCAATCTTTTGGGTCAGGAATTATCAAAATCAAGAAAGGTTATTTAAATGTCGAAATAAATAATTTGGAAACTCTGTTCCATTTCTTTTAAAGGGTCACTGGAATGACTACACGTACTGTTCTTGTTCTTAATATTTATACTGCTACCAGTCTTACACTGCAAGGTCTACTACTTTCATCATCCCACAGTGGTTAAGTTTTATTGGGTGAATGAGGTTGGATGAATCGCCACTGCCTTTCCAAAGGACTTATCTTCAGAATGTTGTTGTTTCAGTTCTTTGAGTAGTAGTCAGGATCACCAACTCTGTGACTCCTGGCTGAGAAGATGGGGTCTATCTCCAGACTTAAGATGGAGCCCTCAACTCCCACACGCTCTTCTTCTTAAGTAACGGCAGCCACGAGGTAAATTCGTGATATAACCTGAAATAGAAGGACAACCCCTTCCATGTAGAGATCTGCCTCAATCAATTCACCCCTAAACAATATTAAAACTTACCATGGTCAGTCCTTTGTGCTAACAAGTTGCACAAGACCTTGAATTTCATTGTCTATCATCAGTTTTCATGCCATAATTCTTTCTCTGGGTTCATCAAGGCTTGGGTACCTCGTCCAAGTTTGGCTTCCATACAATAGTCATGGCAAGTACAATACACCATGTGACATGTTGATTACTTCATTCTAACCTTCCCTAGATGTTTAGTACATGATCTATGAACAGTGTGTCACTCCAGAAGAAACTCCTACATTAAATCGCTTATAACACTCACTGTCGTAAATTTGCAAACACTATACACCAATTTTTCAATTCGAACAAGCCTGCACTTACTACACACATTCCTACTTAGGTCAGCGTGACACAACACATCTCGTCGTCAGTTACACTTTCGAATAAATATGGCACACATAGCCTGTTTACTTTACCGGTCAATTCTTTAACAAAGTATGCAAATAAAATTATCAATCTTACCCTCAGGTAAACAAGACACACATACTCAAGCTGACTGGCTGTAAAAGGGTTCTTAGTCCGCTCTACCAGTCCAACCGGCAAAGGCTTGGTCTACAGTCTTTTTGTACACGTCAGCTCAGTGTGATTTTTATGATTTCAATGGCGGAAAACTACAGAAGTCTGTTACTATTTATAGCAATACACCCGGCCAATCAGAGAGAAGTCAAAAAGTTAATTTTTGATTCTAGTATTTATGCGATTCTAAGCGTGTCTGTTTGATCTGACTCAATTTGAATCTTATATATCATAGTTATTTGTAGACCGATTTTAATTATCAAAAGTGATAATTAAACGGCCAATTTTTCTCTATCGTTCTATATAGTTTTCCTTTAGTTATTCCTTTGCATTCAAATGTGGGTAATTTTTTTGTAATAAATCGGGCCTTACCCTGATGTGAAAATCTCACTAAATTAAATTGTCTACTACCATACAATTTTTATTATGAGGGAATCTTTATGTTCATATGTTAAGCAATATCAGCGCTATAATTTGAGATATCCCTTTCATTTTAATTATCTTTAGTTATTAAGAAATAAATTATCTACCTTCGGTCAAAAACACAGAATAGGCATTTATTTCTGGTCAACCAAAATTTTCTTACCACTACAAAATATGGAAACGATTTGATTGGTTGTTAATTTTTGTACTATGCTCTGCGATAATTTTTGGGGTGGGAGGTAACTTTTTACTTGTTTCTTATAAAAAAATTCAAATAAACTAGATAAATTGTTGGCGGTAAATTTGACTGGCCCCTCAGAAAAATTTCAAATACTGTAGTTATTTATAGATTTAAAATTACGATAGCTAGTTTGTTTTTGAGCGGGGAATTTGAGCGTGTTGTTCATACAGATTCACTTCACGACACACTTGTCTGGTTCTTGTCATCAGTTCCACATTAGTGATCGTGTCATACCATTTCATTCTTTCTATTCTATGCAAGCACTCATTTATGAAAGTCTGTCGTTTTTGGGTTGTTGTTTTTGTTGTTCTCCACAGTAATATTGATTCCCTGTTATTAGTTCCAAACCCAAGACTGGCTACCCCAACAACATATGACATAAGCATTTCTTGCATGTTGTTATACTGTACTCGATTTATTCATTAAAATTAAATGTTAAATAAATATATTTATTTAATAAACAGGTATAAAACATCTTAAAATTAAAATAATAAAAAGATTAGCATTTAAACTTAAACTTAAAGTGCAGAGTGGTGAAATCTATGGTGCATTAACGGTGGTGGGGCAGATGGATCAGACGACATGCGTTTTTTTTCAGTCTGTCGTCCGTCCGTTGCTACTACTGGCAAGAAACTATCCAAAGTGGACTATATTTGACGGCCACATTTTTGCAGCTTACTGAAATAAGAAATAACTCAGCCTTCTACTTCTTGTATCAGGGGTTCAGTGTTTTCAATGTTGAGGGTTTTCTGTTTTCTGTTAACGGCGTCTCTTAAACACTCTCAACAAGAAAAGACAGTATTCAACTCTTGAAGTGATACTTTTTATTCATCTTCTTCACATTCACAATCCATAATTTTCTCCACCTCGTGCTGCTCCTCTGTTGTTAGCTCATTGCCATGACCGTCTATGAGATCATCCACGTCCTCTTCGTCAACCTCCAGACCCAATGATTCTCCCACGCGACTGGACATTTCTACCCATGCATATTCCCAACATTCCCGTGTAGTTCCCGGGAATTTCTCAAGGGACAAAGAAAGAACATGACTACTGCATCCTCATGCATGTCGTACAAGGCAACTAATATGATTGTGCATGAGTCTAGCAACCTCATCATGTAAAACAAATTGTCACAGAAACCACTGTTGCAAGAGCATGTGAATGCTTGGTGCAGGTTTCCTGCAAGTGAACCAGCTACAATGGTGGCTCCATGCTCCACAAGGAGCGCAATGGAAAACAATAATGATACAAATATTCCCAATTATATCGAAAAGCTATCTGTTCCTGCATATATCACTGGTCTTTATATTAAGGAAAGCGTTTATGGAAGGTAAGTCGGGTCTTGAGAATATCGGAAGTCTAGGTCTCAGTGTGTTATCAGTGCGCTGACAACACACAACATTGCACACGTTTATGTCCTACTTTTGGTACGAGAATGTGTTATGTCCCTTCACGGTGCTGATAATGTATTTGCCACAACAACAAAAATTGTCACAGCCATACGTGTTCTATGACTCAAAGTCTGGGGTGTCACACATATGGTCATATTGTTAAATGAGCGAAGTGGAATGACACCACACCATTCACTCAATCATTGTATTCATTATCTTTGAGCCCCCAATGGAGCATAGGTCTTCAACAAATACACGTCTAGCCTTCTGTGCTATCATCCCTTTCATGTCTGCGTCTAATTCCATTCTCCATGTTTTTTTTTTATCTCCCTTCATCATTCTTACCCTTGGGATTCCAAAACTAGAACTACCTTGTAATGCTATCACTTTGTCCCGTGTAGTTTCCGGTTGGTCTCTGGTGATACAAATAAGAGATAAGACGAATGCTCCCGCTGACACGTCGTACAAGACGACTTATACCAGGTTATGCATGTAGCTGGCAACCTCAGCATGTAAAACATCTTGCTACATAAACCACAACTAAAAAAGCAATAGAATTCTTGATTCAACTTTCTTTATGGGGGCGAGCTGTAGTTGTGGCTCCGTGCTCCATAAGTAGCGACAAGGAAAACGAATGGTGAATAAATGAATGCTGTCAGCATGTTTTCCACAGCTAGGCGGGGGTGCCGCACGGAAGGTCCTGGGTTCGATTCCCCGGTAAGCCACTAAACGTCTGTTGTTTTTCTGTTGTCTAGTTTTCTACTTCTTTATTATTCACGAGTGCCTGAAAACATACCTTTATGTGTGTGTGCGCGCGCGCGCGTGTGTGTGTATGTGTGCGCGCGCGTGTGTGTGTGTGTGCGCGCGCGTGCGTGCGTGCGTGCGTGCGTGCGTGTGTGTGTGTGTGTGTGTGTGTGTGTAATATTTATTTATTGTTTTCTTAATGTGGGTCCAATCCAACTCCAGTGTTTTCACTTCGCCCCTGTTCCACTAGCGTCTAGTTCTTTCGATCAGTTCCACATTAGGTTTTTGGTCATACTATTTCAGTTCCACACAACCACCCATTTATGAAAGTCTGTACCCTTCCGGTTGTCAGTTTGTTTTTTTCTTTCTGATCTCCATGTTTCAGAGCCTTACAGTAGGACAGCCTTGACATTAATTTGAGTTTGAAGATTGTTATTTTAATATACCACCGTATCCAAAATAAATGTTTTAATTGCCTATAATTAGATGTTAACAATGTTCCCTCACCTTTTGCTATTAATAGCACAGCAAAAATGGCGTGTTCGATCTTGTAGAGAATGTTATGTCGTCTTTTAGCATCAGAGTATATTTTCCCTTGTAGCGCAGGTGCAAAAATTAAAATACAGCTATTGCTTCTGCGAGCGTTGAGTGGTAAAGTGGTTAGAGCGCTTTCTTCTCGAGGTAAAAGTTGCGGTGTTTAAAACCACGCAGCGTCACGCTCCATTCCCATCATCATTTCCTTGTTTAGCATCTGAGGGAGCATAGAGACACTGCTGTAGCTGGCCCTCTTGTAGACAACCTGCACCCAAGCTTCCATAGGTTCTGACAGCAGTGGTTTTTGTAGCAGTTTTTGGTTTTTTTAACGAGTTGTCCAACCTCTTATACAACCTCTTATACAGCCTCTTATACAACCTCTTATACAACCTCATTAGTCGAATTTTACGACATTGCCTGCGCGATCAGCAGTCCTATTCTTTCTTCTTCTCAGAGACCCCCGGGGAATTATAAGGGGCATGCTTCAGTCTACCCAGCTGTAATTGGGCATTTTACTCTGCTTTTGAGTTAAGAGGTAAAGGTAGTCCCGTGACTGATACTGCCGTGGTCACTGAATACGTTCGTTCTCATTTTTTGGTCTTATCTCCACTCCGGCAGCATTAATCTACCACTTTTATTTTTTCTTCCCTTGTTCATTGTTTACACTTGCATCGTTCAAGGTTTTATTGTCATATTTGGTTCTATTTGTCACTCCCCTAATTTTACCTTGATCGCTCGAAGCATTTTGAAGCAACATTGGCTTCTATTTGCGCAGAGCGAACTTGCCACATTAACTTTTCGCTTATCGCCAGCACCAGACGAAGTAGGAGTCTAGACTGAGCGACATTTCTATTGTTAACCCAGACTTTTTGTCTGGGATGATACACAAACCATATTGATCACAGGTTCCAATATAAATGGACAGATGGTAGTGGGAGATAAGTTGTCAATTCGCACATGACGTGTCGGAAGATGTCAATCTGCTTAAATATTAAGACACGGACAGTAAGGTAACAAATGTGATTTTGGAGCACGGAAAGCTATGTAATCGCTTCCGCGCAGACCTTGTTGTGATAAATAATTACAAGAAAGTAACATCTTGAAAGATGTTATCAGTGAAAGATCTATGAAGCAGTGAGTTGTGAACATGATAATTACCCACGGAAGTAGCAAGACCTTTTAAGGTAATAGAGTTTGAAAACAATATCTTATGGTGTCATTTAGAATTTTCTACATGAGAGGGATGGTGGATACACGCCTACCAATGTCAGACGCCTTGATAATGGGTGGTTTGGCATACAAATGCTAATATAGAATGCTGCTAATTCAATCTCCTCAACATAGCAACATGGGTGGATGCGAGAAAATATTCGAAACAAGTTGATTCCACTTTGCTCGGTCAGTGGACATCCTTCGTACGGTGCGCCAACTCTGGTTCATTTTTTGCATCTCAGCCTCCACAATCCTCCGCCAAGTTGTTTTTGGTCGGCCTCTCTTTCGTTTTCCTTCAGGGGTCCATAGCAAAGCTGTTCTTGTGATGGCATCGGGGTCTTTTCTGAGGACATGACCAACCCAACTCCAGCGTCTGCCAGCTATGATGGTGTGCATGTCCTCTTGCTTGCTCCGAGTAAGCAGATCTTGGTTGGTGATGGTATTCGGCCAAAAGATTCGGAGTATTTTTCTTAGGCAGGTTGTGTGGAAAGAGGACAATTTCGACATTTCCTTCTCTGTCACTCTCCAGCACTCCGCACCGTAGAGAAGCACAGAAAGCACACAGCTCTGATATAATCTTAATTTTGTGCTTGTGCTGTACTGAGAGGACTTCCAGATGTTGTTTAGAATAAAAAAGGCTGTTCTTGCTTTGTTCATTCTGTTGTTGATGTCTTTGCTTGCTCCGCCATCTGGTGTTACTATGCATCCTAGGTATGTGAAGGTGTCTGTCTGTTCCAGTTGTTGATTCCTTACTGTTATGGGCTCGGGGCTGCTCACATTGAGCGTCATGACCTCTGTCTTCTTTAGATTTATGTTCAGGCCCACCTGCTGACTATACTTATTAAGTCTATCCGTTTTCCCTGGATGTGTTGATGTGAATGTGCTAGTAGTGCAATGACATCTGCATATTCCAGATCTTCCAATGTAGAAAACGTAGTCCATCTTATTCCTCTTGGACTGCCCTCTGTTGTCTGTCGCATCACCCAGTCTATGACTGTTAAAAATAGAGTGGTTGATAAGGGGCATCCCTGTCGTACTCCTGTCTTCACCTCAAAGGTTAAGCTGCTGTGCCCTACTCTACACGTAAAGTTGGCATAGAGGCTGTGTATGATTGACACTATGCAGCTTGGAATTCCATAAGCCCTCAGTATTTTCCATACACTGCCCTATGTATACTGTCAAAAGCCTTTTTCAAAATCAACGAAATTAATGTACAACTGTCTCTGCCATTCTGAGAACTGCTCTATAATGTTCCTGAGGGTAAATATATGATCTGCACATCTTCTGTTCTTTCTAAATCCTGCTTGTTCTTTCCTCAGTTTGTGGTCTACTGCTTTTGAAACTCTCTGTATAATTATCCTGCCTAGTATTTTGCTGGGAACTGAGAGAAGAGTGATTCCTCTCCAATTATTGCAGTCTGCAAGGTCTCCCTTCTTGGGCAATTTGACAATTATTCCTTTGTTCCACTCCGTTGGCGTTGTCCCTGTTTTCCAGACTTGTACAAATAGTGGTTCTAGTAGTTCTGCTGCTAGCTCAGGGTCTGTCTTAAATAGCTTTGCATTTATCGTGGCCAGGAGCTTTTCTATTCTTTAACCCTTTGATTGCCGTGATGATTTTTTCCTTCCGTGGAATGTCTGTATTAACATCCAGATCGTTTATATATATATATCGCCATCATGTGACGTATTCTTTCCAGAACATTGTCTCCATAACAGCTGCTCTGAACGCATCACGATTCTGGGCAAGTTGACCTGCATCAGCCAAAGACAAGTTCAGACTCTCTGTGATGTCCTGGGTCCACCGTCGTCTAGGTCGACCCCTTCCCCTTTTTCCAGGGACCATGCCTTCCATCACTATTTTTTTCCAGACTATTATGTCTTTTTATATGACCAAAAAATTTCAGCTTCCTTATTGCGATGGTATTTAGGAGCCAATGTTCCTGTACGTTTAGTGAGTGCAGTACTTCTCTGTTGGTCTTTTTTTCTGTCCAGGGTATTCTCAACATCCTTCTGTAGCATTTCATTTCGAATGATGTAATCTTTTTTGCAACTGTTTTATTGAGTGTCCAAGTCTCGCAGCCATATGTTGCTACTGGGAATATACATGCTCTGATCAGTTGTAACTTTGTTTCTTTGCTTGTGCCTTGCCATAGGTTTTTCATCTATATATATATATATATATATATATATATATATATATATATATATATATATATATATATATATATATATATATATATATATATATATATATATATATATATATATATATATATATATATATATATATATATATATATATATATATATAGTGTGTGTGTGTGTGTGTGTGTGTGTGTGTGTGTATATATAAATTGCAATTGTTGTCTTCTGCTATCCAAAAGTACATTCATCCGACTCACTGGGGTTAAAACTTAACACTCATGAAGGGTAAAATATTCTGAGGAAGATGTAAGTTGTGGATGGAAGTGGAGGTCCCCTGATGCTCATACCAGGAGACCCAATACTTAGCAGAGACATTTGTCTCCTTTCAGTCTGTGGTTCAAGTTACCAGAAGTGCCGGAACCCAACATCAACTTTGTGGTACAAGTTGTCAGCAGTCGACGATAGACACCTCATCAGTGGGGTCTTAAAGACGCTTGACTTAACAACCTAAGCAGTTCCATCGGCCTTGTGCAAGAGACGTACAGCCACCACAGTTTTTGACTACTGACAAGAAGTACAGTCCAAGGCACCGGTGGGAACCAATAGCGGCTGAAGCAGACGTCAACCGACTTCACACTGGAAGCTAAGTAGCAAACAAGCGAAATCCATGAACATTTCACAAGTTTTCCACCACAATATAAATCATTCGAGGATGATAAATATCATCGTTTTGTTATTCTAAACAACGTTATTCATTTTAAATCTTGTTAAACTCTAGTGATTATTAAACCTGTTTATCTGTAACTTTAAAGCTATAGTTGGATTAATCACTATTGAGTGAATTGTATGTGTGCACCCGTATGACTCATATAATTTTAAATACATAAACATAAAAAGCTATTAGATTAAGATTTTGCTGAAACATTTCAGTTGGGCACTCAAACAATATGAGCAAAGTTTTTTTCCAGGTTTCGAACCCGATAACTTTGCCGATAGAAGCAAGCGCTCTATGCCCATCGGAAGCTCCTGAGTTAGGAAAGGCAAAGGCAGCGAGGTAGGGACCTGGTCACCCCACCTCATTAAGCTAAGACCTATTACAATGAAGTCTCTAACACCTACGACAATATCTACTATGGGACTACTGTAGAGGGTCAACTACATCTACCTTATTGCTTCTCTTTTCGCGTGTGCTCTTCTGAATGTTCACGAACATGTGCCAGCCAACACACTGAGACACTTCACACTGTTACACACGCTTATGCCAGTTTGGACACGGCACAAAGCAGGCGGTACAACACACGGAAATAGCTTGCACGCAGGACAAACAAACTCAGGTTTATAACTATTCTGGTTCAAAGAAGCGCAAAGCCTGACTAGGCTACGCTTATGTTTTCTAAATGGGGCACCTGTTTGCACATATGTGTAACCTTAAAAGGAACTCAACCTCTTAACCCAACCTAACCGCTCCCTAAGTTTCCTCGAGTGTCAAATATTTAACTTGGTGTAAAGATGAACGGTTGTTACTGAATTTTTGTCCTGTGATAAAAATACATTTTACCCCGTCTGAGTGACAACAAAAGTAATCAATGCGCGCTTAAAATCAGCTGAAGTCACAAGGTGTTGCTAGACCCAGGCACAATCTTATAACAGTCGCCACTTACGATTTGTATGAGGGATCAGTAGGCATATTCTTTCGTTGTCCTCTCATAGATCTCTATGGACTACAAGGAGCCATGTAGTTCTTGCAATAACGTGTTATGTAGCAACTTGTGTTACATGATCAGTGCCAGTCCTATTCACAACCTCAAATTCAACGCTTTTTACGATGTGCCTTGTTGGTATATTACAATCAATAAATCAAATTTCCTTGATCTGTTAGGCTCATAACCCAATAAACTAATTAAGTGATTCTATGTATAGTAGTTATTCTATAATATAGTTATTCTATGTATAGTAGTTATTCTATAATATAGTTATTCTATGTATAGTAGTTATTCTATAATATAGTTTTTCTATGTATAGTAGTTATTCTATAATATAGTTATTCTATGTATAGCAGTTATTCTATAATATAGTTATTCTATGTATAGCAGTTATTCTATAATATAGTTATTCTATGTATAGCAGTTATTCTATAATATAGTTATTCTATGTATAGCAGTTGTAATAAAGTAACTCCGTGTACACCCCGCTCAAATTTCCCCGATTCAAAAATCTAGTAACGTAAATTCACAACCTATAAACCACTACTACTATATTTGAAAAATTGCCAAGGGCAAGGTCAAACTTACCGCTAAAAATTGGACAAAATAATTTGAATTTTCCACTATTACAGTTAAAAATCTATAAATAAATTTCATGTTTGACCTTGGTCTCACGGCCATCGTCAAATCAAACCGCTAACATTTAAAATAAAGAATTTGAATTTTCTAACGCCAAGCGTAAAAATACCACCCCCCCCCCCTTCCTTTTTCCAAACACACACGCACACGCGCGACCCTTCCCAATATTTATGACGAAAGCCGTAAAGATTGGCAACGAACCAACTTGTTACCTCGTTTTATAGGGGAGAGAGAAGGTGAATTACAATGGAAATCAAGCCTAACTTGTGCGTTTGAAAAGAAACTTAGATAATTTATTTCTTTATAAATAACAGGGATGTCTTGAAGGGTAGCGCTAATATTGGTTAATATATATCATAAAATTTTCGTTTATAATAAATTATCTGGTCTTAGAAAATTATTTTATTAATATTTTAGTTCAGTGAACAGAGCACTATAAATTAGAAAAAAAAATTACCACTATGAAAACGGGTATAAATGGGTAAAGGAAACCTATATAGGAAGATAGAGGACAGTTGTCCTTTTAATAATCACTTTTAATATTAAAAACTGACCCATTAATAACAAAGATATTGTATAAATAAAAATTGAGACAGACGAACAAACACACTTATCAACTGCTCAATTTGGTTGCGTGAGAAAAGTTAGAAATTTCTTGACACGCGTTCTGATTGGTTAAGGCGTAGTGTAGCTTGGGACAATAAAATTAACATTTCGATGGCAACAACCGCCATTTGAAATTAAAACTATCTAAAGCTGACATCAGCAGGAGAGTCTGTGTGACCAAAGCTTTCACCGTCTGGACACTTAAAGCAGTGGTAGAACCCATTAACTGCCAAAGTCAAGCTTATGATATGTGATATTCTTGTTTGAGGGTAAGGCACAATAAGTATTTGTATTGATTTAATTAACATGCAGGCCACTATTTGTGTTACGATAGCCAAAATAGGAATGCAGTCTTTCGGAGTGAAAGAAAGGCATAAAATATTTGTTAGTGGCTTACAAATTTTGCGCATGCCAATGCAGTAACCCAGAAGGGATATTGGCTTTTGCAGTGCCATAAAAGTTTAAATATTATGTAAAATCATGTAGAGAATGTTAGAAAGAACTTATCCACAGGTTTCAGTGCTAGGTTAAGCACACCCTATCTATTGTATGAATGACAAGCCCTGTATATGATGTCGTAAAGAGATATTAAGGGATCACAAGCTATGTATTGTACACCCCTATCTATTGTATGGAAGAGACTTCTTGGAGGAGGAAACAAGAGCTATGTACTATCACTGAAGAAGAATGTTTACACAGCAGTGGTGTTAAACAATGGAAGATACAGATTGGTGCAATGATCAGCACACATAGTTGATCAAGGTGAGTTGTCACCGTGTTTGTGTGTGGAATTAAATATTAGATGAGATCTATAGGGGGAGGGCATTTTCCTCTCATTACAGGTCATATACCAGCATACCTATTGGTGGCAGGAAACCGGTTGAGTGAAGAAAGTTTGGGAGGAACGCTCAGCCTTGTTGCCGCAGCTACCCCATTTCTTCAGCTCTAAAGCCAGTTGAATACATATGAGAACCCAAGGGCCAACAGTTGTCACCAGTTTTATAAGTTAAGTCCATTAGACCGGAACTGAGAGTGTAACATCAATTATTCCACCACAATCATAAGCATAATAATAAATAATAAACTCACCTTGAGATGATGAAGAAGACAATCTGCCCAACATATCAACAGTGATACGTACAAGCAGATAGACAGATCAGTGGGTGAAATTCTTACAGTGATCTTTATTCATAGAAACAAGATACTTGGACAGAGTTCCAGTTATTTATTTTAAATAGTGTATATAAACAAATTTATTGAGTTTGACAATCCCTGTCCCAGAAAATTGAGGTACAGGGAAATTAAATTGTAATATAATTACCTAAACTTTAACAAAAGTCTTACTCACTTTAATATTATTGAGTTACAGTTCTGTTTACATTTTATTTCGTCCTTATATTAAATACATTACCCTAGACACACTCAGCCACACAACATCACAGAGCCTATTTTACACAGAGTGAGATCTGAGAGGTGGCGGATAGGGACTCTGAGAATCATCATCAACAATTAGACTCAGGTAACTTACACAGCTTGACCTCACTCTGTTTACCCTTAATTAATAACACCAGTAACCTCATTTACCACAGCAGTTATTCTATAATATAGTTATTCTATGTATAGTAGTTATTCTATAATATAGTTATTCTATGTATAGTAGTTATTCTATAATATAGTTATTCTATGTATAGCAGTTATTCTATAATATAGTTATTCTATGTATAGTAGTTATTCTATAATATAGTTATTCTATGTATAGTAGTTATTCTATAATATAGTTATTCTATGTATAGCAGTTATTTTATAATATAGTTATTCTATGTATAGTAGTTATTCTATAATATAGTTATTCTATGTATAGTAGTTATTCTATAATATAGTTATTCTATGTATAGTAGTTATTCTATAATATAGTTATTCTATGTATAGTAGTTATTCTATAATATAGTTATTCTATGTATAGTAGTTATTCTATATTCGTCATAGCTTTCCATAGCGCACCTTTCGGAGCATGGATCTACCACTGCAGTTGTTCCCCTTGCATGAAGCCTGCACCAAGCATTCACGTGCTCTTGTTGCCATGGCTTCTGTGGCATATTGTTTGACATGATGGGACTACTAGCCTCATACATAACTTCATATTAGTCGCCTTGCATGTCATGCTTCAAGGGGGGGGGGGGGGGGGGGGGGGGAGTAGTCTTGTTCTGTCTTTGTTTCTACAGACACCCCAGGGAACGAACAGAGAAATACACGTATTACTTTTACAAATATTCTTTTAAAATTTAAAAGAAATCTTTTTAAAATATAACGATTATTTTATTAACACTGTCTGTGTCTTTGTCATTTTCACATCCTCTCTTCAAGTATATCTTTCATCCTTTGTCACATTTCCTAATCATCACGTGTTTACTTCTCCCTATCCTTATGAGAGATGTGTCATATTTCGTCCCTTTAATTTTCTTTTCTCCACTCCTCTCCGTCAGTTTTACTCGACTATTCTTTCTCTTCATTCTCTCCCGTCCCTTGTCCTACGCTTTCATCGACCAAGTTTATCATGACACGCCTCGTCACATTCCCCGGCGGATCACAATTGACATGTTTTAGTAACCACGTTGACATTTTTGGTTAATCGCCAGCACTAGACGGATTAAGTCTACATTTAGCGACATCCATATTTCTTTAAGCTAGGCGGACTAGTGTTGCACCGACTGGCAAATGGCGACAAACCCAAATGTGTGTAGGTGAATGAAGGTAACGAATATTTGATGCCTGGACATGACTTGCAGAAAACTGCTAAAAAACAACGTTGTCTCGGTTTTTCGAATCTGGACAACAGATTGCAGTTACAGATAATATGTTAATTTTGCAAGCATGACTTATGCCATGTCTAGACATGGCCAGCTGGAAAGGACTGGACCACGAGGAAAGGATATAACACTTCCGACGACTTTGTTTTATAAACAAGATGAGAAGAAAGTAACACCTTGGTAGAGATTTATACATAGTAATAATTAAGATAAATCGATGATATACTAATTTTGGTACATGACACGGGATTTACTCCCCTGCTCTGCAGCGGTGGTCCAACTATGGCCAAACTTAGAGTTTTAACAATGAGAGTCTTCAACGGTAACAACCTTCGCTCAAGATTACTATTGGCAGACATACGAATAGAAAAATGATGCTTCTATTTCAGGAAGCCTCGCAGGTATTTAAAAAAAGCAAGCATAACACCTGAGATCATCTAAGCTGTCATAAACTTTTTATCTTCCCGCCCCTTCAATGAGGAAACAATAAATGTTCTCGTATTTTCTGAGCCCCAAACTGAAATGATTCAGTAAAATATTATTTTAATAGCTCGGGATGGTTATGCATTTAAAATGACTGAGTCATATGTGTGCAATTCCCTCAATAATGATTAAATGAACTATTGATTTGTATTTACAGATAACAAATTTAATAATCAGTTATAGATAGCAAAGTAAAAATAGAGTTCTTTATAAAAAAAATGAAGCACTGATGTTTTCATCACTGGTAGGGACTTTAAAGTGGCTATCGTTAACACCAGACGGCGGAACAAACAAAGACATCATTAACAGAATACCATTTCCAACCAGGAACTGCTTACATGCTGCAGTCAAAAAGGCTTGCCCACCATCAGATGCTGGAACTGGGTTGGCCATGTCCTCAGAAGGGACCCTGACACCATCACCAGAACTGCGTTGCTATAGACCCCAGAAGGACGGCGAAAGAGAGGCAGACCAAAGATAACCTGGCGGAGAACAGTGGAAGTTGAGATGCAAAGCATATACCAGGGTTGAGGCACAGCACGTAGGATGGCCACGGACCGAGCAATTAGGGGACAGTTTGTTTCTGTCCTATAAGACGTCACTAGGCGTGATAACCACTGACTACTTTTGCAGTCAAGGGCTAAGAATTCAAGAAGAATAAGTGATTTTAACGTGGCTAACGTTAAAAAAAGTTCTTTTGCCGGGCCTGACTTCAATATTTAGATAGCCAGGTGTTGACGATGATTTGTTATTGGTGTTGAGTTCCGTCAGTATCGGTTCCCAAGGGTGTAGTTGACTGTTCCTTCAATCGTCAAATGCTGTGGCAGTAACACTTCCCTAGCGGTATTGCTGGGAGCAGCCACTCTAATTGTCAAGGCAAGCGTCTGATGTAGCCGTCTAGTGTAGACTGCTGGCAACATGAACCACAGACTAATACCACAAACGTGCACTACAAACTGAGATAAAACAAATGTTTCTTCTAAGTATAGGGTCTCCTGACATGAGAATCAGGCGTCTCCCACTTCCATCCCACCATTTCATCTTCCTCAGAAACTTTATCCTTCCCTAAACATTAATGTTAAACCCATTTAGTCGGATTAAAGTGCATTTGGACAGCAGAAAACGACTATTGCATTATTTCAACATATTTGAATATATATTTAAACGTATTAAAATATTACTTACTTAGTCGTTCCTCTTCTACCGTGAGATGTAGAGGTTTGGAAGAGAGAGCGCCAGATAGGCGGTCTTCGTTTTGGCCTGGTTTCATTCTAGTCCTCGGTCCTTCAAAGATTGTCTAATGTTGTCCTCCCAGCGGACTCCCGGTCGTCCTGGAAGTCTGGGTCCCTGGCTCTTAGTTTCCCATGTTTGTCGTGGTAGTTGATCTTCTCCCATTCTGCAGACATGGCCGAACCATCTTAGTTGGGACTGTTCTACTTGGGTCTGCAGGGGTTGGGTTTTTAGGCCGTGACGTATCGTCTGGTTGCGGACCATGTCTCTTCTTGTTACTTCAACCACCTTCCTCAGATACCTCATTTCTGGTTTTCAGAGGCCATCTTACAGGTTGTCGAGGTATTACTTTAATTATAATCCCAATGTTATTCGGTATGTAGGTTCATAGGACTTGTGGTTTCAAGTACCATAGTCGAGTTTTCATTCTGTTTATTCTGTCTAAAATCAGAAGATCCTCTAATACTTGGTCCTATCCTTATGTAGGAATCCTGTTTCGATTCGTTATCCTGTCTGTGTGAAATGTCTTTTTGATGAGATGGAAAAGCAGTGAAGTAGTCTTAAAATGTTGTAGATTATAAACGTGGTTTCGTTGGAAAAAGCTCAAAACATAAGTGGTTTATTTTAGCACTTCCCTGCTAATCCAACCAATTACTTTCTGATATCGGTAGGTGTCTTTTTTCACCTGCTACCCTCGGGTAGAACATTCTACATGACACCATAAAATATTTTATTTACATGTCATTTACCAATTTTATCTGCCTGTCTTTCATGGCCATATAAGGTCTTGCTTCTTCCGTTTTGCCTGTCCTGTTTACAAACTCACTAGAATACAGCTCTAACATTATAATCTCCTCCCAAATTATTTTCATTGCAATTGCTTATCAAAGCAAAGTTCATCTGCCGAAAGTATTACATCACTGTCCGTTTCTTAATCTTCAGAAAGATGGTCATTTCCTACATCCCAGAGAGATCTGCTGTTTTATTTTATCATGTAATGTTTTTAAGCTCGCTTATTATTATGCGTCAACTTGGTAGTGCGTATCTTTCTCAGACAGAAAATCGGTTTTAACAACAGGAGTGTCGCTCAGTCTAGACTGTGACTGCGTTTGGAGCTAGCAATAAGCAAAAAGTCCGTGCGACAAGTTCACTCCTTCGCTAAGCATCACCGATAACAAAGGAGAAAATAACCAGGACAGAAGGGTGGATGAGAGGTGTAACAAGATGTAATAAAAAACATTGAACGATGAAAGCGAAAGAACGACGAGGAGCGGGTGAGAAAAAAACAAAGGAAGGTCACAGGAGAGAAAATGAAGGAGGTTACAGAAAAATGTAACAATCGAAGATTTGGCTTGTCATAGTAAACATGACAAGTGGCAATAACGTATATGGTCATGAAGTACCATAGGGTAACCCCTACTAGAATAAGACGCCTTACCGTTGAGGTGGATTAAGATTAGAAATGAGACTGAACTTAATTGGATCTTACCCAACAAAATCTCACGGGAAGCCATGTGCGTGGGGAGCAAATATTCCGCTTATAACCTAGAACATTTTAAGGTTTTAGCACTGTATTCAATCTTCGCCAAAAAAGGAGATCATAGACAGCTAAAATAAAATCCTGTAAATAGGATTCCCTATAGGACCAGCCACAGGATTAGGAGTAGCTGCTAAGATTAGAGAGTGTAAAACTCCCATAATAATATAGGAAGCCCAAGCCTTAGGATCCTCCTCATGTGAAAATAATTGGAAAGATTCAGTGCGCTGTAACTTCATCTATCTGAGGGATAGCTGCATCTTAAACTAGTTGCAATACATTATGACCTTTCCTGTGCAATCACGTCTGTGTATTAATTTACCCGATAGCGGGGTAAGTTGTAATATGCATATTTTATCATTTTATATTTGCATTTGACATGTATCAATTGCTTGTGGATGTACATTTGCACATGGTGCTGGCGACCACATCACAGAAAGTAACTTGTCACAGAAACCACCACTGCATGAGCTGGTGACTGCTTCATGCGGGTTTCCTCACAAGGAACCAATAACATAGGTAGCCCCAGGCTCCACAGGGAGCAAGGAGTAGTTGATGATAACACCATGATATATATTTATTATACCAACACTTTAGTAAGTTTTATATGTATATTTATGTATGTATAGAATGATACATTTGCCATCTCCCGCTGTCCTATAATACTTTCATCTGACTCAATGGGTTCAGATTTAATGCTCATGGAAAGATGAAGTGGTGGAGGAAAGCGGAGGTCGTCTGATGTTTACAACAGGAGACATAAAACTTAAAAGAGGCATTTGTTTCCTCTCAGTTTGTTCTTGTAGTTGTCACATGTCGACAACTAGATGCCTACATCAGACGGGTCTAGAAGACACATGGAACGGCAACCTTCCTGTGCATTTACGCCTGCACAGCTGCGATCGTGATCCCGAAAAGCACTCGACTCCTGAAGATAAGGAACAGGCAAAACACCTCTGGGAAACCAACAGTGACGGAACCAGACTCCAACCCCCCTGTTACGTGCAGTCTTTGATATCTTGCAATATAATACATTTGTATGCTTGTTATGTTCGCAAATATTTTGTAAACAAAATAGATACTTTTTAGTGCTTAAGGAAAAGTCATTATTGAGTTACTTCCCTTGAAAGGAGTTTCGCCACTTTCGATCGAACTCCGCGGATGAATCTAGTTTTACTACGATTTATTCTTTGTTTGGGTAGAAATAGATTGTTCTTGCTTCAGAATATCTATGGCCTGAATTTATGTGTATTGTTTGTCTAGGTAGGACGAGTCGGTCTTATATCTGTATGTCTTTACATATCTAAGTCGAACTATATGTTCTTTGTCGCTAGAAAGGTCAAAGGCTGTCCAGCGGATGTGTCGCTAGTTAGTTGTGATTTGGCTTCGCCCTGATGATGGGGGGCTGTCGTGTTTTCTGTATCGGCTTGTCGCCGGAAAAAGTGATCGATATATGTGTAGGGGAAAGTGATAGTCGTCTAGACCTATCGTGTATGCTTTACCCCAGTGTTTATTCTTATTGCCAAGGAATGGCAGAATCATATTTCTGATACCAAGGTAACAAAAGCACTTCTTATGAACTCTCTTACGAAGCCATCGTTTTCGATAGGCAGACGCACGATTTGTACGTCTGAGAGAATATTTAACTAAATAAAGATGACATTCATTTCTAGCAGCACCATACTGTATGATGAAGTCAATTGCATCATGATAGAATCTACAGAGCAATGAGAACATTTAATGTAGGATTAACTTTGATACAGATTCCAGTTTGTATCCTAAAGTGAGTGACAGCTCACGACAGCAGCCATCTTGTATCCAAATATTTTGTGACTTTCAAGAAGAGAAAAGGGATGCCCCGTACTATCGCTTGATGAGTCCAGAGATCACTGCTAATGATGAGAACCCATTACTAGCGGTTCAATATGATTATATGAAAAAATATGTGCTGAACATTATTTAAAGGAATCTTCGCTAGACGAGGTTAGGTCTAGAAGCCATCTTGAATATTGTTTATAAACTGACGTGCTTTGTCAGTAAACTCAGATGATATATATATATGGGCAATACTGAGTGCTTGTCTACTGACATTCCGTTGTGCTATTATTCAACGAGTGCCCATGTATCATTGCAAGACCATTTATCAATTGTACCATGATGTATTATGCCAACCTGTGATTTGTCACTGTATCCGTGCTGTCGAATGTGTACGTCCAATTAAACTGTAACAAAAAGTACACAGCAGTTGGCGTCGATGACTTCCAGCCATACATGAGTGAGAAAAAAGAACAGTTATCAACTCTTCGAACTCTTTCATCATTCGCGTATTATACTCTCACTCTATGTCTACACACCACTGCGTAGGTCGAGTTGATATTCCTATTCCTAACAACCACTCTGACGAGCAACGCTGGGGCCAACAACAAGTCTTTAACATTGGAGCTTCCACAGACCACCATACCTCTTAACACTGTGGTCCTGTAAATAGTTGATGTCAGTGTGAACAAGGAACAACACCACTTCATATCTATACACCATTCAACAGTATATATAGAAACAGCATTTAACTCTGGTGGAATTCAACAAAGAAGCATATTTAACACCCCCCCACCCCACCCCGTCAGCTAAGTAGAACGCTAGCGCTGCAAATGGACAATTTGGTTCTCTCATCCACCTAAAACTAAGATCTTGCGATTGTCAAATTTAATTGTTTTGTTTTGATAAAATAACTTTATTTACTTTACTTTGTTAAACCAATTACTGATTATTAAACCTGTTTATATGTAAATATAAATCAAGAGTTCAATTATCACTATTGAGTGAATTTTATGTCTGCACCCGTATGACTCAGTTTTAAAAAAAATACATAATCATACGGAGCTGGTGAATTAATATTTTTCGGAATCACCTGTAGCTAGGGGCTCCTAAAACACGAGTCAAACGCTTTCCTTACAGAAGGAGCGGAGAATAATAAGTTTATAACAGCTTAGGTGATCTCGGTTGTTATACTTGCCTTGCAATAAATTCATGTGAGAGTCCTTGGAATAAAAGTATCATTTTTCTATTATATCTCTGCCAAAAGTAATCTTGAGCAAAGGTTAATACCTTTGAAAACCTTCATTTTTTTACTTGGAGTTTGGCCATTATTGAGCCACTATTGCAGGGCAGACTACCCGTTTCAGAGACAAAATATAATGATGTGGTCTATTCCCCAGTAAATGTCCTTTCTTTCGCTATTTGGATTTCTAATTTCTCATCTAATCAACCAAACAGCTCGCCAGTTTTAAGCATATCTTAATAAATCAATCAGTCAATCTACCAGTCAATCAATCCATCATACAACCAATACCCTTTCGCTTCCCAAGGAGCAAAGGCTTTCAACAAACACATGTCAAGTCCGCCTGTCACGTGCCATCATCTCAATGTCTGCCCATGTCTTCCTCATTATTTTCACTTCTGTCATCTTGTCTCTTCTCCATGTGGTTATCTTACTGACTGTCATCAAATTGTGCTTATCCAGATTGTTGCCGGAGGAAAGGCCAGCGAATCAACCTTGGTGGAAGGGGATTACGTTCTACGAGTTAACGATGTGTCGTGCTCTGACGTTGGAAATACCTTGGATATAGTGGATACTGCATTTAATACTCTTACAATCACAGTGTTAAGGTAGGTGCTGCTGTTGTTATGAGAACTTGTAATCAGGGTCGGTTTAACCATTACAAAAACTAGGTAGTTGCCCAGGGCGGAAAAAATGTGGCGGGGAGGGAGGCACAAAATAGAGTGAATTAAAATATTGGTGTAATGACAAACGTCGTAATTTCGAAAGAGGAAATAGTTTTTCTGTGGCTTTTTTGCACGATAGTAAATAAGCCTGGAGATATATTTTTGTATTAGCATATTTATGTATCATGTGCTTGAGTGTATGTGTATGTAGGTACTGTATATGTATAACAATATGTATAAAATTCGTAAGGTGCTAAATAAACCGTTTGCTCAAGACGCAGCAATAGAGACCGCAGTCAGCGAATCATAGCTTGACTGCCTGCGTCAGGACCAGCGAACCGGAGCTGGTCAAGACCGCACTCCACCTCCACGTGGTGGTCCTGGAAACAGTATGCAGCTGTGCAGGCTGGCTGAGCGAGTGTGGATCGAAATGGGAAGGCAAACCCGGTCCTAAAAAATGCCGTGCAGAAGTCGGATGTGTCGACCGAAAGGTGCAGATATCACAGCTACGTTGTAAACAGACACAACGCAACCACCGTCCTTTTCAGGACGAACGAAGAAGAAGAAGAAGAAACCGTTTGCTGTAGCACCAAATACCATGTGTGCTTAGGGCACCAAATAACCAAGCACTGACCTTCCGTGTAATCATTATGTTCTGAATAACACAAAAGCATTAGCCGAGTTCTATTGAAAATTCAGATCAGTGGCAGGCAACTTAGGAGCTGTTGGGTATCTACTTTAGAAACATTGAGTTCTGTGAAGAACTACTTTGATAAAACTCATAACCGTGAAAACTCACGAGCAAGCTAACAAAAATTCACTTTAAACTGAATGAAATAAAAACGTGATATTAACTTTGACGTCAGGTTAACATTCGGTAACACATTCTTGAGTTTGAAAGTTACACAGCTCTGTTGATAGAATAGTATTATTTGCAAACATTGTTATCTATGTATTATTTATCGTATTAACACCAAGTTTTCTAGCGACAGTGCGTATTTGTATTCTGCGATTTTTTTTTTCGGCAAATTGTAAGTACATAGATTGTATATTTGTTTAGTAACGTCATTCTATTTCAGAAGTAGGCCTGCTGTTAGACTTTCAAAGTTCCGCGAAAAATTTCGTGTTTTCGTTAATGAAGAACAATTAGTATATCTTTTCCGTTTTCGGTATTCTTTTTGTCTCTCTGCAAAATCAGCGTCATGATGCCAAATTTAACGTGTAAATTTATTAAATTAGCTCCAGAACCTTAGGCTAAATTTTCCTATTTGGAAAAGATAAAGAGAAATGAGAGAAACCTTGGTATGCAAAGTATGAACATATGTTTGTTTCTGTGTCAAGTAAAAGCAGCTGTTGCTGTACAAAACCATGTGGACTTTGACAAACATAACAAGAAAATGTGGACTTTGACAAACATAACAAGAAAATGTGGACTTTGACAAACATAACAAGAAAATAGATTCTTCTTCTTTTAATTAAGGCAGTAGTTAGCTCAAGGTCCCTGACATCTCCAAGCAGTTTTTCGTGCAGAGAAGTAGATTGTTGCCTTATGCTACTCCGTCCACTGCTGTATATTGGGCAGGACTGCAGCAGATGTTCAGCAGTCATGAGGCTGGTGTCACAGGTGCAGAGATCTGTTGTACCAATCCTGTGCGTGTGCTATAGATGTTACCTCAATCTGTTGTGTAGCTGGAAAATGATGGCCTGGTCTCACCTAGATAGCTGATGATAGGCATACGTTTTAAAATAGTGAGTAAGGTAAGAGTTCATCCGTAAAACTGACAGTTTACTTTGTAAACCCATTAGGGGCCAATAGCAGATATACTGAACTACTAAATTTTATACTTTGTTCATACTTTTAAGGCAGAATACTGATTTAAGAATGAAACTTGCTTTATAAACAAGAAGAGCCCACACGTACTTATGAAATGATCCATAGATGACCCAATGGACATTAATACAAATTGTATTATTAATTGTTAATATGCAGTCACATATGTTGGGTCATATATAGGACATTGGGTTTTAAAGTTTTAAACATTACAGTACATAAGAAGTTGCTATTAAGCGAGCAGATGGTACTTCATGCTTGTCATGTCATTAAGTTTCAAGTCTATGGACTGCATCGTCAGTATTTTGACTGCTTGCTATTATTTTTTTCTTAAAAGAAGACTTTTTCTTATTCTGGGAAGGCATACAATTTATATTAAGTGCTAATGAATTATTTCAAGTGCTATGGCACGTTCAACCTTTCCCACACCTTGATCAGTTTACACACTGAGGAAACCTACTGATAGCTTTACAGGGGAGTCTTTGTCCTGGAATTGCCAGGATAAGAGAAATAGAGACCAACAACACACAAAACACATACACATGGAGGACAGAGCTGGAGATGACAAAAGAAAGGGTTAATCAAGACAAAGAAAAAACCTGAGCTAATGGAAATGGGCAAGAGGACTTGACATGTATGTGTTGAAGTCCTATGCTCCTTGGGGATTCGATTGATAATGCGGATGATTATGATGATGATGATCAGTTCGATATTCTGGCAGAAACAAGCAATGATAAAGAGCTTAGGGAGTATACGTACCAGGGCGCGGCCATGCCCAGAGCGCATATGATTACTGAAAGTGACTGTTCCACGTGCTCTTGACTACGTTTGAATTGAGAGTAACCTCCCTTGGGGTTATCGCGCTAAGTTAAGCTTGCTTTCGAGTTAATTTCACGCCGTTTACAAAGTTTTTCACAACGTTGAAACATTTGGTGAGGAAAAGATCACCTTGCAAGTTTCAAGGTAAGGTACTTTGAACACATGTTTCTCATTGTTTTATGAAAATATTTAAGTACTTATTTGATTAATATATCCAAATGAATCTCATTTATCTGTATTCATCGTGAAAAGACTGTTTCACGCTATAATGACCTAAATATCGGGGTGGCCGCGGCCAGGGAGGGCTATTTTTTATATCTGCCCAGTGGCGGCCAAACTGGCCGCGGTGAGGACATACATAAAAAACAACAATGAACCTATGTATGACATTAGATTCTAGGTCTCTATCTTCTAAATAAATCGTAGTTCTAGACTAGCTTTAGTCCTTATATTATATGGTTAGTCCAAGTCTTTATCCCACAGACAGCCCACATTAAAAAAAAACCTTTTATTATTAGTGGATGGTCATGTGAGCCACCAGTCTTTGATAGCTTCAACACTTTGTCGGGAAAACAACATACTTTTGTATTGCTTGCATAATGCATAATGCAACCACTGGGCGTAGGCATTTTCAAGACAATGAAAACTGAATGGAGGAAGGCAGTAAAGAAGCAAAACGAGGCTGAAATTATCACAAAGCGGACATTTGCTGTGGCATTCAAGGACGCTTATGAGAACACAGTCTCCAAAAGTCTTGCTGCACAGGCATTTAAAAAGAGTGGCTTGTTTCCTTTGGACCCCGAAAACATCGATTGGTCTAAAGTTCTTCCATGTGCGTTTTCCCCCCACCTAGCAGCAGCGCCACCATTCCTGCTACATCTCGTCCACCTAGCAGCAGCGCCACCATTCCTGCTACATCTAGCCCACCTAGTAGCAGTGTCACCATTCCAGCTACACCTATCCCACCAAACAGCAGCGTCACTATTTCTGCTACACACAGCACACTTAGTGTCGCCACTCTTGCTACACATAGCACACCTAGCAGCATCACCACTCTTGCTGCACATCGCACACTCAACAGTGTCACCATCACTGCTACGCATAGCATACCGAACAGCGTCATCTGTGTTCCTGGCACAAGTGCCAGACCGGATGCGTCCTTAAACCTGGCATCAACACTGAGGAAGTTTGCTATGCTTTGTTCTCAAATTGGGGAAACGACCCTGAATTTGTACTACACAAGGCTGGAGGAAGACTACGACTGCAATGATGCAGTTTTTGGCCTATGGAAGGCTTACCACCAACAAATTGTATCACATCAACCGAGAACACGAGATTCGGGTCCACAAAATAGGTCTAAAACTGATCCATTGACAATCCCACTGCTGAATCGAAAGACCCAGATGAAAATAATGAAACTGCCCAATGTCATCAGTGGTGATAAATTCAGAGAAGTCCTTATACAGAAAGAGGAAGCACGGAAGGAAGAGAACAGAAAAGCCCAGCACAAAGTTGCCATGGAAGAGAGAAGAAAGAAGAAAGCTGAAGAAGCTGAAGAAAAGAAGCGAAGGAAAGAGGAGAGAATAAAACAAACAAGAAGAAGCTGAAGAAAAGAAGCGAAGGAAAGAGGAGAGAATAAAACAACAAGACGAACGCAAGAAACAAAAACAAGAGTACACCCGTATGCGCAAAGAAACAAGAAAGAGGAAGGCAGAAGAAAAAAGAAAAGAACAAGAGCAGAAGTCGAAAGAGAAAAGATGTAAAAAAAAGAAAGGAGACAAGAACAGACGATGAAACCAGCGTGGATGAAGCAGAAATGATTCTGGACGACTGTCGTGAGAAATTCTAATCCACATATATAAATTAAAACGTAAATATAAAGCCTAACAAATAAATTTAATAAAAGGAAAGAAGAATGGTAAAGAACAGTGCTGTCACAATGACTGTACTCGAAATCCCCCTTGTTTTCTACTTCGTCTGCAAATTGTAACGTTTCACGTTGATAGTAAAAGCCTACTGCTTCAATACCCGCCTTCTACGATAAAACATGTGCTGCATTTCTAAGAAAAACCTTGAGATACGCAGGTTGACCTAGATTTAAAATTCCATTCATGTCTTTTTATACACTACGTTACCTAAAACGAAAGACAGATGGACTAAAGATAGAAAGAAGGGAGGGCTGAAAGCAGGGACACAGGCAATACTACCACAGTCGCGCGATACACAATTGCTGCCATCACGCGTGTAAGGCCACATGCACTAGCTTTTTTTTCAAATCGACAGTGATAAAAAACACTACCCATACCAGAGTTAGGTTTTAAAATCCTGAAAAACGCTTATTAGGAAATATGACATTATACTGGTTTACGTTTGAAAACATGACAGTACCCAGACATCCTAAAGTTTGGAAGTGATGAGGTGGTAACAGCACGACTATCCTAGAAGAAAATGCATATTGGCTCCATTAAATATATATATTTGGGTTCCTTAGGATTTGCTGACAAATAATATGTTGAGTGTTACGCAAATAGTCTAGGAATTGACAAATTATAGCCAAAAGAAAATAGTGAGGGTGTCAGACAACACCCAAATCAGAATCGCTCAGTGGCAGATTTTCACCCCACCATTGTACGGGAAATAGGCTGACATGTTACCTCCTATTTGATTGGCGGAAAATAAATGTAAGGCTAAACACGATTAGTCGGACTATAAATACTACTTCTTTGTTGTTAGGGGAAACGTGAGTAGGAGTATTTTTTTGAAAAGCTGTGTAGACATGGCATGATTGGTTAGACCTGCCAATATAGTCAATTAGAGGCGTCAGGTCAACACCACATTTGCAAATAAACTTACTACAGAACCAGTGCGTTGAGCGCCAGTGCATATTTTTCTAAATAAAAGCCTGGGACATCGGCAGATCGAAATTGTGCTATATTCAGTGCCAGTCAACGTAATTCTGTATTATTTCCATGAATTGTGGTAAGCTTGAAATATTTGATATCTTTTTAATGAATATTGAATGTAAATTGATAATTTATGTCTGTATATATGTGTGGTTCAGTAGCGAACATGAGGTAAAGCCTATATAATGCTCCAGCCTGAACAGAAGGTGTCGGAGGAAAGTAAAACTACATGGAATTGCCAAACAGTACACTGACACCTATATTATTGACTAGAAAGAAATAATGCTGGAATTGCAGAGGCGTAATAACCATTAGGGAGGAATATACTGGTGAAAATTGTTTCAGATGAAGATAGCAGTTGGCCTACCGCTCTGAACTCAGTGTTTGTTATGTATTGTGCTCAGTGTAGAAATAGAGTATAAATTAGTTCTGAAGTAGGAGGTACAACCTTCTTGTTTCAGGGACTGTGGTCCTAAAGTTATTGAGCAGCACCTGGTCAGAGCTTTGCTGAATCCAGAGGCGGACAGCATACTCCTTGGTCCATATAGCAAACAGTGAGGTGTCTCCAGAACACAGGGGAGCAATCGAGCAGAGGAGTCTTTTCCTGCCGCCATCACGAAAGATAAGCCTATGTGGCCAGCGGAGCTCAACATTATGTAACCCCATCTTAAACTGACATTGTATAAAAATAAGAGGGGAAATTAATTGTTTTAATGAACGGAACTGAGAACATCTCCACTACTAGTTCCAACAGAAACAAACACTTGAAGTCATGATGACAAATAACAACATAGCTTGAAAAAACAAAACCAGTATTACCTCATATTACTACTACACAACTGACACACATAGGATAATATTAATAAAATATGTCACTACAAGATTCATATTGATAAATTCTGTACATATAACTTGTAATTAAAATTGATTGTGATTCCTGGTTCACTTTGTATTTGAATCAGGACACATATATATTAGTGACAGTAATTAATACATATTTATATTTGAAAATTTACCAGTGCCTCATTTAAGAATAGTCTTATAGAGTGTTAAATGTGTGTGAGTGTCACAGTGTTGTCACGTGTGGTGAATAAATTAAATTGTTTATCTGTCTGTTGTTGTTGTGACTTACACTTCATCATATACATACCCTAGACATTCAACGTAGTCATCACAATATTCCAGAATAATTCTGACTGAGGTATAAATATGTGGTAGCAAGTAAGGTCATCTGTAATACACTACCCTTATTAGATACAGATACCTTCACAGCTGATCTCAGTCAGTACACTAAGTCCCCTATAAATATTTATAATATCCCACTTTACCACATATATTGGGGGCTCGTCCGGGATATTGAACTTTCTCCTGTTATAGATATTGGGAATAATAAGAATTAAAAGGTATCCTTGGGTGGAAATAAATAAGGTTGAGCTCTCAGTGCCTGTAGTGTCCTTAGATAATTATTGAAAGATTGAATTGTTACATTTGTATGTTAGACAATGGCCGACTTGGCAAAATTTCGATCTGCTGCTGTACAGACTGCGAAAGAGTTAGGAATGGACGGGCAAATTATGATTGCTTATGTCACGGCTGAATGTGACAAATATATTGAACGGGAAGAAAGAAGATTAGAAAAAGAGGCCGAAAGAAAATTAGAATCTGAAAGGTTGGCCGAAGATAAGAGGTTAGAGGCTGAAAAAGAAATTAAGAGGTTGCAGATTGAGGCTGAGGCTAAGAGGTTGCAGATTGAGGCTGAGGCTAAGAGGTTGCAGATTGAGGCTGACAAAGAGGCTAAAGCATTGGAAGCCGAGGAAAGAAGACAGGCTGCAGAAAGAGAAGAGAAGAAATTGGCTGCAGAAAGGGAAGCCGAGGAAAGAAGATTGACTGCAGAGAGGGAAGCAGAAAAGGAGGAGAAAAGATTACAAAGGGAACATGAGTTACGACTAAGGGAGTTTGAGTTTCAAGGCCATGCTCCTGAAAATGGTGCCAGTCCCTTTGCCTCTGATGCCACTGCTAGTCAGGGAGCCTCAACCTCAGCTATGAATTTTCATTTAGATCATTTCGTTGAGAAAGACGATGATATTGAGAGCTATCTAAATAGATATGAACTATTGGCTACCACATATGGGTTAGAGAGAGAAAGGTGGAGCTTAAAGTTATCTCAAGGTCTTCGTGGGGCAGCTTATGAAGTTTTTGCCAAAATGAGCAGAGGTGATCAGGAAAATTATGACATGCTAAAGCAGGCTCTTTTGTTAAGATATGAAAAGAACGCAGAATTTTATAGGAAAAAATTTAGGAATGCTAAACTACTGTCAGGTGAAACCTACCACCAGTTCTCTGCACGAATAGAGACATACTTGGAGAAATGGACTTCTCTGGGGAAAACCCAAGATCTTAAGGAAATGGTCCTTATAGAACAACTAAGAGAGTCCATGGCTCCAGACCTGAGAAAGTTTCTCATGGAACAAGGTGCAGAGAGGCTGGGTGAGTTGCTAAATGTTGCTGAAAGGTATCAAGCAGCTCAGGCAGAGGTATCAGGTAACAAAAAGAAACAGTTGGAAAATTTTAGGGCACCACAGAACTTTAATAAATTTGATCCTAGGGATCAAAACAAAGGTAAGCACCAGTTTGATAGGCCACGGTATGACAATAAAAATAAAACCCCACAATTCGATGAAAGGAAATATGATGAAAGAAAATCTTTCAACCAAGGAAAAAGGTGGTGTAAAAATTGTAAGATGAACAATCATGACACTGACCATTGTAGAAGGAAACCTCCTCATTGTGCTGCTATGACATCTGGGAAAAAGGAAAAAAAGGTCAAACCTGCAGAACTACAGGAACCATACCATCCCCCAGTGTGTGAAGATGTCATCTGTAATGGTGTCACTATAAGGTGTTTATATGATACCGGTTTAGATTACGATTCCGTTGTGAGTTCTCACCTGGTGCAGGCCGATCAATACACCACAGAAACAGTGGAGATTCAAACTGCAACCAAGGATGTAGCTACCATGACACTTCCCGTCGCCCGGATAAAGGTGAAAACGCGATATGTGGAAGGAATCATAAAAGCAGCAGTGATAAATGAGCCAATCTACCCTCTGATATTGGGGTGTAGATATGTCTTCTTGGGGAATCCCAAGAGACCTGTGATATTGGCAACAGTGCAGACCAGATCACAGTCTAAAAAGGAGGAGGATAATCCAATAAATACTCATCCAGATGAGATGAGGAAGGCACAGGCTGAGGACAAAACACTCAAGCCGTGTTTCAAGAAGTTGCCCAAATCTCATACACCTCCAGGCAAGGGAGAATTTTATATGAAGAACAAGCTGATATATAGGAAGGCTGGATCTGAATCCAATGGTCACGGACAGCTGGTCCTTCCCACTTCATATAGGACTAAAGTGTTGGAACTAGGGCATGCGATTCCCTTCAGTGGTCATATGGGGATCAGCGCAACAGGACAGCGTATAGCTTGTCACTATTTCTGGCCAGGAATAACTGAAGATATCAAACGATATGTAAAATCCTGTCCAGAGTGCCAACGAGTAGCACCTAAACATTGGACTGCACCAGCAACTCTGGGGGAAATGCCCATAGTGGGAACACCCTTTGAGAGAGTTGCCGTGGATCTTGTGGGACCTCTCACCCGAACCAAGAGAAGGAACAGCTACATTCTGACTCTGGTGGACACTTGTTCTATGTGGGGAGAGGCGGTAGCCCTGTCATCGATTGATTCTAAACATGTGGCAGAGGCATTGCTCACAATTTTCACAAGGTTAGGCTTTCCCAATCAAATCTTGACTGATAATGGCTCTCAGTTCAAGGGGAAACTAACTGAAGAAGTTTTCAGGATCTTCCAGGCCAAACACTTCCATTGTAGTGTGTATCACCCCCAAGGGAACGGCCAAGTGGAAAGATTTAATGGCACGTTGATGTCGATCCTGAGAAAGTTGGCACACGAAAAACCAGATACATGGGACCAGTACCTGCACGCCGCCCTCTTTGCTTATCGGGAGGTACCCCATAGTTCAACCGGTATGGCCCCGGCAACATTATTGTTTGGAAGGCCAATAAAAGGTCCACTTGAAGCTTTGTTAAGAACGTGGACTGATGAAAAGGCAGAGGAAAATATTACATCCTCATACCAATATGTGAATGAGCTGACCACTCGTTTAAAAACTGGCTGGAAACTTGCCAATGAAAATTTGAAACAAGCCAGGAAGAAACATGCTGCCTATTATAACAGGAAAGCGAAAGACAGAGATTTGGCTGTGGGAGAGAAGGTACTGCTTCTTCTCCCCGGTAGTCAGAATAAGTTACAAATTGGATGGCAAGGTCCATATACAGTTCTAGAGAAGGTGTCTAGAACAAATTATAAGATAGATAAGAAGGGGAAAGAAAAAATCTATCATGTGAATCTCCTGAAGAAATATTTGGAAAGAGAACATCAGGAAGAGACACACTTGTTGACCTTGTCCATTGCCATGGAGATGAAAAAGGAACCACTTTCATCATTTGAATATCCATTACACCCCTGTGAGACAGCGGCACAGGTGAAAATCAGTACACATTTAACGAAAACTCAGAAAGAGAGAGTACAACAGGTTCTAGATAATCATGCAGAGGTGTTAACAGACCGACCAGGGCATACAAACTTATTGGAATATGATATGAAGCTGATAGACCCCACACCTGTCTGTATGAAACCCTATTCGATTCCTTTTGCTAAGGAGAAAGCTTTGAAGGAAGAGATAGACTATTTGTTGAAGGAAGGAATTATTTCACACAGTGAATCTTCGTATAGTTCCGGTGTTGTACTCTTAAGGAAGCCCTCTGGAGAACATAGACTCTGTATAGATTACAGGAGACTGAATGCTATTACAGAAGGACAGGTGGATCCATTGCCGGATACAAATCAGTGTTTGCCAGGCTAAATAAAGCTAAATATTTCTCAAAAGTGGATCTGAGTAAAGGATACTATCAGATTCCAGTAAAGCCTGAGGTTAGACCATACCTAGCTTTTAGTACCTCAGAAGGACACTATGAGTTTAACAGATTGCCATTTGGATTGAAGAATGCGCCTAGTGTCTTCTCTAGAATGATGAGAAAATTATTGGACCCTCTGAATAATCCATGTATCACAAATTTCATGGATGATATCCTTATAGCAACAGAAACATTTGAGGAACACATTGACTCTCTGAACATGCTGTTTAATCGACTTAGGGAAGCGAATTTAACAGCCCGACCAACCAAATGTTGCGTTGGATGTAAAGAATTGGAATTCTTGGGACACACAGTTTATCAGGGAAACATGACCCCTGACCCAAAGAATTTAGAGAAACTAAAGAAAGCCCCGAGACCACAAACCAAGAAAGACGTGAGATCCTTTGTCTCATTATGTGGTTTCTACCAAAAGTATATCAAAAACTTTAATTCCATATGTGCACCGTTAACTGATTTGACACGTAAGGGAAATCCAGATCGAATTACATGGACACCACAATGTGAAATGGCTTACCAGGAATTGAAGGAAAAGCTCACAAGCAAACCTATTTTGAAATTACCTGACTTAAGTCAAGAATTCATAGTAAGGACGGATGCCAGTAATATTGGGTTAGGTGCAACTCTGCTACAGAGATCAGATGCATTGGATGGGGAATTAAGCCCAGTGGCATATGCTAGCAGAAAGTTGAATAAAGCTGAAACCAACTACTCAACTAGCGAAAAAGAATGTCTTGCAGTAATATGGGCGATAAAGAAATTCAATATTTATCTGTATGGGAAGGCATTTAAGTTGCAAACGGATCACAAACCCTTGTCGTTTCTAGCACAGGCTAGGCATGAGAACTCGAGATTACTCCGTTGGTCCTTATTGATGCAGCCATTTGAGTTTAGCATAGAGTATATAAGTGGAAAAACAAATCTGGGAGCGGATTTTTTAAGCCGCCATCCGTGTGATGAGAATCACCCTAAACTCCAGGAAAAATAATAAATTTCTCTATGTGTATATAGAATTATAGACTGACATATCACGTCTGTTTTAAGTGGGGAGGATTTGTCGTGAGAAATTCTAATCCACATATATAAATTAAAACGTAAATATAAAGCCTAACAAATAAATTTAATAAAAGGAAAGAAGAATGGTAAAGAACAGTGCTGTCACAATGACTGTACTCGAAATCCCCCTTGTTTTCTACTTCGTCTGCAAATTGTAACGTTTCACGTTGATAGTAAAAGCCTACTGCTTCAATACCCGCCTTCTACGATAAAACATGTGCTGCATTTCTAAGAAAAACCTTGAGATACGCAGGTTGACCTAGATTTAAAATTCCATTCATGTCTTTTTATACACTACGTTACCTAAAACGAAAGACAGATGGACTAAAGATAGAAAGAAGGGAGGGCTGAAAGCAGGGACGCAGGCAATACTACCACAGTCGCGCGATACACAATTACTGCCATCACGCGTGTAAGGCCACAAGCACTAGCTTTTTTTCAAATCGACAGTGATAAAAAACACTACCCATACCAGAGTTAGGTTTTAAAATCCTGAAAAACGCTTATTAGGAAATATGACATTATACTGGTTTACGTTTGAAAACATGACAGTACCCAGACATCCTAAAGTTTGGAAGTGAGGAGGTGGTAACAGCACGACTATCCTAGAAGAAAATGCATATTGGCTCCATTAAATATATATATTTGGGTTCCTTAGGACTTGCTGACAAATAATATGTTAAACGTTACGCAAATAGTCTAGGAATTACCAAATTATAGCCAAAAGAAATAGTGAGGGATGTCAGACAACACCCAAATCAGAATCGCTCAGTGGCAGATTTTCACCCCACCATTGTACGGGAAATAGGCTGACATGTTACCTCCTATTTGATTGGCGGAAAATAAATGTAAGGCTAAACACGATTAGTCGGACTATAAATACTACTTCTTTGTTGTTAGGGGAAACGTGAGTAGGAGTATTTTTTTTGAAAAGCTGTGTAGACATGGCATGATTGGTTAGACCTGCCAATATAGTCAATTAGAGGCGTCAGGTCAACACCACATTTGCAAATAAACTTACTACAGAACCAGTGCGTTGAGCGCCAGTGCATATTTTTCTAAATAAAAGCCTGGGACATCGGCAGATCGAAATTGTGCTATATTCAGTGCCAGTCAACGTAATTCTGTATTATTTCCATGAATTGTGGTAAGCTTGAAATATTTGATATCTTTTAATGAATATTGAATGTAAATTGATAATTTATGTCTGTATATATGTGTGGTTCAGTAGCGAACATGAGGTAAAGCCTATATAATGCTCCAGCCTGAACAGAAGGTGTCGGAGGAAAGTAAAACTACATGGAATTGCCAAACAGTACACTGACACCTATATTATTGACTAGAAAGAAATAATGCTGGAATTGCAGAGGCGTAATAACCATTAGGGAGGAATATACTGGTGAAAATTGTTTCAGATGAAGATAGCAGTTGGCCTACCGCTCTGAACTCAGTGTTTGTTATGTATTGTGCTCAGTGTAGAAATAGAGTATAAATTAGTTCTGAAGTAGGAGGTACAACCTTCTTGTTTCAGGGACTGTGGTCCTAAAGTTATTGAGCAGCACCTGGTCAGAGCTTTGCTGAATCCAGAGGCGGACAGCATACTCCTTGGTCCATATAGCAAACAGTGAGGTGTCTCCAGAACACAGGGGAGCAATCGAGCAGAGGAGTCTTTTCCTGCCGCCATCACGAAAGATAAGCCTATGTGGCCAGCGGAGCTCAACATTATGTAACCCCATCTTAAACTGACATTGTATAACAATAAGAGGGGAAATTAATTGTTTTAATGAACGGAACTGAGAACATCTCCAATACTAGTTCCAACAGAAACAAACACTTGAAGTCATGATGACAAATAACAACATAGCTTGAAAAAACAAAACCAGTATTACCTCATATTACTACTACACAACTGACACACATAGGATAATATTAATAAAATATGTCACTACAAGATTCATATTGATAAATTCTGTACATATAACTTGTAATTAAAATTGATTGTGATTCCTGGTTCACTTTGTATTTGAATCAGGACACATATATATTAGTGACAGTAATTAATACATATTTATATTTGAAAATTTACCAGTGCCTCATTTAAGAATAGTCTTATAGAGTGTTAAATGTGTGTGAGTGTCACAGTGTTGTCACGTGTGGTAGAATAAATTAAATTGTTTATCTGTCTGTTGTTGTTGTGACTTACACTTCATCATATACATACCCTAGACATTCAACGTAGTCATCACAATATTCCAGAATAATTCTGACTGAGGTATAAATATGTGGTAGCAAGTAAGGTCATCTGTAATACACTACCCTTATTAGATACAGATACCTTCACAGCTGATCTCAGTCAGTACACTAAGTCCCCTATAAATATTTATAATATCCCACTTTACCACAACGACGATGATACATATGACTTTGAAGATATTCTTGAGTGTGAGCACAGTGACAGTGTGTTTGAAAGTGAGAGTTTGACAGAAGTGAATGAAACGGGAGCATTTGTGTCTGAAGCGGGTGAAAATGTGAGAGAAAGTAGGTCATTGTGGGGGGTGATTTCATCGATGTCAGAAAACATAGAATAAAGACTTAAGAATGAAAACAAACTCACTGTATTGCAGTTTTTATAAAGAATTCTAGGCTTCTATGAGAGAACGAACGAACGAACGAACAAACAAACTTTATTTTCAAAGGGTTAAGAATTGGGCACGCAGGCCCGTCTGACATTCTGCCCTTCCTCTCTCTCTCATCATGTATACTGTATCCTTTCATCCTCACATTTACTTTAAGCATTATTAAGGCATTTATCATTATAAAAGTAATATAACATCAAACATTTGCTATAATAATCATAATTAAAGTATGTTTTAAAATAAAGAAGATAGATAGATAGACAGACAGACAGACAGACAGATAGAACGAACGAACATACGAAATTAGAGAGAGAGAGACAGAGACAGAGACAGAGACAGAGCCAGCCAGCGTAATATCTGTGGTGTTTGAGTTACTGAATTAAAAATGTTTGATTGTTTCTTTAAGGTATTGTCGTATTCTTGTTGCTACCACTTTTCTCGCAAATGAATTTTGATCCAGACTAGAGTAGTCTAGATATATAGCCTAATACACTGTATTAGTCTTGGCAGCGCTAAACCTGGTACAAAGGCCGCGGTGAGGGCACACTGGCCGTGCCTTGTCACGATGTTGGCCGCGGTTAGGGCACATGGCCGCGCCGTGGTACTTCGAGGATAAGAGCAAACTACTATATTTTCATTCTATAATAATAGCTATCGTGCCCACACAGTTACAAGACTAGAGCGCGGCCACACGTGACTGTTTCTACCGATCGCGGTTGTTATAACATTACACGATGAGTCAGGAGACAGGAAAGTTCACTCGTGGCCGCAACTGGTACGCGTACCCTAGGTATTTGCGGGTACACCGGAGCTGGGCAAGATATTTTAACGACCCAAGTACATTCAGCATCATCATGATCCCTCAACTCCCCAAGGAACATAGGTCTTCAACATATTTGTGCCAGGTCCTCCTGTCCTGTGCCAGGTCCTCCTGTCCTGTGCCAGGTCCTCCTGTCCTGTGCCATCCTCCAAAGATCTTTCCACGTCTTTTTTATTGCTTTTATTAATGTCACCCGCTCTCTTCTGCGTGTGTTTTTCTTCCATCTGCATCGCTTACCCTGAGGACTCCAGAGCAAGTGCTGCCTTGTAATGCTGTCAACCATTTTTCTCAGCGTGTGTCTGATCCATCGTCTTCATCTGATTTCCGGTTCCCCTATCAACTGTCTGGTTCTTGTCCTCAGTTCCACGCTGGTGATGTTGTCATATCATTTCATTCCTTCTCTTCTGTGTGATGCACCCATTTATAAAAGTCTACAGCTTCATGGTTGTTGTTACTGCGGCCAAAAAAAAGGGAACTAAGAACAGAACAGTAACAGCTTCATTGTTTTGCATTGGGCTGGCAATCTCATCAAGTACAATAAATTGCTACTGAAATTACCACTGTATGTGTACATGATTCCTGTAGTGCATACACCCTGTAATGAAGCAAACTACAGTGGTGGTACATGATTTCTTTAGTGCAAACACCCTGTAATGAAACAAACTACAGTGGTGGTACATGATTTCTTTAATGCAAACACCATGTAATGAAGCAAACTACAGTGGTGGTACATGATTTCTTTAATGCAAACACCGTGTAATGAAGCAAACTACAGTGGTGGTACATGATTTCTTTAATGCAAACACCCTGTAATGAAGCAAACTACAGTGGTGATACATGATTTCTTTAATGCAAACACCCTGTAATGAAGCAAACTACAGTGGTGGTACATGATTTCTTTAGTGCAAACACCCTGTAATGAAGCAAACTGCAGTGGTGGTACATGATTTCTTTAGTGCAAACACCCTGTAATGAAGCAAATTACAGTGGTGGTACATGATTTATTTAGTGCAAACACCCTGTAATGAAGCAAACTACAGTGGTGGTACATGATTTCTTTAGTGCAAACACCCTGTAATGAAGCACACTACAGTGGTGGTACATGATTTCTTTAGTGCAAACACCCTGCAATGAAGCAAACTACAGTGGTGGTACATGATTTCTTTAGTGCAAACACCCTGCAATGAAGCAAACTACAGTGGTGGTACATGATTTCTTTAATGCAAACACCCTGCAATGAAGCACACTACAGTGGTGGTACATGATTTCTTTAGTGCAAACACCCTGCAATGAAGCAAACTACAGTGATGGTACATGATTTCTTTAGTGCAAACACCCTGCAATGAAGCAAACTACAGTGATGGTACATGATTTCTTTAGTGCAAACACCCTGCAATGAAGCAAACTACAGTGGTGGTACACGATTTCTTTAGTGCAAACACCCTGTAATGAAGCAAACTACAGTGGTGGTACATGATTTATTTAGTGCAAACACCCTGTAATGAAGCAAACTGCAGTGGTGGTACATGATTTATTTAGTGCAAACACCCTGTAATGAAGCAAACTACAGTGGTGGTACATGATTTATTTAGTGCAAACACCGTGTAATGAAGCAAACTACAGTGGTGGTACATGATTTCTCTAATGCAAACACCGTGTAATGAAGCAAACTACAGTGGTGGTACATGAATTCTTTAGTGCAAACACCCTGCAATGAAGCAAGCTACAGTGGTAATACATGATTTCTTTGGTGCAAACACCCTGCAATAAGCAAACTGCAATGATGGTCCATGCCTCATAAGGTGCGAAAAGGAGAATGAAGATGCTGATAATGATATGTTGTTTCTCGTGCAATAGTTCTGCTTTGTTGGCATCGAGGCACTTAGCTGTTCGATAGAACAAGTGAAATCGTTTACTGTAAGGAACTGTCGATCTTCTCATAATGTGAAATGAATTTGCAGGTGTTTCAATCTTCTCATAAAGTAAATATTTGTTTAGATCTTCTCATAAAGTCATTATTATTTTAGATCTTCTCATTATGTGAAATGACTTTGCAAATGTTTTATGCGTCTCATAAAGTCATTATTACTTTGGATCTTCGCATTATGTGAAGTGACTTTGCATTTGTTTAGATCTCTTCAAAATGTGAAATGACTTTGCATTTGTTTCATGTTCTCCTAATGTGAAATGACTTTGAATTTATGAATAATGTTGGGCGCTGCATTACCTGTTCCAACATTTGCCCTGCCCCCAAGCACACCATAGCAAGTGCCCCAATTTGCGATTGACACTTCTTTGAACGAAAACATAAGTATACTCATTTGCTTAACCAGCTATTGAACTAGAAAGCAAGGATGGAGAGAACTCTTTGATCATCACAATGTTTATATTTGACGGAGTGCCTGGAAGGGTTACCTGTAGAATAATTCTTGTTGTTTTTCAAAGTTGCATTCGTGTCACATGAAATACGTACCTCCATTTGTTTCCTCTGAAAGCTGTATTGTGTCTATCTGTAAGGCCTGGATTCCACACAGAATGTCGAGCTCTATAAATGTACAGTAGTTTTTGCTCTCTCGTGTAACGTCAATATATTTGCAATTTTAGGATTTATTTATTTTGTTTCTGGAAATAACAAATAAATAAAAAAAATTACTTATTAGTCGAATGCCAGGTGTTGCTACTTGTTTAGTCCTTTGCTTCATTTTCCTCCAAAAAAAACACAAGTGAGGATAAAATAATATAAAAATAGGGAGTGACTTTCAAACACCTGCAGAATTATTATTCTTATCTACCTTTCTGAGGCTGCGACTACGCACGGGTGTTTCAATCATGCACTTTTCAAATAAAACAAAGAGCTTTTATCTCTCTGGAAACAAAAAACAAAACAAAACACAACAAAATCAGATCGTGCACTAAGTTGTATGTTTGTTTTTCTCCAAGTGAGAATGTTTGCTAGCTGTACATTTTGCCGGACATACAAATATTAAACTGTGTCAGGTATTTGAATGTCTGTGTCACTTTTTGTTTGGTGTCGTCTGCTGAGTGTCGTAAAATTACTATTGTCAGCGAGAAACGAGATTCAGTGTCATGACAAGAATGGCGCTGGCTCGTTTTGGAGAAATGGCATACGACAAGTTGTACTGTGCACGCTGTACGTAAAACAGGGAAAGGTAACTCCCACAGCAGGTACTACCGTAGGGAAGTGAAGTGTTAGAGACTACAATATACAAGGTTCAGCTTCGAGAGGTGGGGGTGACTAGTTTCCTTCATCGCTGCTTATGCCTTCACTAACTCAATAGCAGAGGCAGGTACCCCTTTACATCTAGGTAGACTTTAGCGTGACGACACCACGTTTCGATATCGAAAAGTTTGCCACGAGAGGCAAGTGCTCTGAACGCTTAACCAATCATCTCGAGTATATATATATACAAGGTATATCAAAATAGGATGGTTCGCGTCAACGTCATGTTTCCGAAGTACATAGCACTTCTATCGTTTGTGCATTGTTGTTGCTGCTTAATTAGGACTGCTTAGCTTCTAGCTCTTTTGCAGCCACTACCAAGTTGAAGACTGCTTTGTATTTTCTACACTGTAGATCTAGGTTTTTCCTGTGACTTTTCTGCCATTCCAAACCGTCATGAGCTCCAGTTTCTCCAACGTTGTTTGCATTTAAAGGATCATCACATCTGGTCTCAAGCTAGGAGGAAGAAGCATGTGGCATACTGTCCATTCCCCGCCATCCAAGGGGGCTCTCCAAATATGCAGAGCTAAAATACTGTGCTCTGCCTCTGGGCTCTCCCAAGGAATTGTCACGTCCTACACAGAGCAATTTCCAGCTCTCCCTCCTATCATGAGGTTCATAGTGAGATCCTCCTATATGCAGCCAACCAGGTAAAAACCCAGGTTATTTCTGAATCACTAGTGACTCCTCCAAGCTTAATGTGCAATACTAGGTTCTCGACACGTTTCACCTCAGGAGGAATCCCTTGTTGTGTGTAGATGATTTCAAGGGTCAATTTTGAGTGGAATTAGCCTCACAGACAGAGGTTTACTTTCATATCTATACTATAGCGTCGTGCTTAGTTGGTGGTCATATACGGATGACTGCAGATGGGCCTCCATGCATGTCGTATGTGCGTAAGGTTGTTTATCGAAGAGCGATTTCCCTATGTTACGTTGTTTATATAAGATAAATTTATATGTGTTATGTTGTTTATAAAAGAGAAATATGTATGGATTTTGTTTATCAAAGATAAATTTCTATGTTTTATGCTGTTTATCAAATATAAATGTCTGTGTGTTATGCTTTTTATCAAAGAGAAACTTATATGTGGTATGTTGTTTATGAAAGAGAAATTTCTCTTGTGTGTTATGCTCAGAGGTATTACTAGGGTTGATGACGCCCTGAGTAAATAACAAAAATTGCGCCCCTTGAAAACTGTTATTTTATATATATATATATATATATATATGACTATGGGAATGCGCCCCTGAGCTGACTGCCCTCAGCTGCTTATTTTCCTGGTGCTCCTTTCGACGTTTTCTCCCCTCCTCTGCTTGTTGTGTGAGCCTCTCTTTGCCCAATCTGAGTTGGCGCCGTAAATAGCATCGCCACTTAGTGCGATCGGCAGCTTCATCCTCCCATGTTGCTGGATCCATGTCCAGTGCCCTCATATCTCTCTTGCACACATCTTTGAACCTCAGCTGTGGTCGCCCAACTGTTCTCCTGCCATCTGCTAGTTGTCCGTAGAAGATATCTTTTGGGATGCGACCATCTTCCATGCGGCAAACATAACCAAGCCAGCGAAGTCTGCGCTGTCTAAGCAGTGTATACATACTTTGAAGACCAGCACGTGACAACACCTCGACATTAGTCACTTTATCTTTCCACGAGATGCCGAGGATGCGGCGTAGACACCGTAAATGGAAGGTATTGAGCCTTCTTTCCTGCTTAGCATAGGTCGTCCAGGTCTCGCTGCCATATAGGAGTGTGCTGGTGACGCAGGCATTATATACCGCAGCTTTGGTCTTCATTGTGAGTTTGGGGTTTCCCCAAACACGCGATGTGAGGCGAGCAAAGGTAGCTGCAGCTTTGCCAATGCGGCTGTCGATTTCTGTATATATATATATATATATATATATATATATATATATATATATATATATATATATAAATATATATATATATATATATATATATATATATATATATATATATATATATATATATATATATATATATATATATATATATATATCCTACAATTACGCTTATATACGCATAAATGTGAAGTGGGATAAATTGGATTGTCATAAATGAAAAGTGGAATTTTTGCATTTTTTAACCATAAAATTGTGCCCTCCAAATTTCGTGCCCTACCTCCCTCACCCTAGTTACGCCACTGGTTATGCTGTTTATCAAAGAGAACTCACTATGTGTTATGGTGTTTATCAAAGAGAAATTGCCCTGTATTGTGTCTCTCATCAAAAAGGAATTTCCCTATGCTGTCTTGTTTATGGAAGAGAAAATATACCGGTATTGTTTGTTTCAGAGGAAATGCCAAGTGTAAATAAAAAAGAAACTCCCTGCTATTGTATTGCTATAGATGGGATTTTAACATATTGTTTATCAAACACATAATTACCTGTATTTTGTTATTTATCAAAGAGAAATATTTCACTGCTATGAGTTGGTTATGAGATTAATAGGATATTTTTAGATTCATTTGCTGGACGTTCAGTGTCGGAACAAAACGTTAAAAACTGACTTACACATTTACATATTCACTTGTTGGTCATTCAATGTCGTAACAAAACGTGAAAAACTGACTTACAACCTCAAACGTTAACAATTTTCCACCTCCATTTTATCGGTTGCTTGTATGGCATACCAGCGCCGTGTGGCAGAGTGGTTATAGCAGTTGCTTTTCCAGGCAAAGTGATCGGTTTCGAAACCCGTAATCGTGCTACTCCAGTGACTCTGATCTTGAGTTATTAAAGCAAAGGCAGCGAGGACGGGAACCGGTCAGCCCCCCTTTCCACCTCATAAAATTGAGACCTAGTTTACTGAAGTCTCTAACACTTCACTGCCCTACGGCACTATTGCTATGGGACTGCCATTACCTTTTTTAGTGTGATGTACTAGTAGTTACATGTCGCTGGCAACCTCATCATATAAAACAACATTCTACAGAAACTACTGCTGCAAGAGCAACTGAATGTTTTGTGTAGGCTTCCTGTAAGGGAAAGGGGGGGGGGGGCTGTAGTGGTTGATCCATGCTCCATAAGGAGCGAAACTAAAAATGCTGATACTATAGTGCGTTTCAAAAAGATCGGTCGACGATTGACTTCAAATATCTCCATATTCCTTGCACTGATAAACATGATTTTTTGCATGTGGTCTTATATTTTCAATGTCCCAAAGTTTTTATAAAATTCAATGTTGCAGGTAGTGTTCTTTTCTTGCAATGGCTAATTCCTTTGATCTTTTTTAACGAAGTAATTATTTTGTCCTGGAAGAAAATAATTTACCGTAAATGACGCAAGTTGCATATTTTCGGCATAGGCGTCTATACAATTCGAATGTTAGAGGGGTTTGTTAATTGATTACTACGTGAGGTCCGTTTTTATTTCTTCGAAATATTTGAGAGAATAATAACGCCTATTCGTTGTAAATGTTACTTTTTAAACTAAAACGTGAATGGATGCATGAAGAGGTGAAAGTACTGTGTATGTTAAAAATAGTAGTGAAATCGTGGAGATAAAAAGGAAATGAATTGGTTTACATATACACATAGATGGAGGAGAAAACATATAATAAAACATATAAGGTATTTACACACTTATTCTGAGTCAGACGAGTCTAACATATTGATGACTATTCTCGGCTGAACGAACGACAGTCCATCTTTTTTCCAATAGTCATTTTCCTCTTTTAAGACATGGTCTTCACACTTACACCAATAATCTTTGTCTATCTGCGAGAGGGCGGCATATGTTAGTTCTTTCATATTGCATAGTTTGAAAGTTTTATTTTTAGCTGCCACCTGTCCTTTAACTTTTGTCCAAACGAGTTCAATTGGATTTAAATGTGAATGATAAGGTGGCAGTCTCAAACACATATGACCATGCTATTGAATCAACTTGTCTATATGGAATATCTTGGTCTTTTGTGATTTCTTAACAAGGGACAGTAATTCATGTTTCAGAAACCCCTCGTTAAATGGAATGTCTTCTTTTCTGAGCCAAATCTTTATAGCATCTTTTGTACTCGAATATTGTCGTAGATTTTTGATAGGAGAATTAAGACTTGGGTTGGTCCCTTCTGATTTGATTTGAATAAGTGATGGTCATAGTGAGAGATAGTAATAGCAATAGATTTCCACGAGTAAGATGGTAGACTGTGGTAGAGGCTGTCTCTGAAATCGAGAAATCTTCTCTCTTTCACCTATCTTCTACGACAGATTTAGAGGAGTCAGACAGTCTAAACACATGTATATATATTACATATATAGTTCTATCCACTCACGTGCACGCACATACAAGACGACAGTTAGACGTACAGACGTGGGAAAACTATAACAAATGATTATATAGATATTCTAGAACGAGCTGACCAACACGCTGATTAAGTTTAAGGGCAGTTTAATTATCAATATAAACTTCCACCACCACAACATCCAAAATTTACATCAAATATATATATAAATAAGCATCAAGTCAATGAATTGCTACAAAAAAGATATAGACCCACTGGTATGATCTTCCCTCGATGTTTAGCCCACAGTCCCGTTAGGAGAAAGATGATAGCCCCAAAGAGTCACGGATACATATGATTTGGTCTAATATTTCCCCCTTTTAAGGTATGGACAGACTTGATATCTCTGATCTATTCTAAGGGAAAATATGGTTAGCAATACTTGCATAAAGAAAGTTAAGACAGCAAAATTAGTGCCAAATTACAACAATAAAGAAACACTCAGACCTGCATTCACTCTATTTACTCAGCCGTGACCACGTGCTCTCTTGCATACTTACAGCTTTGTTAACAGCATCTGGAAACATAATTTTTAGGACATTCACATACAGAATCGTCAATGGCAGTCTTTGACCAAGAAATCCCCAGTTCCAAAAAGACGGGTTGAATTCTCTGCTTCAGGGAACGATTCCTTGGGTGTTCTTATTTTTCGGATGTCTGTTTAGGTCACATTAAAATTGTCCAGGCACGAACATTAACAACGAGCACAGTGTCAAATAGCTTAGGTTTCTAGAAATGAGGAATGTCAGATCGGTGTCTTCTTTCAGGTTAGGACTTTATTTGGTCACCACACCACTAGTCAACAGTGTCGGAGTGTTACTGGCGTTAATATGTTACTTGCCGCATGGGCTAAAAGGTACTTGCAGTTTTATTCTCTCAACACAGAACTACTAAGAACTAAAACCACTTCGACCAACTAATGCCCTCTATCATCAACAGAGATACTTAGAAATCGAACATTCAATTCGACCAACTAATTGCTTCTATAACAGAGATTCTTAGGGCTCGAACGTAGGTTGTTCTAGTCTAACTGCGAAGTTACTGAGTGCGTGAAGTCAGGTTTCCAACTCTAGTTATATCTATGAAACGGACAAAGATGTGCGCTATAGCGAGACCCCGAAATCGTCTCCCCTGCTCTTAACACTTACGTTAACTTAGACGCTGCTCATAACTGCCAAACGTGCGTCTTCACACCTCCACGACTATTCTCATTCCTGAGCAATGCATGAGCGCGCCGTTCACACCTCAAGAACTCAGCCGAAAACCCCTATGTCCGGTGAAAATGTAGACGGTAAGTCTCATTAGGTGGCAGTTTCCACACTTCACCGAGCAACTTAGCCGTAAAACTACTTGTCAGATGGAAATACCAGACAATATGTCTCCTCATCATGTCTGACAGAGTGAATTCTCACACGTTTATGTCGAGAATCTAGCCCAAGAGCGCTGTGTCATGAGAGAAGTATAGACACCTGTCTGCTTTCTGTGTCTGACCATATGAATATTCACAGTTCCTCGTCTGACTGACATCTACGTAATAGAATGCGTATCAGTATGAGAAAGAAAAACGGTAAAGTGAGAATGGAAAGAAAATATTTTTCGCAAACGAACGAATGCGAAAAATACAGGAAAAGGATAAAGAGTGATAATAAAATAGAGGACATGGGTGGAAGAAAGAAGAGAATATAGAAAATTTATTGATCATAATCTCTATGCGACAAATATGTCGGGATTTTGTCTTCTTCTGCCACAGCGTTGTGGTATGATACGTTGTCCATTATCAGACAGGATGGTCTGTCTAGGGACGGAAGTAGAGTACGAGGGGCGTTCAGAAAGTAATGCACCACATCGTTTTTCTCAGGAGCTGTTTATTCAAAAAGCATGAAATTTATACACAATATACATGGATATGTCATGTAAACATCGGTATTATTCAACATAATCCCCATCAACTTGTACGGCTTTATTCCAGCGCAAAACAAGTGCATGTATTCCTAGCCCGTACCAGATTTTGTCTTGATCATGTAGCCATTTCTTCGCTGCATGAATCACTCCTTCATCATTTTCAAACCTTGTCCCACGGAGTGCATCTTTAAGTGGACCAAATAGATGAAAATCAGAGGGTGCCAAATCGGGACTATAGGGTGGATTGGGTAGTACAGTCCAACCCAATTTGGTGATTGCTTCCCGTGTTGCCAGACTTGTGTGAGGGCGCGCATTGTCGTGAAGGAGAAGCAGGTCTGCTGGATTCTTGTGCGGCCGAACTCTGCAAAAACGTTGATTGAGTTTTTTCAATGTCTTAATGTAAGCTTGCGAATTGATTGTCTCTCCTCTTGGCATAACGTCCACAAGAATCACACCTTCAATGTCCCAAAAGACAGTAATCATGACCTTTCCAGCTGAAGGAATCGTCTTGAATTTCTTTCTTCTTGGTGATTGTGGATGATGCCACTCCATTGACTGTCTTTTTGTCTCAGGTTCAAAATGATGTGCCCAGGTTTCGTCACCTGTAACGATCTTAGCCAAAGAGTTCTCTCCATCAGCATTGAAACGCTCCAACAATTCAGAAGAAATTGCTTTCCTTTGCAATCGGTGGTCATTTGTGAGACTTCGAGGAACCCATCTTGTGAAAACCTTAGAAAATCCGAGAGTTTTTATAACTGCATTTGCACTACCAATGCTGACTGACAGCTGTAAGGCCAATTGTTGAGTAGTGATTCACCTGTCAGTAAGAATAATGCCCTCAGAGCATTTCAACATTTCTGCGTTGGTGGCTGTGGCAGGACGTCCACAGCGCGGCCGATCAAGCAGCTCCGTATCTCCACTTCCTGATTCTTTGATTCTCTGAACCCAGCGACTGACTGTACTCCTGTCGACTGCAAAACTTCCATACACATCACATAGACGCTTGTGAATATTCACAACAGTTTCCTTCTCTGCAACGAGAAATTCTATCACAATTCGCTGTTTATAACGCAAGTTGCTAACACGCTCCATTTCAACGGTTTAGGGCAGCCGTATTATTTGGCTGGTTGCAGTGCAATTTGGTACACACAATTAGCACATGCCATATTTGAGGTGTGCAAAATTTCATGCTTCTATCTTCATTATTAGCTGAGAAAAACGATGTGGTGCATTATTTTCTGAACGCCCCTCGTATTTTCAATCCACTCTCTAAATATGTTACCGTTCATCTCGGTATGATAGTCCCGGTTGTCCGTATAATTGGAAGTGAAAATAAGTACAGCATTTTTCACTAGCCCATTATGTCTGCTGCCTGCATGTGCCATTATTAGACGTTGTCCTTTTCCACTGGGTACAAGAAAAATTTTCCAGAGGACCTCATCAAAAAATTAAAAGACGTTTATGGAGAAATGTTCGACTATGTAAGATTGAAGAATGAACTTGTTGTACTTTATTGTTCTGATGAGTTCTGCAACAAGTCATTTCATGAGTTACTGCAGTTCTTAGCTGAAAATGATCTCAGTTCAGGCTTTACAGAAGTGTTCAAACTGGCAGAATTGATAATGACAATTCCAGCAAATACTGCTTCTGTAGAAAGATCGTTTTCAGCTTTAAGCGAATCCACAGTTCACAGATCTACAAAGGGTCAAGATCGACTCTCCAGTCTCAGCCTATTGTCCATTGAAAAGGAAATTTTGAGCAAGGTTAGATTGAAGAATACATTTTACGATGCTGTAACAGAGAAATTTATGCAATAGGAAAGAAGAATAGATCTCATCTTCAAGTGAAACCTGTAAGTGAAAATATGTATTATTTAGTTAATGTTTTTCATCCAGCCGAATAACTGTCGTTGCGTAATTGAATATAGTTGGATTTTAAATTAAGAGGGGAAGGGGTAAATAGTAGGCGTACATATTCATTTTAAGTAGCAGCACGCCTAGCTCGCATTACCAGGATACGCCACTGTAACTGAACGCACCGGAAGGATCAATGTAATGTTCAAAACAGTGCGGCAGTGAGCTGAAGCACGGTGAAAATCGCGTAAAATACGTTCAAGATGTTAAATCGAAATAGCTCCCAAATATGAAGGGGTAAGCCCTTTCAATACACGGTTGGACTAGGAGGTGGTCGATTTTGTATACTTTAAATAAAGAAAATTTAAAACCATAAGTTTGTTAACGAGGAAAAAAAATGTTCCACTCGGGACATAGCGATCATTAGGTCATATGCAAAGTTGCAATAATTACGATCAAGTGGTTGCAGAGATATTGAATATTAAACAGCGGCAAACATTGTGAAACGTTTTTTTAGAGCCCCTTAAATCTATAGATCTAGGGGCACTAGCTGATACTAGTAGTCAAATTTCGAAACATAAAAATGAACCTGCCACGAAAACACTGCCCTGCCCTAGAGAGGCGACGTAACTCTACCTTACCTTTCATGATTTGAAACTGTCTTACCTTGAGCGCTGCAGTAAGTCTCACAAGGATGGGTCACCTTTTATGTCTTTATATATATTTTTTTTCAACTCTGCCTTCCCTACTTGACATTGCATGTTTTATTCCCTTGCACTCCTTGTCAAATGCCGTGAGAATCTTGTGTGTGCATGCCATGAATGGATTTTCCCCTGCTGAGATAAGATCCAGGTCGGTATCAAAAGAAAATCATTCAAGCAGGTGGATTAACGATGTTTTTAGAGATGATATGGTGACAAGGTGTGGTGCCGAAATCAAGGAATGAGGAGGTACGGGTTGCGTTAAAGTAGCTGGTAGACCTTTTCAGGGCATCTTCAAGTTGTCAGATAGATACTGTTAGTCCTTTTCAGGACTTAGTACATAACGTGGAACTCCAATTAACAGAGTTCACCTATTTTGAATGGCAAATTGAGCTCTGATATAACCAACGGAACGAAGGAACGAACTTTATTTTCAGAGGGTTTAGAATTGGGCACGTAGGCCCGTCTGACATTCTGCCCTTCCTTTCTCTTACCTTTCATACTAAACTCATTTATTCTTACATGCATGTTACATATCAATTTCAAGGAATTCAACGTTGTAAACTCAAAAAAAATAGCACACTCACATTAACTACTTATAAAAGTTAGTTGCTTATCCTTTACAGGACGTGGCAATCAACCCCAGCTTTTATTGGCTGTTTGTGATTTTTCTAGGCAATTTTTTTCATTCAGTAGTTTGCCATTGCTTTCTGAACGGTACGGCGCTTATACCATTGTTAAAAATCCACACAAAGCGATCTGCTACCAAACCGCCTGCAGCAGGTTTCGAACCTGGTATATCTGGATTATGAAACTGCGTTCATATCCATTAGGCCACAGACGCCGACAACTACTTATAAGCATGACATAAAATATATTGAAAAGTACAAACATCGTCATTAGAATCTACTGACATAAGTCTAGGTTGAAAGAGTCTTGCCTCGCCACAAGAAGGTCAAACCCGCAAGGAAAAAAAATGTTCTAGTCAAAGGGGTTACCACACAAATTATAAAGTAGAATTGTTTCTCTCTTTTTTCTCTTCTCCTTTTCTTTTTTCTTGAGATAATACCCCGGATCCTGTTTTAGTCAAAATGGTATCATCCCACATATCCTATAGTATACTTCCTTCTCTAGTTTTTAATTCTTCTTCCCATTTCCCTATATAATTCCATGTTCTGGTCAGAGGAGGCCCCGCATATATCACAAAGTATAATTCTTTCTCTGTGTCTTAATATCTTTCTTTTCTAGAGGTAATTCAGAGCATACACTGTTCTGTAATATAATGTACCATTTTAAAAACCCATATTTAAAATAAAAAATAATCAAATTAAAAATCTTGGCACAGCAATACGAAGATTAAAGCATTTCTATTTTATCATTTTCCACCTGTCTAGACAAGGGGGGAAAAAAAAAATTAAAACGAAAATGTCAACAAAAAATGTATACCTTCCACGTTTTCTTTATTTGAAACATAACAGCCATTCAACGCCATTGATTGTCACTGATGAAAATATTTTTACATACAGTCTACGAATCTCTGACCATTGAAATTGCATGCAAATATCTTTATCTAGAACATCAGATATGAGAACTGAATTACCGTATGTCTTAGCAAACCAAGATACAGTATATCATATTCTAGTTTATACTGATTTGTGATGTTAAAACAAAATTGAATACTGTGCATTTTTCATTCACTCATTCATCTCCCTCCAACTTCTCTTGGAGCATAGGCCTTCAACAAACCTATGCCAGGACCTCCTGTCACGTGCCATCAGCTCATAGTCTTATCATATATTTCTTGTCTCCAGTTCTCTTCTCCGTGTGTATTTATGTCTCCATCTACCTCTATTACCCAGGGGGTATCGGAATAAGGCCTGGTAATACTGTCAACCGGTTTCCTCAGTGTGTGTCCTATCCATCTTCAGCGACGTCTTCTGATCTCCTCTTCCACTGGCACTTCTTTGATTCTTGTCGCCAGTTCAACATTATTGAGCTTTTATAGAACCATTTAATCCTTGTATTCTACTCAATCAATCAATCAATACCCTTTAGCTCCCCCAGGAGCATAGGCCTTCAACAAACACATGCCAAATCCTCCTGTCCTGTGCCATCCGCTCAAGTTCTTTCCGTTTTTTCCTCATCATTTTCACCTCTGTATCCAGTTATCTTCTCCATGTGTTTTTGGTCTACCTATGCATCTCTTTCCCTGTGGATTCCAGAACCATTTAATCCTTGTATTCTACTCTATCAATCAATCAATACCCTTTAGCTCCCCGAGGAGCATAGGCCTTCAACAAACACATGCCAGAACCATTTAATCCTTGTATTCTACTCAAGCACCGATTTATGAACGTCTGTAACTTCTTGGTTGTTCTTTTTGTTGTTCCCCATGTTTCACAGCCATATAATATTACTGACATGACGTAGACCAGGCACGACGTAAAATAATTAAATCCAATCCTGTCACAGATTAAAAGACAAATAAGAAGAAACATCAAGTATCCGCTATGTTCATGAACACAAAGGTGTAGGTAGCACTTTTATGTTACTAAGTACGGTATTACCTTCATAAAATGCTTTTTTTCTCGATGAGCAATAAAAAGTAAAACAGGCATTAAAAAGTTATACCGCATAATTTACAATGGTTTGTCATGCATGAAGCTCTGAACTCCGATAAGCACTCCAAGGCGTGCGTCTCAAATAGCTTGTGACAGAAAAAATGTGCAGCACCTGGCCTTCTCGTGGCAAACCCGTTTTAACTGAGAGGAGAAGAAGCGAAGACGAGACTCTAACGTCTTATAACCAGACTGCTTTATACAGATGGTACTCGTTATTTTTGAGTGACAGCTTATCTGGAATCGCTTTCCAAACCTCCTGCGGCCTTGTCGGTGAAAACTGTTTTTAGAGTCAAAAGCTGGTGAAGTAATACACACAGAAATTCAGCGGAAGGCAAAGGGACACCACCGTTTTATTATCACTAGTAAAAATCAGATTTCTTTAAGTGTCTCTGCTCTGAAAGAAGCGTTTTATGGATGGCAGGTGTTGTTATATTTTGTGAGTGATATGTCAGTGAGCTGATTCTGTTTGTTTGTGGCTGAGAGTGAATTGATCTTTTACTAAGTAAGTCCCCCGTGTTTGTGGGCTGATCATGTGATAGGAATGAGACATAATGATTGGTTGAGAGAATCAGAGGTTGGAAAGATAGCGAGAATGGGAAGTCACCGAGTGAATGCCTTGACAAGGAGAAATATGTACTCAGGGGGAGGGAGAGAGAGAGAGAGAGAGAGAGAGAGAGAGAGAGAGAGAGAGAGAGAGACGGAGAGACGGAGAGAGACAGACAGAGTGCGTGTGTGTGTGTTTAAAGCCGGCGTATCAGAACTCTATAACTGATACAATGTCTCAAGCAGGTCTAGTATGTGGGTGGTTGCTGAGATAAGTTGGTTTCGACAAATGTATCGTAATAGTTTCTTCTGTGGAAGAACTGAAGAAGGTCTATGTACTGTACATTTATTTTGAGCAACTAGGATGGCTGTTTATTGTCTACTCCAGACCTAGATGTATTTTTGGATGTACAACAGAAGTTTTATGAGTATTTCTTGAGAGACTTATTTTCTAATAGTAAACTTTGTGTACTGTGGTTAAGTTCTCTTGTTGAGTGTTTTCACACGATTTAAAAATGGAGGTTGCAATCAGTCTTTGGAATTCCATAATATGTGTGTTACGTACATTTATTACCTAAGGGGGTAGTCTTCGGTCCTGCCAAATGTACGCACCAGTCTCAATATAGTTATATTATTTGTGCGGTCGAATGATTCGCGCACTGACGTGAACAAAGCAGGGTGAGTTGCTTTGGGACGCACGGGTAACCTAGTTGAGTAGTTTCTGACGTCATGATTTGGAGGGGCAACATGGACCTTGTTTATGTCCGTGAGTGATATATTATTATTGTATTTCATGGCACGTTTATGGAAGCCATTTATTCTAGTGATCTGTATTGGTCTTCAGGTCGAAACCAATAGCAGTAATGTCACGTAAGTTATCGCCCCACTTCTTTGTATGCTGTATTGTAAGGCCGCTCTTATACTTGTCTAGCGGGAATATGTTATTCCTAGAATGGACCTACAGAGTCGTTAGCCTTTAGGATTCGTATCGTAGAAGAAGGATTCCTACGAGTGGAAAGAAGTTAATTTGATTGCAGTATTCATATGTGTAAACGCCTTTATAGTAATGCCAAAGTCGTGGCATGGATACCGAGAGGTTAGCCAACATGAAATACTAACCTAGATGTATCTCTATGTATGTACCCTTAATATGATGTTGAACAGACGGAATGAGAATTGAAGTCTTGGATCAAGACAGTTTTATTGCATGAATGCAGGATTCAGTGGGTTTGAGATTTGTGTACCCAATTGGATGTCCTTCGTAAAGGTCAACGGACATTCCCTTGCTGTTAAAACCTAGTATGAATATTATTGGATTCTTATTACTTACGTGAGAGAGGATTTTTGATATGAATGACCAGAGATGTATCGTTTTATCGGAACTGTCACTACTATGTATAAATTGTTCATCGTACCTGTCAAGGAACATTGTACCGTCTTGTCAAACGTCTTCGTACCACGTAATAAATTATAATAACTTTACCGACGAGTTGAGTATGATCATGTTGGCCTGATTTGCCTTCCACTCGTTGAAGTTCTGTTAGATAGCTCTTCATCTAATTTTCATTCTACATTCGCGTCAAGATGCTAGTACATTGGTACATTTGCTACTAGCTATCATGTTACCCAAAAAGAGCGCTCAACAGTAAATGGTATGCCAGTGTGGTCTGGAAATCAATAATTTCAAAGGAAACGTACCCTATACAAGTATCGGTTGAATGGAAGATCTGAACTTTCAAGGCGACAACATCTTGGAATCTACTGTGTTGGTGAATCACAATCAACTTACGGACAGGGTCAAGGTCATCAATCAACATCCACGTCAGGTTGTACAGTGACTGACTACCTTGGAATCACCTCTTCGTCAGTATTGCGTGCGAGCTGTGGTCTAATACTCAGAACGAAGTATTTTATCCTCAAACGTACATCCACGGAGACGAGGCACATTGATTTTTTACCTGCACGCGAGATGAGTATAACGTGTTTTCGTTGTACCCTTTATTACGTTTAGCTGTGCCTCATGTAGTTATGTCCACATTTATATTTTTCATGTTACATGTTATATGTGTTGTATTCTTCGTGGGAGGTAGGGAGGTTGATCTGACGAACGAGATCCATCTCGAAGCCAATTCGGGCTCTTCGTCAGACGCTCTGTAGGGCTCATTTTGTAAGTTTCAATTGAGCGATAATTCCGGTACAAGGCTAGAAACCTTGCCGAAGTTCCGATCGCTAGTTGTCCCTTATAACAGTATCTGTTTAGCTGTTTCGTCACGTTTTTTAATTGTTGTTTTCGTAGTTATTTTTACTCGTATTTAGTTTTATGATGAATTTTGTTTGTATTATGCATCCGTCTAATCTTCCTGTCGTTCAGTTTTTTACAAAGCATATGTTTTTACACTGTGTTGTCAATTGTCTTGTGCATTATTGGATCGTAGATGTCATCGTAATTTTTTACGACATTCTATTTTAGTTCCACATTTTTATTTTATTTGATTTCTACGACTGTAGTCATTTGTCTTGATTATCGTGTCGTGTCAGTATTGTGCTATTGTCTGTCACGTTATTGCTTTCACACCATTACATGTTATAAATTACATTATTAATTATTAATATTATTGCCTATTATATAACTTGATTTTACCGTTCTAGGACAGGAACGAAGACCACTAGTTGTAGTAACACTTTTAAATAGTATTATTACATAATAATATTGAATAATGTCTACCTTAGACTATTTCATTAAGCAAGCAAAAGCTCTTCAGATGGCTCCTGATGAAGTAAAAGCATTTGCACTTGCAGAATATAAGAAAGCTCAAGACATAGAAGCCGAACAGAGAAAGTTAGAAACTTTAAGACTAGAAAAACTTCAATCTGAGTCTGTGGAGAATGAGAAAAAAATGAGACTAGCCGCTGAATTAGAAGAAAAACGATTTCAGCGAGAGGCAGAACATAAGCAAAAGGAGGCTGAAGAAAGACTTAGAATTGAAATGGAAGTTAAACAAAAAGAAATGCAAGAAAGAAGATTAATAGCTGAACAAAATACATTACGACTTCAGCTTGAGATGGAAGAGAATGATAGAAAACGACAGCATGAACTGAAATTAGCAGAGTCAGAATATGAGAGACTTAGGTTAACTCAGGAAGCTAATTCTCAGAGAACTTTTGAAAGCCAAACTTCATCCAGACATGACCATTTTAAGGAAATTCACCTTAAATTACCAAAATTTAATCCCCCGTCTGATGACGTGATATTCTTCCTAGATAGGTTTGAGGCCACTTGTGTGTCTTATAACGTGGATAAAACACTGTATTGCACATATTTATCCAGGTTACTTACTGGGGATGCTTTAGCAGTTTATCATACTACCAGTATTAATGAGAAGAATGATTATAATGCTCTTAGAGCCGCACTTCTGAAGAAATTTCAAATGTCAGAAGATGAATACCGATTAAGATTTCGTACATTGCTACCGCAATCAAGCAGAAATTTCAGTGATTTTCTGTCACAAATACGACTCACCCTCGAAAGATGGATCGAATTATCCAAAATTGAAAAGTCGTATGAAGGTCTCTTCGATTTACTGATGCGCGATAAGGTACTATCGTCTGTAAATCCTACATTTCTCGCATTTTTACACGAACGGAAACCTTTATCAATGAAAGATTTAGAAGAACATGCAAAAAATTTTTGCACTGCTCACCCAACCATGGATCTGAGTAATGCACATATTAAGAGTGAATTGCCTGTTGCTTTTGCAGCACAACAAAACAATTTTTTCACGCAATCGTTCCTTTAGTACTGACAGGTATGTCAATAAGGGAAATAATTACAATTTTAACAATGATAACGTTTACAAAGGGAAGCAATTTCAACAATCTGCTCCATTTAATGTTTCTTGGAACCAAGCTCACAGATCGCGAGATTTTGGTAACAATAATTTTAAAAAAAATCAAGGACATTATAATAAACAAAAACTGGAGATCAAAATCTCAGGGTTCACAAAACAGACAATTTTTTGGAAATAAACCATTTAACCAACATCATAACGATCATTCTACAAATTATCGGACTCATCCAAATTTTAACTCAGGCAGAAACTACAATTGTGGCAATTTTAATGACAAAAATCACAATCGATCGCGCCGACGAGATAGATCGTTGAGTAATACACATAGACATTCTAATGTCGCTTTAAGTGATACACAGGCTAACATTGAACAGGGTAAAGTAGCTGAAACTCACAATGCTATGTCTTGTTCTCTTGATTGTACCCAGGTGAAAGACTGTCCAGAATGCTCGACTCTTTTCCAGCCTAAGGCGATCACGACGCTGCGTTGCGGACATACCTTGCCTAGTCTACCTGCAGTCTGTACGGCCACTGCTGCGTCAGTACACCAGGGACAGGGCTCTCTTATGTTTAACAAGGGATTTGTCAATAACATTTCATGCTCTATCCTATTTGACTCAGGTTGTAGCACTGTGGGCGTCCGGACTTCGCTGATCAACCCAAGTTGTGCCACGGGCAGGGTTGTCAAGTGTGTGACTTTTGGTGGCACCATTGAAACATTTCCCACCGCTATTATTGACCTTAACACACCATTTTTTTTCAGGAAAGATCCAGGCATGTCTCCTTCCGAATCCAATTTGTGACGTAATACTGGGTCGCATACATGGTATAAAAGAGTGTACACCACAGCAAATTGCTGAATGGGAAGAGCGACATATTCAAACTGCAAATGCAGTAGTCTAGAGCGCAAGCTACTAATATGTCGCATGATACACCTATTGAACCACAGTTCATACTACCAGTGATGATGATGCTCCTATTTCACGGGAGTTGTTTGCAACATTGCAAAAGAATGATGATTCATTAAAAAAAATTTTCATTATGTGAACAAAAAGAATACCAGCAACAAACTTGCAAAATCTAGACATGACTTTATACTTAAAAATGGGATTTTGGTTAGAGTAATACGGGAAAAGGATTCATCCTTATGTTATCAGATCTTAGTCCCATCCTCTATGAGATCTCGTATATTACGACATGCGCATGACTCGCAATGTGCGGGCCATATGGGTTTTTCGCGTACCAAATCCAGAGTGCTTTCGGCATTCTACTGGCCAGGCGTCCATAGGGACATCACTCTCTACTGTCGGTCTTGTTTGATATGTCAGGAAGTTAAGGTACGGGGTCCATTTCATGCGGCTCCTATTCAAGCTGCGGACATCCCGATTAGACCATTTGATAAAATGGCTATAGACATTATTGGTCCGATGCTTCCATCTGCTAGAGGGCATACGCATATTCTTACGTGCATTGATATGTGCACTCGTTGGCCTGAGGCCATCCCTCTCAAGAACACTTCATCTGCCAGTGTGGCAGAGGCATTGATGTTAATCTTCTCACGCATTGGTTTTCCACGGAAAATCTTGTCGGATCATGGGGTTCAGTTCATTTCTGAATCCATGTCTCAAGTTATGAAGACATTAGGTATAGACAGATCTCTTAGTTCTATTTATCATCCGATGTCAAATGGGTTAATTGAGCGTCTCAATAGGACACTCAAGCAGTTGTTGGGTAAGATGACCCAAGACCATCCCCAAGACTGGGATCGGGTCATACCCGCGGCTCTGTTTGCGTATCGCGAAGTACAAAATCAAGCCACGGGGTTTTCTCCATTCCAGCTAGTTTTTGGCATGCAACCACGCGGTCCGATGTCGTTAATCCACGACTTATTGGTTGACGAGAATATTGCAGAGGAAACTCAATCCTCTTATGAGTATGTGATCTCTCTGAGAAAGAGAATCATAGATGCTTGTAGACTAGCTACTGCATCATCTGAACAAGCCAAAGAAAAAGCTCGTCTATTTGCAAACAAGTATAGACGTCTTCGCCAGCTCATACCTGGTGATGAAGCTTTTGTCTTACTACCTGCGCATAACAATCGTCTTTTAATTACCTGGAGAGGTCCTTTCAGGATCATCTCAAGAATATCCGATGTCGACTACATCGTTGATGTTAATGGTAAACATAAAACCTTCCACATTAACATGTTGAAGGAGTATTACTCACGTCCTGATTATCTACAGTCAGTGTTCCAGGCAACTGACGATCCTACACCTCCTATTCAACACTATTCTAGTTTGTCTGTCATCCAAGAAGAAGAATCTTCTTTCGATGATGTACAACTACCAATACCAGTTGTACCACTCCATTCCACTGAGAAATGGAATGATGTTACAATCTCATCTACTCTTTCGGCTGATCAACGTCAGCAAGTCTCTAATATTCTACACTCGTATGAGGATGTCCTCACTGACATCCCAGATCATACGTCAGTCATCCAACATGACATTATTCTGACTGACGATACGCCTATTCGAGTTCGCCCATATCCTATCCCTTTACACTTTCGTGATAAGGTTGATAAGGAATTGGATGAGATGCTTCAATTAAATATAATTGAACCATCTTCATCACCATATTCTTCTTCTATGGTAATCATTAGGAAGAAGGACAACAATATACGTCTTTGCGTAGATTACAGGAAATTAAACAAAGTTACAAAATTCGATGCGGAACCGTTACCTCTTTTAGACGACTTATTGGAGAGGTTATCTCATGCCACATTCTTTTCGAAATTTGACCTTTCAAAGGGCTATTGGCAAGTGCCACTAACTCCTAAAGCAAAGCCATTCACCGCTTTCTCGACGCCACGGGGTCTTTTTCAATGGAATTTTATGCCATTCGGACTAATGAATGCGCCAGCTACCTTTGTACGCATGATGCGCCGCATATTGTCTCATCGTCCCGATGTCATTACTTATATAGATGACATCTGTCTTGTCAGTGACTCTTGGGATGAACATATTCATGGAGTAAAAGCTTTACTGTCTACCTTACGAGATTATAACTTAACAGCAAAACCTTCAAAGGCTTTTGTCGGTTTTCATGACATCTCATTTCTGGGTCACCGCATAGGTCATGCTTTCATGTATACAGAAGACAGTAACGTCTCTAAAATTTTAAACATCTCAGCACCTAAGACAAAAAAACAAGTTAGGTCTATTTTAGGACTAATACAGTTCTATTCAAAATTCATCCCTCATTTGTCTACTATAACTGCACCTTTTTCGTCTCTACTGAAAAAAGGCACATCTAATGTAATAAAGTGGTCGCAGGATCACCAAACGGCGTTAGACTATATAAAACGATTTTTTTCAAAAGAACCTTTTTTGAGGTTGCCTAACAAAAATCTCACTTTCATTCTTCGCAGTGATGCATCTTCTTACGCTATTGCTGCAGTTTTGATGCAGGAATATAACGGCACCTTATTTCCGGTGATGTACGTGTCCAGAAAACTTACGGAGAGCGAACTCAAATACTCCGTTCTGGATAAAGAGCTCCTCGCGTTAGTGTGGGCAATCACAAAACTGGAACGTTACCTCCTTGGCTCACACTTTGTGGTGGAATCTGATCAAAAAGCTCTTACCGCACTGAACTCTAAGAACGTCAAATCATCGAAGTCAGCGCGTTACACTATAGCGCTTCAACCATTCAATTTTGAAATACGAGCTATTCCTGGAGTGAAGAATGTGTTCGCAGACTGTTTGTCGAGATGCCCAAGCGAACTTGTCGAAACTAAACCACTTCCAGATGTTGAAACATCCTCACCGATAACATGAATAACTGTGTACATTTTCATTGATTATACATCTATAAAGACTGATCATATAACTGAAGTATTCGTATAAATATATCTTTCAGGATATACTTACTTATAGATTATAACATTACTTCTTGTGTAGTAACGTTTTATTAAAACGGGAACAGTGGTATTAGAATAACATTTTATTATTACGGCAACATTGACAAATATACATTTGTTATTCCTATGGAACATATTACACTACATATCGTGTTCGAGAATATATTTTATCGTGTATGGAACATTGAGAACATCGTCTCATCGATTACTAACTAGTTGTAACTGAACATTGACAATGAGTGATACTGGAATTACTTAGAATATATTAGTAACTGGTTATTTGTTAGTAATTAAGAAATATATAAATTACTATAATTCAATTTAATCTATTTAATTAATTATGGATCACACATATACTAACTTTTTTAGTTGTCACGTAATACCTGCATTCACGTGTCTTAGTTATGATATCTCACTGTTAAGATCACTAGTCAACCATACTAGTGTTAGAAAACATTAAGGGTGTTGATTCTTAAAGTCTTTAATTTTGCATTGCTTCATTTTTGCACATTGTATTTTCAATTTTTCTGTTTTATTGATTCTCTTGTCATTGATTATCATCAGTGTTGCTGTTCATTTTTATTTTTGAAATCATATGTTTCGAATTTTTTTTTAAGAAAACTTAGTTGAATTTTATTATCATCTTTTTTTTAATGGTTTTTTCATTTTCATTGTCAACTTCTTTTACTTCGAATATTACCACATCGTTCCAAAGTAGGTCGATGGTGGATGTGTGCTTTAATGCATACTATCATTTAGTTATATTGATTTCGTTTAATATTCTTTTTGTGGCCGTGTACATAGTTGTTCCTTTGGAAACAGACTATATTCTTACAAGACAGAGGAAGCACAGACCACCCCATAATTTTATATTTTATGAGAAACAGAAAATAATAAATAGTGTCACATATTAGGGTAGAGTCGCTTCTACACGCCATTTCTAATAATTGGGTGATTTCCCCTGACCAATCGGATAGCTCAGATTTACCCCGGGGAAAGTGGAACAACGACGCCATTTTGGCAGTAGAATGAAAGAGCGCAACTCAAGAGGTCGTATCTGGTCCAGCTCTACATATTTCTTAGTTTGAGAAAATCAAACTTCAACATTTCTTATAAAATGTGTATTTCAGGACATTGAGTGGTTATATATATATATATATATTTCTTACTGGCGTAAGTAGAGACAATCGTTAAATATGTATTTTGAATAGAGCTCCCAACCCTAGTCGCAGCAGAACTAGGTTCGAGGATTTGAGTCAATGTGCAAAAAAATGTCTTACACCTCAAACCATGTAGAGTAGAAAATATTCTTGTGTTGGAAAGCATTTAACTCAAGGAATGCTTATGACGATAAAGAAATCAAGGACAAATCTGAGGAGATGGGTAAATGTCGTCGAACCTAAAATAAGACTGTAACTTAAAGGAAGGAACACGGTGGAATGAGAAGGTTCGCCATATTTGACAATTGAGTAGGCCTACGAGACAAAGATGCAAAAAGGGATTTTTGCATCAGATGAAAGCATCTGATGAGATGATAGAATTTTATTATACTTATTATTGTAAAAAAATGTTCTGAATTCCAGACTTTGTTGAAATTTTAAGTTTCATGCTGAAAGATATTAAAAGTTTTGCATGAAATCGAACGCTGTTGAAAAGGTGAATTACTACAGTTTTGAGATCTAGATAAGAAATCTACCCATTTCAATTAAATTCGCTACATCAACACCTAAGAGAAGAAAATCGAACCTGGTAACACAAATTTAAGAGAGAAATCTAAATCTCTGGTGATTAGGCCAGTTAAACATCTGCTCTCTGTAAAGTAAACTGAAAATACTGCATATACCGGCACTGCCACATGATGTAATATGGTGCCGTTCCAGTCCTAAGGAACACCTGCCCCGGTTACATGAAGGTAATATGGTGCCCGTGACCACTTCTCTTTGATAAAGCGAATAACTAGCGATCATAGACCATGGACGATTTACTACAAAATTTTCAACAGCTGGGTGTGGAACAACAACAACCACAGAACCAACCCGTAAATACACAACCACTGCAGCCCCAGGACAGACAAAATATGGAAGGACCAACAATAATAGCGCCACGGCAAATTACTGAAACCCTACAGAAAAATGACAACTACGCGAAATTCACACAGGTTAGATCCATAGTTCAGCCGTTCGATGGCAACAAGAAAAAATTCAGAAGATGGTTGTCTGACATGGAAAAATTTGCGGCACTAGCAGAGGCAACAACGGATGAAGAGAAAAAGAAAATCGCTCTGTTAGGTTCTGATTCGTACGTGACTGATTTTTTAAGAAGGAGGTCCCAGCAGTACCCCACAGAAACCTACGAGTCCCTAAAAAAAGAGCTCACCCAGAGATATGGGGAAATCATAGACAAAATGCATGCTTGGTCAGTCCTTAGAAGCATGAAACAGGAAAGAGATGAATCGGTACAACTTTTTGGAGATCGATTCCTCAATATGGCAGAAGAGGCATTTTGCGGAGAAATCCCTACCACACCTGATGTAGAAATACAGTTAGTGGGGATATTTGCCGATGGCCTTAGAGCGGAAAATATCAGAAGGCATCTTATTAGAAAAGACACCAAGACTATTGCTGAAACAATCCAAGCAGCAATACAGGAGGAAAATCTTCACCGAAGGTTCCAACAAAGAGCAGGTAGGGAACCCCGACCAGAATATAGGGACTATGATGAGCATGAGCCTATGGAAGTTGACCATACCAGGAGGCAATGGACTCGCCCACGACAACGAGATGATAGGCCCCGCAATTATAGACCCCCCACACAGAGGCAAAACGACGTCAATAATGTCAATACAAACGGATGCTTTACATGCGGTAGGCTCGGACATGGTTACAAGTCCTGTAGAGCAAATTACAATCATGCACCATTCAGAAGAGGAGGTTACCAACCACAACAACCCGCACCACCCCCACGTGATTACACCAGAAATCAGTATACCAGAGGCGCACCTCAACCCCTCATGCGTCAGGGAAACAGCCGCGCCACTCACTAAACAGGACCGTTAGTGAGGGCAACAATCACAGAAACTGGTCCAAAACAAAAGAAACAACACAGAACAGAAATTGTCAAGTGGGCCCATCCAGTAAAATACAATATGAAGAAATGTTGCATGATGGAACTAAAATACATCCGGACCCCAGTTCCTGCATCATGTCTATACAGGGCCAACAATATAGGGCACTGGTAGATACAGGAGCATCCATCAGCCTTATTAGGTTCCAGCTGTTCAAGAGGATCCAACACTTAGTACGATTTCAACCGTCCAAAACACACCTAGCTTCAGTCACGGGACAAAGACTAAATTCAGTTGGGACAGCATGGCTAAAATTTTCCTTAGGCGAAACAAATTTTGAACACCCATTTGTCATTACTAAAGGAATGTCTAGAAATCTTATCCTAGGGAGAGATTTTTTTAACAAACACAAAGTTCGAATATACTATGACCTCCACAAAATCAAAGTCAACAATACGTACATAGATCTCCAGGACGATATCCACATAGCGTCTTTAGTAAGGATTACAGCTCCCATAACGGTGGCTCCAAACTCCCTGGTCATAGCAAAAGGCAGAGTAAAAAATTCTGAGTACATAACACCAGGGCAATCAATTCAAGTACAGCCCCTAGCAGAAGAAAGCATTATTGATGACCCATTGTTGCAAATTACAGAGGGAATCGCTGAAGTCTCGAAGTCCAGAGATTTCCCCATCATGATATTGAATATGTCAGGAAAAACTACCACTATAAAAAGAGGCACAGTTGTAGCGCAAGTGGATACGTCAACAATAAGACAAACCAAAACCAATAGAGACCATCCACAAATTGTCTCAACCACTCCCACTGGACATAATGCACGAAATCGCAGTACAAATAACCATAGTACACGGAAAGTAAACAGTTATAATGCTTATGCAGGAAAAGGCAGTAACATCAGTCACAGTTATGTTACACCACAGCATACCCTACCCAGATGGCAGAAACGAACCAGTCCATACATAAGAAGAGAAAGGCCACAGTATGAAAATGACTATAATTACTCATTCTTGCGCCCCAGCACACCAAGAGAAAAGATGAAGTGCTGTATATCACAGAGTAACAGAGAAACAGAAATTGTCTTGCCAGGAGGATATCCAAAGCGACAAGACAGTGATACATGCCCCATGGAGTATCAATATAACTCAAAAACAGGTGGATATGATAAAGTCCCAAAACCAATTGAAATTTCCGAAGAAAAGGAAGAATTCTTATATGACTATACCACAGGAGGATACTATAGCAGCAAAGTTGGAAACAGAAAGAATGAAAAATTTTCGCCCAGGGAAAGAAGACAGCCCTATAGCACAAACAGAAGAAATACAGTAACGTACGCGGATAAGCGCAGTTACGGCAGAAATAATCAGAAAAAATGGCACAACAACGACTACCCCAGAAATATAATAAGAAATGAATATACAGTAAATGCAGTGACAAATGGAAATGCACACAGTACATGGCAGAGGAGACAGTACCAAGCACAGCCCAATGAACGGCAAAGAACTACGCAAAAGAAAGCCACATACCAGGAGCAGAGATTTTCACAAGATGCAAGAAAAATGTCCCAAAATTATGGGAATGAAACGGAGGCATCAAGACAGACCAGAGATATCATAGCAGATCATAAATACAGAGAGAGAATAGCTCAGTTACTTGCAACCCTGAATGCCACAGAAGATAATAAGCAACGTTTGAAAACGTTTGTAGAAAAGCACCAGGATGTATTCGCACTCAATGACATGGAATTAGGCAGAACTAACACTGTCAAAATGGACATTCAAACAACCACAGAGGAGCCAATACATATGAAACCCTATCATACGCCCTTGAAAAACAGAGAACTCGTGGAAAGGTCTATAAATGAAATGCTACAGGCAGGAATCATCGAAAGATCCCGTTCCCAATGGTCCTCACCCATAGTGATCGTAACAAAGAAAGACGGCTCCAGTCGCTTTTGCTGCGACTACCGTGCCCTTAACAAAATCACAAAAGTCATTCCCTACCCCCTCCCCAGGATAGACGATCTACTTGCGACGTTAGGAAAGTCTACATACTTTACCACACTTGATGCAAGGTCAGGCTTTTGGTGCATCCCCATGACACCTGAGGCAAAACAGAAATCCACATTCTGTTCACATATGGGAAGCTTTTTTTGGAATGTTATGCCATTTGGTCTAAAAGGATCTCCAGCAACATATATGTCACTCATGGATGAAGTGTTAAAGGGTCTACATCCATTTGCCCTGGCATACATAGACGATATCCTGATACATACCGCAGGCACGATGGAAGACCACCTCCGCAAGGTTGAAACAGTGTTTGATAGACTCAGGCATCACCAAATAAAGTTAAAACTGTCGAAGTGTGAGTTTCTAAAGACAGAAACAAAATATTTAGGCTTTGTCATCAATAGACATGGCGTCAGACCTGATGAAGATAAAGTCAAAGCCATAAGAGAAATGCCTCGCCCCAAGACGGTGAGACAAACACGCTCATTTATTGGTACAATAGGGTACTATAGGTGCCACATCATCAATTTCTCCAGAGCAGCAGAGCCTTTGATAGCCCTTACCCGCAAGTATGCACGCTTCAAATGGACAGAAGACTGCCAGAGATCCTTTGAGTATCTAAAAAATGCCCTAACCACCATCCCACTGCTTGGACATCCAGATATTTCTCAGCCCATGATACTATACGCCGATGCCTCAGATAACGCAATTGGTGCTTGTTTGGTCCAACCTGTACTAGAAGATGAAACACCCATCCTACCAAACATTCCAAATGAGAAACCCATTGCATTCCTATCCCACGCATTGTCAAAGTCACAAAAACGGTGGACCACCACTGAGAAAGAAGCATATGCTATTCACTATGCAGTACAAAAGTTTGACTTTTACGTCAGAGGAACTAAACTCATTATAAGAACTGATCATCAACCTTTGGTTAACTGGCTCACCAAAACACAAGAACAGCCAAAGAAGTTACAGACATGGGCAATGAATTTACAGTCCTACGACACCACTATCGAACATATCCCAGGCGAAATGAACACCTGTGCAGACCTCTTATCCAGGATTAAATATGATGATGAAACTGAAGTGAAAACAAATAGAGTCAAAAATGATGGCACATCCTCAGAGATTGACGATAATGCTAAAGAAATTAATGAAATTACTTCATCAAGTCGAAGAAGTACCTCAGATTCCGCCACTCAAGTAGAAGAAGAAAGCCAAGATATGTTTGACATGAGAGTAGAACAAGCGAAAGATGCAGAAATTGTCAAGCTGCTCACATACGTGAAAGAAAACCCAACAAAAAGTAAAGATTTTACAGTACACCCAACGGATGGAATTCTATACTATATTGATCAGAAACAAGAAGGGACACTAAGAAAAGTCATTCCAGCACATCTAGTCCCAGAAGTATTGCTACAGTTTCATGATAACAACGGGCACATGGGAAGAGACAAAACAATTGATGTCATAAAGAAAAGGTATTATTGGCAAACTTTCTACAAGGACATTACAGAATATGTAGCCACCTGTAGAACATGTAAATTGAGAAACATGAAGCCACATTTAATTCCCCTTCAAGAAATGCAACCTTCCCATTACCCCATGCAAACAGTGAGCATTGACTTATCAGGTCCTTACCCACTCACCCAATCAGGCAACAAATACCTCCTGCACATAGTTGACCAATACTCTGTTTGGCCAGAAAGTTACCCACTCAGTGATGCCACATCGCAGTCCATCACGCAAATTTTTTTACAAGAATTCATTCCCAGGCATGGCTGTCCAAAACGAATCATTTCAGACAACGGTAAACAGTTTATAGGTAACCCATTTAAAGCCACCTTACACCAGCTGAATATTGAGCATACTACAACCACTTATTATTGCCCAAATGCAAATGGCAGAAATGAACGCATGCACGCCACCCTACATGATATTATTAGCAAATATATCAAGGGGAACCACCAATACTGGGACCTATACATTAACCAAGCTCTTGAAGCCATCCGAGTAAACGTGAACGATACCACAGGAATGTCACCCTTTCTCATGCTATACAGAAGAGAACCAAACTTTCCGTTAGACAACCTACTTCGCCCACAAAGAAAATACATGGGAGAAGACCCCATCGAAATAATCCTTCAAGAAAAGTATAAAGCTCACCAGATTGCACAACGAAATACGCAGAAGGCATTTCACAAGAAACAGAAACAACATGATAAATCAGCCAAGCTACCAACGTACAAAATAGGAGACAGAGTATACTACAAGAAACATGTACGCAGTTCAAAATTCGATGACCGATGGTTAGATGGCTACAAAATCATGAAACAAACTACGCCTGTAAACTTCATTATTTGGAATGAAGAGAAACAACACCAAACAAAAGCTCACGTAAAACAAATAAAAATTGATAATCACCGGCCCATTCCGCCTCTGACGACAAATACAAGACCAGTCAGAAAAGCCACCCTAAATTATAATCCATCCAGCACAGATTCGTCTGACATATCAGAGTCAGAGACGACAGACTCTGAATTTTACCAAGACGACCACATACCCAGACCACCCACAGATGAAATACATCGAGCAAGACAACAACGAGACTCGTCCGAAAGCGAAGAAGATATCCCACCACTTGAATTACGTAATAGACTACAAGACAGAGACCTGCGGATTAGAAATGAAGAAATCATGCCACAGACGTCACACGATGACAACACGAAAACACCTTATATCCACACTCAAACTTACTCCCACAGTGATAAATCGTCAGCTGATACCTATCACACCCCCAGTTCAGACAGTTCTAGTTTTAACACTAGTGAAAACAAAACACTGCTATACCACAAGAACAAGATTGCTCGTTCAAAACAATCAGATCCTGAAGAAACTATACCCAAGCAGATTGTTGAACCATATACCAGCGATCTTTATGGAGACGAAACAGAACAAGACAGCATAGCTTTGTCAGACCCCAACGAACATAATGACAGAAAAATGGTAGAATTATACCAACAAGAAACAGACATTGATACAGCTAGTTCCATTGAAACCAGTGATGCGGATAGTACATTATTTGTACCAGTCAGCTCCAGCGTCAAACGCGCCTATAAAACAGAATCTGATGACTCAATCCCTAGCAACAAAATTCCGCGTATACAGCACAACTATATCAGACGAAAGATTCTGAAGAAACGCAATCATGTTCCAAAACCAAGCCGAGAAGTGTTAGCCTCATCTCAACTAGTCAAAAACAACAGTGTGCAAATTACTGTGCCCATTGTAACCAGTGCTAACGTTCAGCACGACCAGGTCAGAAGAAAAATCAAGGCGAAACATATACCTGCCTCAAAACCAACAGATGTTCCAGCCATACACACCCTAACCACAGTAAAACCATCACCGCAATCAAATGATGCTAAGCCATCACCGCATTCGTCAATGTCCTCAGTGTCCCAACAATCAGCAAATGCAGTGTCGTCGCCTATCACACCCGTCACCACTGCTACTCAGTATGATGCTCGCCTAAGCAGTCGGGACATTGCAAGGTTAGAGATGGTGAAGGAACTAGCGAAGCTGTTCTGAAAAACACGCCCAGGTGTTTTATGTGTTCGCAAATCCGAACACGGTCAACGCATATGTGAACAAACCTTTTTAACAATGTACTAACTCTCCCCATGTACTCTATTTTCAGTTGTTGACAGTTCAAATGACTTGCTTACAGACTAAGATGTCAAAGCCTCACTGAGAAAGTTATTTTTTCCAGCCTTAGAATACGGATGCCCAGAAAGAAATCAAGACCAGCACACGGAGGATTTTCTTTAGATAGCATAATTGTGAAATAAAAATGTTAAAACAATTGATAACACACGGTGTTACGAGTTTACAGACACCCTTATTTAGTTACATACATTTTCTTAATATTTAGAATGTTACACAACTTTACCTATAACACATGTGTCACACTATTCTGTTGTAACATTCATCTCCACTTTTGTAACTGATCATATTCCACGCTCCATTCACCAGCATTTTCATGCAGACACTTTACACCAGTAGTTTTTTTTTTCTTACCTCATACTAATATTTCTTTGATCTATATTATGCTAAACTCCTTGATATCTGCCACCTTGATCAATCATACTGTTCCTACTATGACATCTCTTAACAGCACATAATTCATACCTAAAACTAGTATTGTAGGTTATGCTATTTTTCTCCACAGGATTATTTATTTTCAAATGTACATTATTATTTTAGACCCAGATGTATATTAGTACTGTCAAAAATTTTACTGCCTATCACAAATACCCCAATGACATTTGCGCATGCTGAATTTCTGCAAATGAAGAATCCCTTGAGAGCATTAGTATATGCTAACCCCAGATTGAACACATTATACCTATTTGTTGATGATGCCTTTGCCCATGTTAAAGAAATAGCATTTGCACATGCTGACCTAGCAAATGAAATACCCCATTACCGCATGATAACCACTAATGACACATGAGATGAAGAAGCAACTGGTTATGTATGATGAAGATGCCATTTTATATTAAGGTGAAACTTTATGTTGTCACAGCTGAGATTTTGTTGTAATGTTTATGCACAAAATCCCCCACATTAACATTGGAGGAGGAATAATCTTAGTCTTTCGTGGTTACGAGATAAGACAAGGATATAATAGAATATTTGATGAATACCATGGAACAAATCAGAGCAGATGATTGTTGCACATATGAGGACCATATTTGAAGTCATTATTGAAGGATTATCAGTAGACAAGAGACACAAATGAATTATGATAATCCCATGGAACCACAGGTACTAAGGACACAAAATGGAGATTAAATAATGGAGAAAAAAAAATAATGACTGAATAATTGCTACGCCCAGAGGTAAAGGAAATAGAGATGCATCCGCATTTTGGAGAAGATATCTCTTTGATTTTTGCTTATTGCCTTTGTAATATGAACATTGTTGTATAACAAATGATTATTCCTTATCACGAATTACAGAATGTTGTAAGATAGTTGGAGTAAATTGACAATTTACTATACTCATAATATACCCAGAATTACAAGAGAGAAAAAAAATAAATGATTGATGAAAGTGGACACACTGAGATTTGCTCACCCCCCGAGGATAATGGATCACAAAAAAAAAAAAAATAATGTTACCCAAAGGACAGACATGTCACAGATATATCATGGAGATACTATGAAAAAAAAAAAAAAAAAAATATCTAGATTAGAAATGCAGCAAACTTGGTCAAGGACACCATGAAATAGACCCCCGCCCCCACACTTAAGATAACTGACGGATGAGATTTTTGAATTATAAGTACCATAAGTCACCCATCTGGCTGTAGTCAGTGGATGTTACAGGCACCACATAACTCTGACTAACCCTCGACCAGCGAAGGCAGAGTTGGTGTCGAAATTTTGCACATATGTAAAAAGACATGTTTTTGTTCATGTTTTAGTAAAGTCTAGACATTTATGTTAATAGTTCTATAAATGATTAGTTGATATATTGATGATAAATATTCGCAAATATAGTACATGGACAATTAATATTTCCAGTACAGAATAAGAGGAATAGGAAGGATCCACATTTTAAATATTGGAGCACCATGAGCGAGGAATTGGACTTATAAAGAAAATGGAAATGGTACACTGTATGCAAGGATAACCAGAAATAATATGGATAAATAGTAGTCAGAGTGCCAGGAACTTTGTCTTACGAGAATATTGTAGATTCCTCACGATAAATTGATTATTTTCTTCCTTTCTATGTCACATTTTTTTTTGAGTGATGACCCCAAAATTTTTTTTTTCATCTCATATTGTCAAAAGTTCTTACATCTCAGTTGATAGTTCCATAAATAATTGTTTGATGTGTTTTGCATAAAGGTATTGCTAGCATACCTGTCAACCTCCTGAGACAAAAATCTGTACGCAGGACCCAAAAAATCCTTACAAACACCCAAAAATCCTTACGCAAAAAATATATTAATAAATTATATGCAATACAGTTTTAAAATGAGAAATGACATATATATCTATTAGCATTTGAATTATTGTGATATAAAACATGCTAATAGTCTCATGCTGTTCTTTACGTATAAAAAACTTAGTGATCATGAGGTACACTATTCTTTCGATGTACAGTGTTTTGTATTATAATCAACACATGCACTTTTAACACTTTGCAGAATTGCATTTGTGGGCTTAAAGTCTGCACAGCATGTATCAATGTTAATCTTACACTGTAAAATAGAAGTGAGTGTGTCCGCATTCATGGACCTCCTGCAGTCTGTGTGGATTTTTTCATCATTGAAAATGATCTTTCACAGTCAGCATTGCTGTGAGGGAGTATCAGCAGTCGCTGAATGATGACTTTCAAATTAGGGAAGCGGATGGCACCAGTACTAGTTTTCTGGTCAACAACTTCCAGCCAATAGCTACAGAAGCTCTTGTTCTGACCACTATATGTCAGTAGAGGCACACACACATCAGACAACATACAGCAGAGAATGGTTAAAAAATACAACGAACAAAGCAAACGCTAACAGCAACAACAAAAAAAAGAATAAACAAAATTATGAACAGAATATCAAATCTAGGAAGAAAAAACGTACCACCAAAAATGTACAAAATTATTATTTAAGAGTTGGTAGCCTAGACCAGTGATAACAGATTGCCACTTTATTCAAAAATAAAGCAGCGAATCTTGAGCGCTGGAATAAAGTAGGCCTAATCAATGCAAACAAACTTTTTTTTGGTAGTTATGTAGGGCCTTAACAAAATATTATGACAATTTATCGGAAATATATTGAAGGGCAAGATATAACTGGAAAGATTAAGACAGCGATTAAATTGCAACAAAGCAAAACAACAGCAATATTTAACCAAGTTATAAGTACTTAGCTTTTTTAAACAAAATGGCGTCGAAGTGTGGTGGCAAGTAAGCGTGGTCGTTGATAACAGGTAACTTTAAAAATACGTCATGTCAAGCTGAAAACCGAAAGCGTTTGAGGCCAAATTCAAAGTTTTTGCCGAATTGTTGGGTATAAAAGAATTTGATTGGTTGCTGGGAGAGACCTCAGTTTAAAAACGGACGCCGAGATTCCCGGAATTAAAAATATAAAAAAATTGGTTTAAAAAAAAAACCTGGGCTAGAAAATATTTTCTGATTTAAAATTTTAAAAAACTTGGGTTGGAAAATATTTTTAGAATTTAAAAAAAAAAATTTTTTTTTTTTTTTTGAGGGGGAAAAAAATCCGTACAACGAGTCTGTACGGCCGTACACTGCTAAAAGTATCAAAAATCCGTACATTGTACGAAAAATTCGTACAGGTTGACAGGTATGTGCTAGATAAGGTACATAGGGAGTTACTAAGGATGAATTCTCAAGATAACAGGAGGACTAGAATAGATACAATGATATTGGAACACCATAAATGATACATTGGTGTTATGAAAAAAAAAAAAAAAAAAAGAGACAAATATAAATTGTATACAAGGATGCCTCGAGAGTGACAACATGGATACATATTGTCAAGAGTATAAGCAGTTGTCTTAAAAGAGAAAATAAAGTAATACGGAACCCAATGTAGAAAATTCATGATGATTTGGAAATTATATTTTTCTTTTCCCTTATATTTCATAATATGATAGTAACACATTCGTCTGTTGGTTGCTGAATAATGTGATGTTTGAAAATTGATGTATGGGAAGTCAAAGAAGATCTTTGAAGAATAAATATATATATATAAAATAATATTTCTAGGAAAGAGTTCACAGAAAAAAAATACTGTATTGACAGAAAAGAAGGAATGATTAGAAATAACTGACTAATGGACAGGATCACCACCAGACGTACGGATATTGGAAACAAACATCACATATTTTGAAAAAAAAAAAAAAAAAAAAAAAAAATGTAATATAGAACATTTTCTACAGTGACGGACTTAGAACGAATTTATACACTTACCATTTAGAAAATGTCTATAACAAGGAAACATTCAGATAAATAAATAAGGATAAGCCATGAGGTTTTAATGCTTTTATTGTGAAAAATGATTACTTATAAAAATGATGCTAGTTATATTATCGTCTGATAAATATGCATATTATGTCTAGAGATGTTTTCTACATGTAATAATGAGCATGTGGCTCATTCACTGAAAAAAAAAGAGAACATGATGAGTACCCATGAGAACATTGGCTATTTTATGAAAGTGGATTGTCATTACCATAGGAATTGGAGATCCTGGACATTTCTTGGAATATTGCAGAGTACTTGGGAAATGGAATAAATAAGTACGCCAGAAAAAAAAAAAAGATTTTTTTTAGTACTTGCAGGCTTTTAATATGGAGCAAATAACAGTACAGAAAAGAGATAACACCCCTACCACATCCAAGAGAATGTAATCAACTATATTTTTGAATGAAATGTAATAGATTATGATAATCCAGCCAAGTTCTGCAAATAAGATAGTTTATTGTTCATTCCCCAGTGTTGCCACTCGTCACATTTTTTTAGTGATGACCTTATGAGTGTTTTGCAGATTTTGTTGGGCAGTGTTGCCAATTTGTAAATTTGGTGAAAAAATATTATGATGTGATGAATAAGTTACACTTTTTGAAGTTGATGTCCACTACTAGTTTTTTTTTACATAGCAGACGACCTCATATAGACATAGGACCCCAGTATAGGAATTAGATTAAATTTTTTGGAAATATTTTTGGACCTAGAAAAATTTTTGAACTTTAAATTTTTCTGAAAAATTTTTTTGAACTTAGAAATTTTTGGGGATGGATTTTTGTTATTGATAGTACTCAAATGTCTCCCTACGGGATACATTTGCGGAGCCCCGGGATCTATATGTGGCCGTGTACATAGTTGTTCCTTTGGAAACAGACTATATTCTTACAAGACAGAGGAAGCACAGACCACCCCATAATTTTATATTTTATGAGAAACAGAAAATAATAAATAGTGTCACATATTAGGGTAGAGTCGCTTCTACACGCCATTTCTAATAATTGGGTGATTTCCCCTGACCAATCGGATAGCTCAGATTTACCCCGGGGAAAGTGGAACAACGACGCCATTTTGGCAGTAGAATGAAAGAGCGCAACTCAAGAGGTCGTATCTGGTCCAGCTCTACATATTTCTTAGTTTGAGAAAATCAAACTTCAACATTTCTTATAAAATGTGTATTTCAGGACATTGAGTGGTTATATATATATATATATATATATATATATATATATATATATATATATATATATAGATATATATATATATATATATATATATATATATATATATATATTTCTTACTGGCGTAAGTAGAGACAATCGTTAAATATGTATTTTGAATAGAGCTCCCAACCCTAATCGCAGCAGAACTAGGTTCGAGGATTTGAGTCAATGTGCAAAAAAATGTCTTACACCTCAAACCATGTAGAGTAGAAAATATTCTTGTGTTGGAAAGCATTTAACTCAAGGAATGCTTATGACGATAAAGAAATCAAGGACAAATCTGAGGAGATGGGTAAATGTCGTGGAACCTAAAATAAGACTGTAACTTAAAGGAAGGAACACGGTGGAATGAGAAGGTTCGCCATATTTGACAATTGAGTAGGCCTACGAGACAAAGATGCAAAAAGGGATTTTTGCATCAGATGAAAGCATCTGATGAGATGATAGAATTTTATTATACTTATTATTGTAAAAATGTTCTGAATTCCAGACTTTGTTGAAATTTTAAGTTTCATGCTGAAAGATATTAAAAGTTTTGCATGAAATTGAACGCTGTTGAAAAGGTGAATTACTACAGTTTTGAGATCTAGATAAGAAATCTACCCATTTCAATTAAATTCGCTACATCAACACCTAAGAGAAGAAAATCGAACCTGGTAACACAAATTTAAGAGAGAAATCTAAATCTCTGGTGATTAGGCCAGTTAAACATCTGCTCTCTGTAAAGTAAACTGAAAATACTGCATATACCGGCACTGCCACATGATGTAATATGGTGCCGTTCCAGTCCTAAGGAACACCTGCCCCGGTTACATTTTCTTAATATGGTATAACTTTATGCATTTCATAAATCTTGTTGTAGTTTTGACTCACCTCTCTCGGGTACTAAGTTCAAAAAAATTAATAGAATTAATTTTTTTAAGGGGAGGTAATAAGGGAGCTGTTACGTACATTTATTACCTAAGGGGGTAGTCTTCGATCCTGCCAAATGTACGCACCAGTCTCAATATAGTTATATTATTTGTGCGGTCGAATGATTCGCGCACTGACGTGCACAAAGCAGGGTGAGTTGCTTTGGGACGCACGGGTAACCTAGTTGAGTAGTTTCTGACGTCATGATTTGGAGGGGCAACATGGACCTTGTTTATGTCCGTGAGTGATATATTATTGTTGTATTTCATGGCACGTTTATGGAAGCCATTTATTCTAGTGATCTGTATTGGTCTTCAGGTCGAAACCAATAGCAGTAATGTCACGTAAGTTATCGCCCCACTTCTTTGTATGCTGTATTGTAAGGCCGCTCTTATACTTGTCTAGCGGGAATATGTTATTCCTAGAATGGACCTACAGAGTCGTTAGCCTTTAGGATTCGTATCGTAGAAGAAGGATTCCTACGAGTGGAAAGAAGTTAATTTGATTGCAGTATTCATATGTGTAAACGCCTTTATAGTAATGCCAAAGTCGTGGCATGGATACCGAGAGGTTAGCCAACATGAAATACTAACCTAGATGTATCTCTATGTATGTACCCTTAATATGATGTTGAACAGACGGAATGAGAATTGAAGTCTTGGATCAAGACAGTTTTATTGCATGAATGCAGGATTCAGTGGGTTTGAGATTTGTGTACCCAATTGGATGTCCTTCGTAAAGGTCAACGGACATTCCCTTGCTGTTAAAACCTAGTATGAATATTATTGGATTCTTATTACTTACGTGAGAGAGGATTTTTGATATGAATGACCAGAGATATATCGTTTTATCGGAACTGTCACTACTATGTATAAATTGTTCATCGTACCTGTCAAGGAACATTGTACCGTCTTGTCAAACGTCTTCGTACCACGTAATAAATTATAATAACTTTACCGACGAGTTGAGTATGATCATGTTGGCCTGATTTGCCTTCCACTCGTTGAAGTTCTGTTAGATAGCTCTTCATCTAATTTTCATTCTACATTCGCGTCAAGATGCTAGTACATTGGTACATTTGCTACTAGCTATCATGTTACCCAAAAAGAGCGCTCAACAATGTGTTTGCTGTCTCAACGTTGTCAGTGTTCCTAGACGTTATTTTGTGAGCCAAAAGTTATTAACATCTCTCTCTCTCTCTCTCTCTCTCTCTCTCTCTCTCTCTCTCTCTCTCTCTCTCTCTCTCTGTCACAGTATATTTTCCTCAGTAGTAGGGAAACTATTTATGCCTACTATAAAATATAATTGTATTCAACATCCTAAAAGTGTAAAAGGGTGCTTCAAGCAGCCTAGCCCAGTAAGTATCCTCGTGTGCGCCAGGTGCAATAGACCGTCATCCAGCTGGAGCGCAAAAAAAAAAAAAAAAAACACAGTTGTAAATACGTGGAATATCCGCATAATGAACATACATGGCAAAATTAAGAACGTCAAAGTTAAAACTGATTCAGTATGAAATTATTTTCAGCTCTGGACAGAATTATTTTTAAGCCCCAAAAATTTACACATACATAATTTACGTTTACTGACAACGTATGTCTAATCATGAGTTAAGTATACCATATTATATATCAAATTAAAGTACATTGGATGAACAATATAAATCCATATGCCTTTCTAGCTAATTTTATGTTATATTTATGTTATAACAGATAACATGTACACGAAAAAAAGATAACTTGAAATTTTGAACAAAAATCTTCGACTTACGTAAGGTTTGTAACATAAATTGTTATTACAATACAGTTTCACTGCTCTCTTTGTGCAGGTAATCCATTTAGAAACACAGAAAAAGTAAGAAAGTTATGGTTGATCACACAGTTTGTTCACTGTTCACATATTAGTAACATATCCTGTGTGTTTTTCGGCCATTATGGCGATACGACAAAACACGATTAAAGATGAAGATAAATGTGAAAAAATTCCTTCAACCGCAAATAAAAGACGTTGAAGCTTGTTGAAATTTGCACAGTTTTGTGTTTACGTCCGTTCGAGATAAATTCCGGGCAGTATAAAATATCAGAATAGAAAGAAACAACGAAATAAATCAGCGTCTTTTAAAAGATCTTGCGGACACAGCGGTCGGCCATTGCGTCTTTTAAAAGATCTTGCGTACGGAATCAGTTTTAAAACAAAGAGATTAAGATCAGATGGGCTGGATCCGGAATAAATCATAGGAAGATTATTATAAGACCATGCACTCAGGATTAGACCCTAATTAAACAGCTGATGCATTGCTTTTAGATAAGGGAAGATCAAACTCTATCAAATGGCAATGGATAATTTCAGATAGGGTTCTGCTAGTTAGATTAAAAAGCAGACATTTTGATATCAATCAGTCAATACCCGTTAGCTCCCCAAGGAGCATATGCCTTCAACAAACACATGCCAAGTCTTCCTGTCCTGTGCCATCCGCTCAAGTTCTCTCGATGTTTTCTCACCATTATCATTTATGTATCTAGCTCTCTTCTACATGTGTTTTTAGTCTTCCTCTGCCTCTCTTTCCCTGGGGATTCTAGAACAAGGACTGCCTTGTAATGCTATCAACAGGTCTCCTCAATGTGTGTCATATCCATCACTAGCGTCTGCCTAGTTGGCAGAGACGATAATAACGATTCACTCCCGTAACTAGGCAGTGGTGTCTTTCAGAAGGTTCAAGGTTCGATTCAAGGTAAGTCTATCACTTCTGTTGTATTTCTGTTGTCTAGTCGTCTACTTTTTTATTTTTCTCATCAGTGCCTGAAACATACATTTGTGTTTTAAAAAAAAAATTTACTGTTTACAGGCCATGGGTTTCCACTCCTTATTTGTTTAAAGGTTTACACCATACCAAACCTTCGCTCTGCCCTTTACTATTATTATTCTTCTATCATTACCTATAGTGCGTTTCAAAAAGATCGGTCGACGATTGACTTCAAATATCTCCATATTCCTTGCACTGATAAACATGATTTTTTGCATGTGGTCTTATATTTTCAATGTCCCACAGTTTTTATAAAATTCAATGTTGCAGGTAGTGTTCTTTTCTTGCAACGGCTAATTCCTTTGATCTTTTTTAACGAAGTAATTATTTTGTCCTGGAAGAAAATAATTTACCGTAAATGACGCAAGTTGCATATTTTCGGCATAGGCGTCTATACAATTCGAATGTTAGAGTGGTTTGTTAATTGATTACTACGTGAGGTCCTTTTTTTATTTCTTCGAAATATTTGAGAGAATAATAACGCCTATTCGTTGTAAATGTTTTTTTTATACTAAAACGTGAATGGATGCATGAAGAGGTGAAAGTACTGTGTAGGCTATGTTAAAAATAGTAGTGAAATCGTGGAGATAAAAAGGAAATGAATTGGTTTACATATACACATAGATGGAGGAGAAAACATACAAAACATATAAGGTATTTACACACTTATTCTGAGTCAGACGAGTCTAACATATTGATGACTATTCAGTAATTCATGTTTCAGAAACCCCTCGTTAAATGGAATGTCTTCTTTTTTGAGCCAAATCTTTATAGCATCTTTTGTACTCGAAGATGTCGGGATTTTGTCTTATTCTGCCACAGCGTTGTAGTATGATGCGTTGTCCATTACACTGACTAACAAAAAAAAACTTTTTTTTTCTTTCTCTAACATTTCTATGTTTTTCTGGTCAATTTTAATGCGCTGTTTTTAAATCTGCAAACCGTTTTTCTCTATCAGGTCGGGATCTCTAGAAATACGCAATTGAAGTTTTTTAACAACGCATACAGTATTACAACATCATTCGTACAAGAAGTATAACAGTTATGTAGGCTTGAATTTCTTTGCAGTCGACTTTCGTCGGTGAATGGCATGTGGTACATCGCGATGAAGCATCCAACAATAATCGGCAAGCATGGTCACACTCCACCATCCTTGATAACGTGACTCCATTACGGCGATATCTTGATGGAATCGTTCTCCATGTTCATCGCTGAATTCGCCAAGGTTGTCAGGGAAAAAGTCAAGATGCGAATCGAGCAAATGGATTTTGAGGGACATGATACAGCCCATAATTCTGTATGCATCTATGCACTGCTTAACAATATGCAACATAGTCGACAGATTTGTGATTTTCCAGAAAGTTATCGACGATCGATTTGAATGCCATCCATGCGCGAAGTTCACTACCATGTAATAAGTTCTCGAATTGTTTGTCTGCAATAACTTTCCTAATCTGAGGTCCTACAAAGATACCTTCCTTTATCTTTGCATCGCTAACTTGCGGAAACTTTTCTCGAAGATAAGTGAAAGCTTTGCTCGTTTTATCTAACGCTTTTACAAAATTCTTCATGAGCCCCAACTTTATATGTAGCAGTGGTAAAATGAAGCTGTCTTTGTTAACTAATGGCTCGCGTATTACATTTTTATGCCCGAGCTGCATACGATCCCGGATAGGCCACACCTTTCTTGCATAATGTTCCTGTCGGTTGCGGCTGTCCCATTCACATCGGAAGCAAGAAAATTTAGTATACCCAGTCTGCATGCCCGTGAGAATTGCAATGACCTTTAGGTCTCCACAAATCCGCCATTGGTAGTCACTGTACTTTATTTTTTCCAAACGTATAGCCATATTGTCATAAGTTTCTTTCATATGAACAGAGTATGCGACTGGAATTGATGAAAAAAAAATTATGTTATGCAATAACACGGCTTTTAGACTAGTCTTGGAAGAATCGATGAAAAATTGCCATTCGTTGACTATGTGCTCATGACCGTTTACATCTTTGCAATAGCAAATGTCATCACCCATCTCAAAGTATTGAACAAGTTCTCTGTGTCTATGACGAAATTTAGATATCGGAGTATTGGGCGCTAAAAGATTTCATTCTTTGAGTCGCGAACCGAGTAATTACGCTTGTCCTTTGGTAAGAGCGAGATCACGTATTAGATCTGAAAGTTCTGAATGCTTAATTAAGTAAACACCATCATTCACCGGTATGTAATCTGAGTCAGAATTAGTTTCTAAAGCAGGTAAACTATCACTTTCTGATGGTTCATTTACGTCCAACAGATATTGTTCTGGTGGTACTTGGATCGGACACGTGATTGGATCATGAGGCACTGGTTTCGAAACCGATTCAATATTTGGATAAACCACAGACTTTCTAGTTTTAAAAAGTGAAACCATGGATATTTGTCAAGCAGAAGTAACAATCAGTAATGTGATTTGTATGTTCACGCCATATTACAGGCACTCCAAAAGGCATCGACTTATGCTTCGGCGATTTTCGTAACCAACCTGCCAATGTATTTGCACAAGTCGAACAAACTGCATTTGGCTTCCAAGATTTATTTGCATCATCAACTTTCGAATCGAAATAAAGTTCATATGCTTTCTTTAGTAATGGTGTAAAATTTTTCTGGTCAACACGATCGGTAAAATATCCGCACACGTAACAGAACAGATCAGCCGAATTTCTACAACTTCTAGAAGCCATATTTTGCTCAGAATTATTTCAAAATACAGTAACTATTTGAAAAATCGCGTAACATATGTCATGCATCTTTTAGCAGTATAAAAAAAAGAATTATGTTGCTTTTTATTAATTTTTAATAAGCTATATAGTAAAAATGAAATGGAGCAAATAACGGTTTCCCAAAAATATATTTATTCACAAATATCTTAAGAACCCGACGTGATAGAGATAAACGGATTTCAGATTTGAAATCAGCGCAAGAAACTGACCTAAGAACACTTATTCTTATATAAGAAAGAAAAATGTTGTTTGTCAGTGTTATCAGACAGGATGGTCTGTCTAGGGACGGAAGAAGAGTATTTTCAATCCACTCTTTAAATATGTTACCGTTCATCTCGGTATGATAGTCCCGGTTGTCCGTATAATTGGAAGTGAAAATAAGTTCAGCATTTTTTACTAGCCCATTATGTCTGCTGCCTGCATGTACCATTATCAGACGTTGTCCTTTTCCACTGGGTACACATCTTTTAATCGTTCCATCTGATAACTGCCATTCCTTTTTCCTTGTGTGGTGAGCATTGATCCAAGTTTCATCCACATACACAATATCATAATCTTTATTACGCATTTCCCGTACTTCACGTAAATATTTAATTCTCATAGATACTAAGTGCGGCTTCTCGCAGATGACGTTTCTTCCACTAGCGTACTTCCTAAACGTAAAGCCAATGCTTCTAACAGTTCTCCATAATGTTGATTTCGGCACTGTGATGAATTTACCGTGATACAACGTTAAAATATCTCCAATTATAAAGATAAAATGTAGGGATAAAAAATAATGCGTAAGATACTAGGAGACACGCTCGCCCATGCCCGCATTTCCTAACGCCATTCAAACTAACTAAATAGACGTGCAGACGAAACGGTACCCTTGTAGACGGGAGGATAACGGAGATATAAAAAAGGAAAAATATGACTGAACACGTGTTTGAACCTAATGGGCAAAAAGACGCAAGTTGTAGTTTAAGAAATAAAAGAAGAAAAAAAATTCACGCCACTAGTCAACACAATGTAAGGAAATGGACAGAAAAGCCCCAAGCTCTTATTCGAAACAGTCATTTCTTGGACGTTTTACGATACTTGGTTGTTTTATTTGAATTCAGCGGCAAACGCCGTGGAGAACGTGCAACAACAAATTTCAAAAACTAACCCTGAGAAAAAATATGTTTTTTCTTAATAATAAAGTTATGAATATAAGACCTAGCTAGTTTGATAGCCCATCTTAAGCAGAGAAATAATATACTTTCATTTATACAGACGGACAGATAACATGGAAGATATTGACGAAAGACTGTATTGTTCACATCAGACTGGCGGACAGTATTGTTGTGCACACTTTCACTAAAGCCTCAAAATTGCGTCCTTGAGACACGGAAATGCTAAAATCTAGCTGTAATGAACGAGAGGGGGAAGGTTGGAGAATTGTGGCTAAAAATAACTTAGGAGGCAGATTTGTGTAGGGGTTTGCGTGTAGTTGGTCCAAGAAACAAGTGTGTTTTTGTGAAAAACCAAGTAGAGACAGACGGACCAACAGACAATAATACATACTTGACTGAGATCTGACTGAAATTTGACTTTTGGTTTGAAGATTTGAAAAAGTTAGGGGGGAAGTCTGTGATTGGACAAATGTATTCATATTAGCGGGATAGAGACGCGCATTTTTGTCATTTGATAATAGTCTGTCCAGTAACCCAGTCAGTTATTTCCAGTGGTGTTTTCCCAGAAGATATTATATACAATTTAGTGGGACGCCATACTATAGCCAGCAGCACAGCTGAGTTTTGCTAGCATTAACTGTGTTCTCAATTCTGAATTCTGGTAAGAATGAAAGCATTTATCTTGTATATTTTAATATTTTGAGTGATTGATACTGCCATATCATATAAAATGATTACGACAAGTAAGTGCTCGCTCTAGGTCCCCAGCCCAAGTTCAGGGTCTAGAGACAAACGAAAAATATATGGACGCCTAACTAAGACTATGGAAGGCGGATCTATTATTGAGATCAGTGGGAACATATTACCTATCTTATTGAAGAAAAGAGGAAACTATTGAACATATCTCAGATGCAATGCAGTCTTGGGGAACTGGTACTATTTGAAAACAACTGGGTAAGATGTGCTGTGTTGGTCAGAGAGATCTGACCCATTCTGTGTAATGTTGATGTGTTGTGCTGTATGTAAGAGTGGTGCAGTGGATAGAGTACTGACACATAGCACAAATTTTGTTTCAGAATTGTGAGTTTCTGTTGTGGCACTAAAGGTAGTGCCACATACTTAAGCAAGAATACACAAGCAGATGTGTGTGCCGCCTAACATTTGTGTCGGTGCAGCCTAGCCTTGTATTCCAGCTACAGAGAGGAGTGGGCCACAGGAAGCCAGTATCAGATCTTCACAGACAAGATGAGTGAATACGTGGCCTGCTGAAGATTCACCAGTATTTAAAACCACCACAAATATTTCCCTATCAAATATATACTGAATTCTTGGGAAATATAACATTAAACTACAGTCTATAAGTCAATGGACAAAGCTTGTTGTAGTCACAGAGTGGGAGTGATGACATCACCCCAACAGCACATCCAGTAATAGTTCTCCCAGAGACAATAGAGATATTATTAATATTCATCAGTCTTATAAAATACCTATGTACACAAATTCCATTTTATTATGCCATATATTTATGCATTCCATTTATAACTCCATAACATTTCCTATGTTCTGACCAAAATAAAACATGGGTTCAGAACTAATAAATTTAGAAAAAATTGTTAAAATCAAAACTAAAACAGTCTGAGTTAGTTCAGTGTGTTATAGATTTATTAATATTATTAGACTTATTAATTACCTGTGTGTGTTTGTATATTCTATTACAACACATTACATTACAGTACCCTAGACTTTTTAACGTAGCTAACATTTCATGATAGTAAAAGAGATATGTTTGAGGTCGTAAGTGGTAGTAAGAAGGGCCTTCTGTAATTCACATAAACATTTATCTCAGGAGCCTTCACAGCTGACCTCATACATTACACTAGATAACATAACCACCATACAATACCATCAAAAACCACTACAGACACATCAATGTCATTGTGTGTTCTCGGCCGAATTTTCAGTTTTCTTAGTGTCACAGTTTCTTTGGAATTAAACATTCTACAAATCTCTCTTCTAATCACACCCCTGTCAAAACTATCTACTATTTCCTTTCTTCCTTGCGTCCTGGTATTGATTGAACTGAGAATTCCATTAGATTTGAGTAAATGATAAAATGAGCGTTTACTTAAACCCAAAGCGTGAATAGTTCTCTTTTCAGGATTTGAGAGACTCCGATACAGTTTACCACGCTTAGCTTCTCTGCAGAAATATTTATACATCTTCACTGCCATTGTATGCAGTGTAAGGAACGTGACTTTCATACCCATTGTATTACAGACCTAGAATACCGCAAGATACGCCTATGCACGGTAATACACAATCAGTAGAACGGTAACTGAACACACCGGAAGGATCAATGTAAGGTACAAAACAGTGCGGTAGTGAGCTGATACACCGGGAAAATCATTTGAAATGCGTTCAAGATGTTAAATCGAAATAGTTCACAAATATAAAGGGGTAAGCCCTCTCAATACATGGTTGGACTAGGAGGTGGTCGATTTTGTATACTTTAAATAAAGAAAATTTAAAACCATAAGTTTGTTAACGAGGAAAAAAATGTCCCCCTTGGGACATAGCGATCATTAGGTCATATGCAAAGTTGCAACAATTACGATCAAGTGGTTGCAGAGATATTGAATATTAAACAGCGACAAACATTGTGAAACGCACTATAGACACAGTATTAAGGTCTTTATATTGTATAATCTGGCATATACTGTGAAATGGGAAAACTGCAAAGTCATTACGTCTTTAATTAGTCAGGTCGTCCTTAGGTACATATCCGGGTTACGTGGGGAGATCGTGCTAATGAACTCTGTCCACGAAGCACTATTTTTGTGGTGTCTAGTTTGCAGAGAGGACAGTAACGATTCGCTCCTGCAGCTAGACGGTGGTGTCGTTCAGAAGGTCCTGGGTCCCAGTCCCGGTAAGCCTATCACTTCTGCTATTTTTCTGTTGTCTAGTCTTGTACTTATTTATTTCTCACGAGAACCTGACACATACCTTTGTGTATTATTTATTTATTTATTTACAGCGTATTCTGTACTGTCTAAGCAGTGTATACATACTTTGAAGGCCAGCATGTGACAGCACCTGGACATTTGCCACTTTGTTCTTCCACGAAATACCGAGGACGTGGTGTAGACACCCTAGATGGAAGGTATTGAGCCTTCTTTTGTTACTTACCATAGGTTGTCCATGTCTCGCTCCCATATAGAAGCGCGCTGGTGACAACACGACGGCGCTATAAATGACAAAGTAGCATCAAACTATCAACAAGAAATCACCTACCGGAGTGGACCATCACGGCAAGAGACAGAAAAAACTGAAGCTCTAGTACAGCCAGAGCCGCGGTAGCACAATGGTTAGTGCACTGGCTTCCTAGCTCGGTGGTCCATGGTTCGATCCCCAGTTGAGGTGGTATTTTTTAGACCGCAAACGGCTCCGAGGTCGACCCAGCCTCATGAATTGGGTACCAGAGCAGCTTTGGGAAGGTTAAGGCGGCCGACGTGATACTGACCACACCACCACTAGTGTGCTTGTGACAGATGAAAATCGAGCACCTTGATCGATTCACTTTATTCTCACCGGCACCCCTCTTTCTTTTTCAATCTAATCGCTCAACGTGGTTTCCCACGTGCTTCCTTAATTAGCATGCACGGGTTATCGCGCAAAAAGCCATGCCTTTCGCCATTTGTCTTATTCCTAGTTACCCACGCCTACCTGTCTTTGTTTCAAGCGCTATTAATACAGCTATTCAGATTTCTACTGTCTTTCCTTCAAAAGGGGAAGGGCAAAAGGGGTCTGCCCGCTGTCAGATTACGTTATCACGTCAGCGCCTTGTCCCTGAAACACGGGCGGGGGGAAGGCAACGGTTTTTATAGTTCCCTAAGACTAAACGGGACGGTTATTGGGAATCAACGGGAATTAAGCGAATGCCAAGGGGTGTTAACCACTTTCGCCGACTTCATCCCTTTGTTCGTGTCCAGGGGACACAATTTGCTCACCGAGAGAAGGTACCAAGAGTAGTCCGCCCGCTAACGAAACGAATATGCGATCGGCAAAAGCGTGAAAATTAATTTTCATTCAAGAATCGACCAAAGATTCTCCCAAAATCCGGGCAGAGGTGTTAAATCTCGCACTAGCTAACGATTTTTTTTACCCATTTCATATATATATATATATATATATATATATATATATATATATATTAATATATATATATATATTATATATATATATATATATATATATATATATAATATATATATATATATATATATATATATATATATATATATATATATATATATATATATATATATCAATCTCTTAAAAATTCAGTTATCAGTTGCTACAGGATTTCTTGAATGGTCTAGCTCGCATTTAGAGCCTTATTTTCATTTGGATTTCTGATAATACATGGAGATTAATTCAGTTTCCTGATTTGCGGTAACTAATAGTATATTAGCATTTAAGTGTTTTAATTGTTAAAATGTTTTCAATTATATTTCGCTGGGTTCTTTTTCTGTGTTAATTAAATAACGTCTAGCAAATTTTACCAGCTGGTAACGTAAAACTTAATTACTCGCTAGTTCCCCAGTAGAGATGCTTTAAATTAATTAATAGACGCTAGGCGGTGGGTAATTAAGAGAACGCAATTTATTTCTATCTCATCATGTGTAAATTTTAAGTGACTAGTGTTCATATCTCATGTTAAAAGCGATGAGATTAGCTAGACACTTGTTGGTTTTAAATTTAATTTAATAACGGAGTGCTTAACAGGTCATACCTAAAACGCGTGTTAGATTAGGGTATTGATAATATTGTTAAAACGTTTGTATTTCTTCCAATATAATCTAGGCTGGTCATAAACCTGCGATCCAGCGGTTTTACGGTCTGATGTTCCTACCAGCATCCAGAAATTATTGGTGTAACCATCTTTATGTTGTGACCCTGTGCGGTCCCCCTACTCCATTTATGACGAAAGGTCAAATCTAGAAAAACACAATAATTATAATTTTTAACTAGAACGGAACATTCCCATAATACAACTTTTTTCACATATATATCTATTACCAGTTTGCTGAGGCAGAAACTAGGTACTCTTTTATCTGACCCATGACAGGAGTTTTTTTTCCAATGGATATATTCACGAGAACTCACTGTTCATACTCGGCCATCACCTCAACGAACAGCTGATGATTATCATTTAACATTTTTTTCCCATCACGTCACTGAGTGTCACAGTCACTTGAGGCTAGACCGCACTGGAGATATATTAACATATTAATTCCCATGACAGTGCCACCAAGACCATACCAAAGGATTGGGAGATTGCCATCATAACACCAATTTTCAAAAAGGGTGACAATCGACAGTGTGGAAACCATAGAGGCATATCCATTCTCAGTGTCCCTGGTAAAATCTACTCTAGAATCCTAGAGCAGAGACTCCTACGCCTAGCTGAGCCACAATTGGATGAGGTCCAGTGCGGATTCCGAGCAAACCGAAGTACTCAAGACTTAATCTTCACACTCAGACAGCTGAGTGAAAAGGCCCTTGAGTATAAGAGTGAGATGCATCTTTGTTTCATAGATCTGGAAAAGGCGTTTGACAGGGTCCCCTGGAGCAAACTTTGGGACTGTTTGGCAAGGAAGAATATTCCAGCACCTCTGATTCTTGCTATACAGAGCTTCTACAAGTCTTGCAGAAATTATGTGAGGACAGCAAACCATAAGTCGGAAGAGTTCAGGACCACCACTGGTGTAAGACAAGGTGATATCCTATCACCTTACCTCTTCATACTCCTTATGGACGATGTCATCAAGGCATGTAAGGAGAGAACAAGAAAGTATTCAGTGGGGTACTGGAAGATGAGACAGGTCTATATTTCGGAGCTGGCATTTGCTGATGATGTTGCCCTGATTGCTAAATCAGAGGCACATCTCCAATCCAACCTGCAAGTCCGGAAGGAAGAGCTGGAGAAGAGAGGGATGGTCATAAGCAGCTCTAAAACAAAATCCATGGTGATATCACGAGAAGAAAGAAAACATCAGATTAAGCTGGGAGAACAGGTCCTGGAGCAGGTCGACCACTTTAAATACCTCGGAGCTATTATAGACCGAAAGGGAGGCATCAAAGAAGAGTTGGCCACTCGAAAAGCAGCAGCTGGGAGACCTTTTCAGGCCATAAATCGAGGATTCCTCAGCAAGAGAGAGGTTGGTAAGAAAACGAAGATGGCTGTATACTGCTCCACCTATGTCCCAGTCTTGACATACGGATGCGAGTCATGGGCAATGACTACAACCCATAAAAGCCAGATCCAAACCTCAGAAATGAGGTATCTGAGGAAGGTGGTTGAAGTAACAAGAAGAGACATGGTACGCAACCAGACGATACGTCAAGGCCTTAAATCCTACCCCCTGCAGACCCAAGTAGAACAGTCCCAATTAAGATGGTTTGGCCATGTCTGCAGAGTGGGAGAAGATCGGATACCACGACAAGCATGGGAAACAAAGAGCCAAGGATCCAGACCCCGAGGACGACCCAGAGTCCGCTGGGAGGACAACATTAGACAATCTTTGAAGGATCGAGGACTAGAATGGAACCAGGCCAGAAGGAAGACAGCCGATAGGATAGTCTGGCGCTCTCTCTTCCAAACCTCTACACCTCACGGTAGAAGGGGAACGACTAAGTAAGTAAGACAGTGCCACCACATAAAAAGAAACTTATTCCAAACCTATACCTGCAATGAAAATAGGAATATCCTGGACAATACTAACGCATCAATTTCAGCGACTCTCCGGAAAAATAGCAGTCAGCAAAACCGGATAGTCTGGAGCTGCAATTGACAATGAACATGACTTAATAATCTCAATACATGTTAGTGTTTAATTCCATGGAATGTATGCAGCGTCGACAGATGGTAAGCAAATCTGAAAGTGGGTCACTGTATGATTGTAGTGAGTGAAACGGAAAGAAAGAAACTTATTTTCTTATGTTAATACTAACCTACCAAATCTTATTTTTTTTATCTCTCACTAATCTGAGTGTTCACTGGAGAGGTTAAATTAAGGGCTTAGTCTTTACCCGTCCTGACTATTCCCTCCCCCCCCCCCCCCCCACACTGTTAATTATTTTGATCTTTTTGGGTTAATTACCTCTGTTGGGATCTTTCCTAGTTTACCTATACAAGAGGGAGGGCCTATTAGATTAGATTTTCATTTCTTGTATGTAAACATAATTTCATTGATGTAATACTTTTCTTGATGTTGTGATATTTCTAGCGATAAGTAAACATAATAAACCTTAAGTTATAGTGTTAGTCAAAACCCCTGCCCATATATACATGTTATCCATAGTTTTGTTTTCACGTCTGTGCGTATTTCTGTCAAAAAATTGTGTGTACGTGAGCGTTGTGTAACTTGTACTTTGTACAAGAAGAGAGAGTGCGTCTAATTTAAATATTGTCCTGAGATAGGCTGGATTAGAGCAATTACTCAATCCAAGACTGTTCTTTCTCTTACACTATCATCATCGTGAAACAGAAACAATTTCTTACACCTTCTTCTCACATAGCTATCACTATCACCTCTGCTCGGACGGGACCATAAATATCTCAGGCCTATCTTATTAAAAAATTACGACAGTGCCGATGGTCAAGAAAATATGGGCCTAACACCATATACCCGTAATGCCTCAATGGGCATGTAACGGGATCCTTTACCTTTTTTTCTAGTACAGACAGCCATCCTTCTATCTGGAGATGGCATTTTGCCTGATCTGACAACGGCGTGTGTTGCAAGATAACGTAGGGATGAGGAGAAACGTGTGAAGAATCGCGCGTAAATATTACGAAGAATTCCAATCATTCGTGTGTGTCATCATCTTCTGTCATCATTAGTACCGTAACTGCAGAGGTGTCAGTACTTGGCACCCGGGACGGATCTTACCTTCCCCCCCCCCCCCCCCCCCCCACAGTAAAGAAACACGCTTGCATGTATATTTTTAAAAGTAAGTGCTATATTAATAGCGTCCGATGATACCCTTGCGGTTGTACCTGGGGCGGTCCGCCTCCCCCTCCCCCGCATCCTCGTAGTACGCCACTGCGTGCCTTCATATTTGTCTCCAGCTCTCTTCTTCACGAACATTTTTAGGCCTTTTATCTCTCTTACCATGTGGATTTCAGAAGAAGAACTGCCTTGTAATGATATCAACTGGTTTTTTTAGTGCGTGTCCACTCCAACGCCAGCGTTTTCTCCTCACCTCTAACTCCACTGGTGTTTGGTTGTTTCCATCAGTTCCACATTGATAGTCTTTACATGCCGATATCGATTCTTTTGTTCTGCGCTAGCATCCATTTTATGAAAGTCTGTCTCTCCTGCTTGTCATTAGTAGTGGTTCTCTATGTTTCAGAGCCATACAATAAGACTGCTTTTGATATTTGAGTTTAAGATTCTTATTTTTGTATCGCATTTGATTTATTTTGATTTCCGTATAATTCTCAAAGCAGTGACATTGCCCCCTCCCCCCCTTTTCGGGCGCCAGCAACACACGGGCGATGTATGTGTGTATTCAGCCCAAATATTTTGGTCTGTCCAGGGCAACCCGGTTGCTTTACAACGGTTTAGTACAGCAGCGCTGACACAGCGGAGACAACTGGACTTATTGTGAGAGATTTCATCACTAGGATCATGTCCCTTACATTTACCCCGTCGGTTTGGCGGGGTGGCAGAAAACTGTATGAAACAATAATAAAACACATACTGTACATATTCATTGCTTCCTTAGATCTGTCGCTAGAGGAGGCTCATATTAGGTTTTACATGAGACTGACAACCTCGTCATATAAAACAATTAGGTACAGAAACTGTCACGTCCACAGCACTGATACAGATTCAGCCATCAATATAATTAAATCACTACCGTCATCATTACATCTGGCTGTCTCTCTCTCCCTCTCTCTCTCTCTCTCTCTCTCTCTCTCTCTCTCTCTCTCTCTCTCTCTCTCTCTCTCTCACACACACACACACACTGTCCGGTATTAACCACCACCCTCTCCCTTCTTTCTTTTGTTCTCCTCTTTTTCTCTCATTTTCCCTCTCCTTTGCTCCTCCATTACTCCATTTTCCCATAGTTTACTCCTCGCACCTCATTCACCATCTACTTCTTCTTCTTCTTCGTACACTTTCAGGCGTCAACTTGAAAAAGTTTATAGAAAGCGGTGGTCAACCTGAGGATGTCGGAATCTCCATAGAGTTTACCCAGGAGTGTACTGATGATGGTCATATGTGCTTTCTCTGTTCCTCATATGTTGGGCATCTTTGAAGCACATGTTCAGCAGTCATTTTATCGGTGCCACAGTTACAGTCATCGGCAGTTCCTATCTTTAGCTTGTTGAATAGATGGTATCTCAATCTGTTGTGGCCAGTGCGGAGTCTGAAGATTGCTGTTACATTATCTTAACATTGTCTTCTCTCTCGTTCTCTTATTCTCCCTTTCTCATCATCTTTACCCTTGGCTTCTAGCAGAGCACTGGTTTTCAGTCAGTTACCCCCCCCCCCCTACCATCTCTCGTTCTTGCCATCCGTTCAAACTGATTCCACGTTTTCAGTTTTCCTCTCAATGTGCTCGTGTATTGCTCCAACAGTTCAGGTCTTCATTCTGGAGCTTTTCCATGGTGATTGTTATTAAATGTAGTGGCAGAGGGATAAATCATTTGCTTTTAGATGCAAAGTTATCGGATTCGAAACTTGATAACGCCATGCTCCAAATCCACCCAGCTGTAGGATAGACTAAGACAGCGAGGTAGGGGTCAGGCCGACCCACATGATAAAGCTGAGATCTAGTGTGGCGAGATGAATGGTAGATAATTAAGTAGTTCCAAAAAATGAAGAAGAGAGCCGGTGAACTAGAGATACCGGACGACACAGGACAGATCAGGTAGTTACCCACATAAATCTAGACGGTAGCTATAGAAGAGTGCTGTGAAGTAAGTCATCTTCTCACTAGATCTATCCTTTGCTCCAAGGGTTTCTCTCGTTATAAGTGATGTGACTGCCGCTCGTTAATTATTCCTTACCCATTTAACTATTAAATATTCCTTGTGAATTCAACTCAACTACAAAAAAAAAAAAGGCATGCAGCGTTCGTAGTTGACCCATGCTCTGCAGTATGTCACTCAGTTCAGAGAAGCTTATTGTATCGATTTCACTAATATCTGAACCTGCAACATATAAACAAGGCTATGCTGTCTGTTGTTTAAAAATGATACCCCCTGCCGTTGATGACTAGACACTTTCGATTAGAATCCTCATTTTTGAAGATACTGTCATGAGGCTATGGTTATGTAAGTCATACAAACAATAAAATACATTAAAGGGCTATTTACATCATTAAAACTTATTTTCTGAGTACCCTGCACTTATTTCGCTTTGGATTTTAATTTTGTCAAAGCTGTTTCCCTTTTCAAAATTAACTCTTTGCAAAACAGCTTTTAAAAGCCCAGCCCTAAAACGAACTGTAAGCTTTTTATTACAAGCATTAAGCAGTGTCACATATGAAAATAGTGCAGCAGTAATCATCCACTTTTGCCCCTCCCCATCTAGAGTATATTTTCTACTACCTGAACGAAGGATTTACCAGTGCAATTAACACGTGGGCCATCTGGCAATTAAGCCCTATGTGAAACAGAGAGCGAAGCGCGGAGCATGGCGTAATAGATTCTTTGATCAGGGGAACACACGATATTCAGTGAGACGGACCTTGGATTGTAAAACTTTCAGGTGAAAATTGTGTAGCTGATATTCGGCAAGGTGGAGATGATGAAAGTCAAGAGGTGGTAAAATTACCTTTGATTCAAGAAATCGAACGGCAAATTGGCTCGGGTCTGGCAGTGGTGTGACTTTCACATTAAAGAACGATAGTACGGAACATATCAATATATACCATGTCTCTCCGATAGCCATGATCAGTTGCCAGAAATCTATCTGAATTCACTAGCTCGTTATCTTAAGATTTCTCGTACAGAGTGAAAATTAATAGATTTTCGTGGAGTTTTTCGGTTTTCTGATTGCGGTAATTTATGTTCTAGCCTTGAAGTGATTTAGTGTGTTTAAAGTTTTCAATATATATTTCACTGAGATTTTCTGTGCTAATTAAATAACTTATAGCTAACTTTCCAGCCGTTAAGTAAATTTAATTACTCGCTATTTTTTCCAGTAAGAAATGTTTTAAATTGACTAGTACATACATTAAATAACTGTCTACTGACGGCATATATTATTTACTTCTATCCATTTTATGTAATTTTTTTAATGACTAGTGTTCATATCACGCGTTAACAGAATAATAGGATAAGCTAGACACGGGTGTTTTAAATCTAATTTATAACAGTGGTGAAGAGGTCCTATTTTAACAAGTGTTAGATATGATATTGATAATTTGGTTAAATGTTTATATTCTCTTTTATATCAAAACCTGAGTACTAGCGGCTTTTCTTATGGCCATAAGAACTTATGATCATACGAACTTATAATATTAAAAGCATCCAAGAATATTTAATATTGATGAGCTTCTTGCTGTGACCTGTGCGGTCCAATTTTCCTCATTTTCCTGAGAGAAACCAGAATAGAACCATTGAATTATAATATTAACTGGGCCAGAACTATTACCAGATTTACTTATATATATATATGTATATATATATATATATATATATATATATACATATATATATATAAATATATAAATATATATATATATATATATATATATATATCATCAGCCAACTGTGGCAATATATTGTCAGCAATATTTGTGTAACTTAAACCTAGCGTTTCAGCCACCTGAGGCTAAACAACCTAGGAACTCTATATGTTCTATTTATTCCACATCGGCGATCACCACGCATGAACCTTACTCCAACCAACTGAAGGCATAGATAACTTATTGTATCCAGTACAAATTTAACACCGACTCTAGCGACTCCTGTGAAATTTGCAGTCAGCAACTACGGAGAGTCTGGGGCTGGATTTGGCCAACTTAAATTTGACACTAAATATATATATTACTTATTAGTGTATTTCCTTGGAATGCCTGCCACAACTACTGGGGTAAGTGCATCTGAAAGTGGCCACTGCGTGTATGTGAATTGAATGAACAGAGAAAGAAACTTATGTCTTTTGTTAACATCATATACTTATATGGTTTCTTCTTTCTTTTTTTATCTCAATAATCTGATTAGTCATGGGATAGGTTACATTAGGAACCTATTCTTTTCCCATACTGACTATTTCATAACTTATTGTTAACCTTTGATCTTTTGGGTTAATTAACCTCTGTTGGGATCGTCCTTTCTTTTCCTTTACCAGAGGGGAGAACCTATTTGATTAATTTTCATTTTTTTTTGTCTGTAAACCATAATCTAGTGATGTGTATGCGTATTGTTGTGATCTTTTATTGATAATAAACTTTATTAAACCTTTAGTTATCGTGTCGGTCAACCCTTATCCATTATATGTTATCCATAGTTTGTTTTCACGTTCGTACGTATTTGTCACAGAATTGTGTGCATGTGAGTGCAGTGTAACTTGTATTTTCGTACAAGGAGAGAAAGTGCGTCTGATTTAAATATCGTCATCCTGATAGGCTGGATTAGATAAATTATTCTATCCATAGACTGTCCTTTCTCTTACACGATCACCCTCGTGAAAAACAAAAAAAACTATATCTTACCCCTTACTTTCACATTGTCATCACTATCACCTCTGCTCAGACAGGGCTATAAATATCTATTACCTATCTGATAAATCATACACGACAAGCAGTTTCGAGAAGGACTCTACTAGCTGAGTCAGTGCAGTTGAGGATTGCTGAGATTTTATTTCAGTGGAAGACCAACTTCACTTTGAGGGTATCAAGACAAGACAAAGCATGTAAATCTATGCCAATGATAACAGTAATGTTAAATATTACATCAATTTACATTACATTTAACGACCCATACATTTATAGTCATGACACTAAACAATTTTGTAAATTTACGATCTATACATTTATTGACATAACACTCAAATATTTTATAAACTTAACAATCTATACATTAATAGACATATCTCAGACACAACTCCACTTCGAGGACTGTCGCTGGTCATTTACGAGTGTGACTTGAGCTTGACACAACCATTTCATAGTAAGTCAACCTTGCGTCTTCTCAGCGGTAGAATCTTGGTGTAAGTTTGGAAAGTGTTCGAACTGTGTCTACACGGGTTATATAAACTGGTTTTCAGTCAGTATTATTTGATTGAGCTTATGTATGATTGGATCTCCCTCTCTCGCTTTGACTGGTTCCTCCGTTTCTCAGCTCTTGTGTTGGATTGGTGTTATTTTGACGAATTCTATTGCTGGTCTCCCTTTGTTGACTGTGCACAATTAAGCAACCAATGGTTTTGACCGAGACTGATTTTTTTTTTTTTTAACCAATCGGAATAAAGTGAATTCCAGCATGATTTAGTTGTTATGGTTGAAAATCCAGTGAAAAGGTAATTCCCAGCGTGTAAAATCAGTTTGCATTACTACTTGTATTTACCATTAACCCATAAATACTGTATATTCAATTTCGACGGCAAAGTTCAGTGAGAATTATATTTATATTTAAAATTTCAAAGAAATTTATCTTTTACAGTGCAATTACCAGAGTATTTTGCTCATCTCGGTACACCTAGTATAGTGAAGTCTCTAACATTTTATTCTCCTACGGCAGTACCTGTTTCAGTTATACCTTTACCTCTCATAGGTGAAAAAAGGTCAGGTGCACTGCTTTCGGCTTTCTCCGTACTGTGTTATTACCTTCCTAGACAGAGGTATCTCTGCCGCCCTGAACAGCTGAAGTGAATTGATTGTTTTAATACTTTGATAATGTTTTGTTTGAAGTTTTTGTGGCTTAAATTTCTATGGGTTTTTACGACATACCTGGTAAGCAGGCCTTTCAATAGCTTATATAAGGCCTGGGACGTTTCACAGTGTGAGGCCCATTCATTGTTTGGGACGAGGGGGTTGAAATATCTTAACGTAAAGCAAGCCGTGTACAAAGAAAAAGTCTGAGGTGAACAATCCCTGTGAGTTGCGTCCAGGCCAACTAGCTCTGCTGATTCCCCCCCCCCCCCACCCCCGCCACTCGTAGGGCCTGCTGGTAAGCTACAGTGTTCCCCATTCTTTTTTTAATCTTTTTTTTCTTTCCATCATTAAATCTACATCAAAACCTAGACTATTTCCTTCTCTGTTTCGTCAAACATTTTGTCTCCTCATTCCAACGTAATTGTTGTCAGGTTATATTTCCTTGAATATTGTTCTCTTTCCCCATCTCTCCGCGACAGTTCATTAGCCCACGCCACCTGCCTGAAATGTCACGTCGCTCCATTTTCATAGCCTAACCTGGTTGACAGCAACAAAATTGACACAGTTCACATCATCGCAGATTGAAATTGACAGGCTGAAATATTCCTGGCCTGTGGCAAAGTTTTTTACACGATGTTGGCCAAAACAAGACGAACTTAAAGCTAAACCATGGAAAGACAGCGATGTTTTCGCTCCAAGAGATTCAAATATCCCGAGGGAAATATACCTGCAAATTTCCTTTTTTGTGTTTTTAATTTTTTAATGACCCTGTCACACGTTCAGTTTAAGACGGAGATTAGACAAAGATCTTTAATTTGTGACAGTATTAAATATGCACTTTATTACGAGGTATTTTGTAACGTCATGGGTCAACGGTGGGGAGAACTTAAATAGTGTACATCTGACTGGGAGAGTAAACGTGCTGGGTCACGGTTTTTATGTTGTAAGCCCTACTGGTTATTACTATCGATATATATGAATTGGCAGTGGTGCAGCAATTCACATACTAGGGATCTACTATAAACGACAAACTCTCTCTGGGCACAGAAAATGACAGCCGTATTGGCAAAGATGCGACCGTCTTTGCCTGCCTCATAACACGTGTCTGAGGAGTCCCCAAACTCACCATAAAGACCAAAGCTGTGCCATATAATGCCTGCGTTACCAGTATGCTTCTGTACGGCATCAATACATGATCAACCTGTGCTAAGCAAAAGGAACAGGCTCAATATCTTCCATCTACGGTGTCTACGCATTGTAGTTTATGGAAGGACAGGGTGACGAATGTCCTGGTGCTCTCACGCGCTGGCCTTAAAGTATATCCTATTTGGACAGCGCAGATTACGCTGATTTGGCCATGTTCGTCACATAGAAGATGGTCCCATCCCCAAAGATATTTTCTATGGACAACTGACAGATGGCAAAAACAAACAGCCAGATCACATCTCTATGACCTCCAATATATCATGATTAATAAGCTTCATTTGCGCGCTTGCTTCTTTCATGACATTCTCAATGTTCCCCCAAGCTGCCCATGACATTCTCAATGTTCCCCCAAGCTGCCCATGGCATTCTAACATTCATCTATAAAAATAACATCTCTGTGGCCTCTAGGGATCGTCTTTCTCGATACTACTTGTCCATCACTCTCTTCCATATGTTAGGATTGGCTCTATATAGTGCTCAGCAAATCTCTTTCTTACTTCCATTGATAAAGATTTGCTGTGTTGCATAAAATACTTTCACTTTATTGAACGTTACGTTTTCCTGAGCTATTCTACTCTTCACTATTTTACTATTCACAATTATGGGCTATTCTGCTCTTCGTATTTCTACTACCGACTATTTTTGGCTATTCTGCTCTTGAAAGTTATAAGTTGCAATCATTAATCGAAGCAGCTTTCAGTTAATATACACAACTGTGGTTCCGGGATCGAATCGTGATAGCGTCACGCTCCAGTTCACCCAGCTATAAATTGGTACCTCACTCTGCACTTGGATTAAGGAAGGCACAGGCGAGGAAGAGAGCTGGTCAAATCACGTCATAAAGCTGGACCTAGTCTCTAACACTTCACTACCCTACGGCAGTTTCTGCTATGGGACTACCGTTATCGTTTGCTGTAAAGCAGGAGTATGGTAGGCTACAAATCACCAGACCACAAGGTCTTTGATATTTGTTCTTGCATTCTAATATAACCGATAGACCTCGCAAACGAGGAAAAACTTTTAATCATCATCAAAATCCATAATTCTCGCCGTTTATACGTCGGTCACATCTAAGGGATCACCCGTGTGTTACCGGGCCCGAAAGGGGAGCAAAGAATAGTAACACTGCACCCTACCACGCATGTCGTAAAAAGCGACTAAGGAGGGTTGGGCATGGGGCTGTTTACCCCATCCCGTAAAAACTTCACACAGTGGGCTGATCACCTGCTTGCCAACCAATTTGATTACGGAAACAATGATAGATTGTTTGGTCTGTTTTTGTTCCACAAAGACGCCACTGGGCGTGGTGGAAACAGCGATAGATTGATCAATTTGTTGTTGCCCTGGGACGCCACTGGGCGTACTGGCCACATACTGCTTTGCCGGTTGGTGGCTAACGATGGAAGAAGAAGAAGACATCTAAGGGATGCAACTGTGGTTGAAAGTTAGACATTAATTGTATTGTTTCTCTTATATGTACTCTCCCGAAAATAGAAACACTCAACGAAGAAAAGTCGGTGTAGAACCAAGTTTCATTCCGGAAACGGATTTAACTCATCATTTTGTTAAAAATAACGGGGCAAAGTCTTTTACAGACAGGGGGTATGATGTGTTGGTGTTGTGGGTAGTGGGTTTCCCCCCTTGCTTCACCCTAGGCCTAGTGAATTATTGTTCATGAAAGGAGCGACCATCGCGGTGTTAGTCTCTTGGCCTAGCAAAACCTCTCATACCCCAAGATCGTTGTGCGTGGTGAAGAGCCACACCCTCCTCGAGGTAGTCCTGGTAACTGAGGGTGCGAATCCTCAGGTTAAACACAACGGATCTAGAGGAGCAAACCTCGATAATAAAACCGGTGCACTACACCGTACACGCCCTCTGTGGGTTGGAAGGAGCCAGATGGATACTGAACAAGTCTTGGGAGTGGGAACGAGTGTGGACTGCTCCCTGAAGATCGGAACCCATCGTACAGGCACAGAGACTCAGGACGTGACGATCCTATTGTCTTCAACTCTTGGTCACATGCCTAGAGCCTCGGAGAACTCGGCGTAACCAGCAGGCAATTTGGTGGCAGGGAAAGAGCACTGTGAGCCCTACCTTGGCTACGTATCACAAGGAGATGCAGAAACACCCCCTTTATCTCCCCCAGAGCTGGCACGGTATACTTCTGGCTCCTATCCGGGGCGGTAGGAAATCCACAGGCACCCCAGCATCACAATGCCATGAAGACGACAAAGTTGGAATTTACTAACTCAAACCTGACAGAGCAAGTCCTCCATCAGATGCGGCCGATGCTGGGCCCCATCGAGACTTGCCCGGGGAGCCCACCCCGGCTCAAGAAAGCAGAGAAGGCCACTCTCCAAACCTCCGATGTCTTGCGGGCAGTGTTAGGATGTGCAAGAACATGGACAGAAAGACTCCACAACTTCCCCACTGAAGACATGCCCATGACGACCGTTGCCTCAATTGGCTGTGTGTGGTGTACCCGGAAATGGGGCCTCCCAGTACTGAGGCACAGTTAAGTCCCCGATGTCACTTATCGGTGCAGAGTTGAGAGAGATGACTGAGCATCACAATCCCCCCTGTGTTGCAGCATGATGAGAACCCAGCATTGCACACTGAGCTTGGGGGGATCACTTGGGCACCAGACTTAATACTGGCTCTTGACTGGATGGCCGCATGCAGGAGATTTCTACAATGGAGAGATGGCAGGTGGTGGGTATCTGGAAGTGGCTCTGTGCAGGACATGAGGATTCCTTGGGAGAGCCCAGAACCAGAGCACAGCATTGTGCAAGCTCTGCATAGTTGGAGAGCCCCCCTGGATGACGGGGAATGCACAGTGTGCCACCCCACCTATCCCCAACTGCTAACTTAGAACCAGAAGTGGGGTCCTCTGTATGCGTGCCAGGCCAGGATAAAATGCCTGGGAAAGAGACTGGAGCTCAGAACTCCCTAACTCAAAGTTGCAGGATGGCAGAAAAGCCACGGGAAAGACAGGTCTATTGTGAAGATAACGCAACCATATTTTCACCATACGAGCTCGGACGCCGCCTCGGTAAACAAGGTCCGCGCAGAGCAGTGACACCCCCAGGCTGCTTGCGAATAGTCTACTACTGGGAACATAAACAGATTAGGGATGAGCCCACTCTCCCGTTGAAGAGGTGCTAAAGTCGTAGATACTGGGCCAGAAGGCGCACCGGAAACCACAGTATCACGCAACTCGCTTTTTTTTATGGATGAGTACACCGTCAAATAAATCTCGTACTGGTGCTCGCCCTGTGGAGCTCCACCAGGCAGGTGCAGTGCCGGGCTCTGAGCCTCGACAGAGCCCACCCTCTGCTACTGGAGGACCCTCTAGACCGTCTTGTGGAGTCAGCAGACGGCGGAGGAGAACTACTGACCGAAACAAAACAGAACAAGAGAAACCCAGAGTGCCACTTGTCATGATGCACTGGAATGCAGAGGGAGTGAACAGCAAGCAGGCTGGATACAGCAAAAAGACAGAGCTGGAAAACATCTTGTATGAGAAGCAAGTCAGTGTTTGCTGTATCCAAGAGACTCACTTGAAAGCAGATCAAACCTTTAAAATAAGGGGATATCAATGCTTCAGATCCGACAGACAAGATAGACGAAAATGAGGAGTACTTACTCTTGTAAGGAATAACATTCATGCACACGAAAGGAAAACCTACATGGATGGAGCAGAATATCAGCTGTTGCAGATAAAGGTAGACAAGATGGAAATAGAACTCCTGAACTATTACTGTCCAAACAACAAACCTTTGAGTCTCAGCTCTATACAGGTACCAGCCACCAACTTTATAGCAGTTGGAGACTTTAATAGCCACTCCCAGAGCTGGGGCTATAACCATCTAGATCACAGAGGTGAAGAGGTTGAAACATGGCAGGATGATCACTCCCTAATCCTAGTCAATAATGCCACAGATACTCCTACCTTCTGCTCCAGAGGATGGCACACAACTTCAACACCAGATCTTACCTTCGCCACCCCAGATATAGCTGGATCTATTAGTAGAGAAGTAGGAGACCAACTAGGGGGAAGCGACCATCGCCCAATCTTTCTTACTGTCCAGAGTGCAACTCTCAGTACAGGCCCAGCCATTACAAGATGGAACTACAAAAAAGCCAACTGGGGTTTATTCAGGCATCAGGTAAACACGCTGCTGTCTACCCTCAAGGTACAGAACAGAGACATTAATGAAGTGGTAAAAGACTTCAACAGATGCATACTACAAGCTGCAAAAGAAACCATTCCCAAAGGATGCCGGCGTAACTACATACCATACTGGTCCAGCACACTCCAAGTTAAAAATAACCTTAAATTGTAAGTTTTTGATTGTTTCTTCAAGACAACATTTTAATTTAAAGTATTGCAGACTTATTATTATGGATCAAAATTATAAGATGGCTGCAAAAAGAGCTGCAGATGCTAAGAGGAAGAGACGATCGCGTCAATCACAACGAGCAAGCGAGACTAGAAGAAGCAGCAATACGACGACAACATGAAGCGGCACAACGACAAGCACAGCGTCAGTCACAACGAGCAAATCAGTCTGCAGAAGAGCATGAATCTCAACGCACTGCAGAAGCTTTTCGCATTCGTCATTATTGACGGGTTATTGTTAGTTTATTAAAAAAAAAAGGACTTTGATACTTAAAGTATCTGGAAATTCCTTTTTACAACTGGGTTATGTGATTAATATGCAAGAATTTTTGGCCAGCAAGCTTCTTTTTAGGACACGTGATTGATTTAACTTGTCGTTTACGCGTAATGGCCTCCCTTTAACTGTCTATCAGACCTAGAAAGAATTTGGCATTAAGTTGAAATAGCAAAGCAAAGCAATGAGAATGTGTCTGTAATGGTGGCTGTTTGTCACTAAATCTGGTTCACATGGATCAAGCAAATTACGTGCCATGGAATCTGTGATCAGCTAACTTGTTGGACTTCAGTAATGTATCCGGACTAAAGACAACCTGACGGAGAACAGTGGAAGCCGAGACGCAAAGCATGAACCAGAGTTGGGGCACGGCACGAAGGATGGCCACCGATCAAGAAAAATAGGGACAGTTTGTTGGTGCCCTACAAGACACCACTAGGCGTGATGACCACTGACTACTTTGTCAGTCAGGGGCTAAGGATCCAAGAAGAAGTAAAACATATTCTCCACTGTTGAATCTACAAGAGGAGCAGCCTGACAGTATGGCTTCACCAACCTACTTGAGGGAGAAATTGCCTGGCGACGAGACAGCCAGATTTGCGAGAGAACTGAATGTGGTATTAGAGGGAGCAAAGAAGAAGGAGAAGCAGTAAAAAGAGGAAGAATACAGAAGAAGTGGTGGAGGAGGGAGAAGAAGGAGAAAAAGAAGTTAGAAGGAGAAGAAACAGATGACTGAAAAAGGAGAAACAAGAAGAAGAAGAAGGGGAGGAGGAGAAGGAGAAGGAAGAGAAGGTGGTTGAAGAAGACGAAGAGAAAGGAAAAAAAGAAGGAGCAGGAGGAACAGGATGACGATACAGCAGGAGGTAGCAGAAAAAGGAGGAAAAAAAAAAGAGAGAAGAAAAAATACGAAAAAAAGAAGATAAAAAGGAGGGAGCAGAAGAAGAAATAAAAGAAGACGAAGAAGATGAAGAAAGAATAATAAGGAAGAAGAAGCAGCAGATGACTAGATCACGTGGTTATGGAAATCTAAGCCATTTAGGATTGTTCCCTAGAGCCACTTAGCATGTCCTTTCTTTTTTCTATACAACCCATTTTGAAGCCGGGTAATTAAAACGCTACTGCAGTGTGCATTCCTGATTTTAAACGACTCAATTATCTTGATATTGGTATGTGCACATTGTGCAGCTGTTCCTATAGCGTTAAGGCTGTGTGAGCGACAGGAACTTAACTTGCAGACCCGGCCATTTGCTTTCAGTCGTTGATTTCTCTTTAGAAGTGTAGGCCCTTAGTGAAATCATTCCAAACCTTCTTGTCCTGTGTTACCTGTTCAAGATTTTCCCATGCCTTCGTTGTCTCTTTCATTTCTGTCGACAGTTGTCTTCTAAGTGAGTTGTTTTTTTATTTTTTTTTTTTTTGGTATCTATCGTCTTCACGCCCCTGAGGCTTCCAGGTTAAGAACTGCCTTGTAATGTTATCAACATATTTCCTTAGTGTGTGCTATCAGTGATCAGCGCCTTTCATTTCTTGTTCCATTGGTACTTATCTGGTTCTTGTAATCAGCTGCACATTGCCGACCTTGTAATGTCATTTCAGTCCGATAGTTTTACATGATGAGGTACATGAGTGTGTCCACGGATAGACTGCGTGTACCTCCACCCAATATAAGATACACAGATCTCTCAAGCCATGGGCAGTAACTTAGTCCGATATTTCTTCAGTCATTACAAAAATACGTTTCTCAGAGTAGGTAGTCTCAACAATTACTGACGTAGGGGAGTGAAGTGTTAAAGATTTCACTATACTAGGTCCAGCTTTACGAGGTGGGGTGACCAGTTCCCTTCCACACCGACTTTGCCTTCCATAACTCAAGAGCAGAGTCTGGCACCCATTTACAGCTGAGTAGACCGGAGTGTGACGTTACCAGGTTTCAATCCCGGAACCGATAACTTTGCAGCGAACGGCAAGAGCTCTTTTTTTTAAAAATAGGAGTTTTGCCTCGTTTTGGCGAAGCGCGCACCTTTGAACCTAAACTTAAGGTCCGTCGGTTATATTAAGGTGCATGTCCAAATATAAAAGACCTTGGGATCTAAAGAGTATTATGTCAAGCGATCTATCCGCTCAGCCAACCACCGTCGCGTCATTTAGAGTAGATGTAGAATTTGGTGTTTATTGTCATTCTCTTAGCACGTGTGTTACCGGGGCCCGAAAAGAGAATAGAGAATAGTAATATTCCACTACAAAGGTGACAATCGACAATGTGGAAACCACAGAGGCACATCCCTTCTCAGTGTCCCTGGTAAAATCTACTCTAGAATCCTAGAGCAGAGACTCCGATGCCTAGCTGAGCCACAATTGGATGAGGTCCAGTGCGGATTCCGAGCGAACCGAAGTACTCAAGACCTAATCCTCATACTCAGACAACTGAGTGAAAAGGCCCTTGAGTATAAGAGTGAGATCCATCTTTGTTTCATAGATCTGGAAAAGGCGTTTGACAGGGTCCACTGGACCAAACTTTGGGACTGTTTGGCAAGGAAAAACATTCCAGCACCTCTGATTCATGCTATACAGAGCATCTACAAGTCTTGCAGAAATTATGTGAGAACAGCAAACCATAAGTCAGAAGAGTTCAGGACCACCACTGGTGTAAGACAAGATGATATCCTGTCATCTTATCTCTTCATACTCCTCATAGACGATGTCATCAAGGCATGTAAGGAGAGAACAAGAAAGTATTCAGTGGTGTACTGAAAGATCAGACAGGTCTGTATTTCAGAGTTGGCTTTGCTGATGATGTTGCCCTGATTGCTAAATCAGAGGCACATCTCCAATCCAACCTGCAAGTCTGGAAGGAAGAGCTGGAGAAGAGAGGGATGGTCATAAGCAGCTATAAAACAAAATCCATGGTGATATCACGAGAAGAAAGAAGACATCAGATTAAGCTGGGAGAACAGGTCCTGGAGCAGGTCGACCACTTTAAATATCTCGTAGCTATTATAGACCGAAAGGGAGGCATCAAAGAAGAGTTGGCAACTCGAAAAGCAGCAGCTGGGAGACTTTTTCAGGCCATAAATCGAGGATTCCTCAGCAAGAGAGAGGTTGGTAAGAAAACGAAGATGGCTGTATACAGCTCCACCTATGTCTCAGTCTTGACATATGGATGCGAGTCATGGGCAATGACTACAACCCACAAAAGCCAGATGCAAACCTCAGAAATGAGGTATCTGAGGAAGGTGGTTGAAGTAACAAGAAGAGACATGGTCCGCAACCAGACGATACGTCAAGGCCTAAAATCCCACCCCCTGCAGACCCAAGTAGAACAGTCCCAACTAAGATGATTTGACCATGTCTGCATAATGGGAGATGATCGGCTACCACGACAAGCATGAGAAACAAAGAGCCAGGGTTCCAGACCCCCCAGGACGACCCAGAGTCCGCTGGGAGAACAACATTAGACAATCTTTGAAGGACCGAGGACTAGAATGGAACCAGGCCAGGAGGAAGACAGCCGATAGGATAGTCTGGCGCTCTCTCTTCCAAACCTCTACACCTCACGGTAGAAGGGGAACGACTAAGTAAGTAAGTAATATTCCACCTAACTAGACATGTCGTAGAAGGCAACTTTAAAGATTGAGCATGAGGCGAACTACCCCACTCTGTAGAAACCGCAACCCAAAAGAAACACTTAATTAACAACATGAAAAGTAATTCTCGCAATTCAACTCAATCATCCTCGTCATTTGAAACACATTGCTACGGACACCACAGCTGCAAGAGCTTGCTAGTGTTTTGTACGGGTTTCCTGTAATGGAACCAAATGCGGTGGTGGAATCATGCCACTATGAAAAGGAATGATAATGAAAGTGACTCATCCAAGCGGAAATATTGACGAGAACTATGACGCAACCTAGAGAAAGCCCAAAAAAATCTTGGCTGATAACTCATTTTTTCATCTCGGGAAGTCGCCAGATTTGGCACTTGGAATGTTTGAAACTAAAATAATGCTAACCAAAAGTTGACAGACGTTCCTAAAAGTTACTGCCCATGGCTTGAGAGATCTGTGTATCTTGTATTGGGAGGAGGTACACGCAGTCTATCCGTGGACACACTCATGTACCTCATCATGTAAAACTATCGGACTAAGTTACTGCCCATGGCTTGAGAGATCTGTGTATCTTGTATTGGGTGGAGGTACACGCAGTCTATCCGTGGACACACTCATGTACCTCATCATGTAAAACTATCGGACTAAGTTACTGCCCATGGCTTGAGAGATCTGTGTATCTTGTATTGGGAGGAGGTACATGCAGTCTATCCGTGGACACACTCATGTACCTCATCATGTAAAACTAGTTGCTATAGAAACCATCGCTGCAAGGACATGTGAATGTTAGGTGCAGGTTTTCTGCAAGGGGACCAGCGGTGGTGGCTCCATGCTCCGAAATGAGCAGAATCAAAAATGATGATGATGACATTGATGATGATGACATTGATGATGATGATGACATTGATGATGATGATGACGATGACGATGGTGATGATGATGATGACATTGATGATGATGATGACATTGATGATGGTGATGATGGTGATGATGATGATGATGATGATGATGACATTGATGATGATGACGATGACGATGGTGATGATGATGACATTGATGATGATGATGATGATGATGATGATGATGATGATGATGATGATGACATTGATGATGATGATGATGATGATGATGATGATGATGATGATGATGATGATGATGATGATGACATTGATGATGATGATGAGGACATTGATGATGATGATGAGGACATTGATAATGATGACATTAATGATGATGATGATGATAACATTCAAAGGGCCGACTCATAAAAAAAAACATTGACTACGAGCAAGTAACCCACCAAAACATGACGGGGGAAACACTTATGTTGTACTTTTGCCGCTGCATGCTCTGATTAGAGCACTTTTTGTCCTGTGATTTTTTTCATTGCTTTCTTTTGCACTTCAGCTTCATTGGATCGTTGTACTCAAACATATCATGAATTATGGTAAATGATCTATGCATCATTTGTTTTTTAAATTGAACGGCATGCGTGTTCTATTAATGTGTGCTCAATCAAGCTTTCGTGGTGCAATATACGCCGTTTTCGTATTTTCCCGATAATGCACCATGAAAAGATTGACAGGCGTGCATGCTTTTTAAAAAATGTGTGTTCAATTTAATTTATGCGGTGCATTGTGCGCCTTTTTTGCTAATGGGATATGCTTCATTGTTGGTTGCAGACTTACCATAAAGAGAATTAATATATAGGGGATATAACACTAATAAACTCCCCGCTAAATCATGTTCGCCCCTCGAGTTTCCTCCCGTGATCTTTTTTTTTTTTCCTTGTTCAGGGTTTGCCTTCTTCTGGCGAGGCGCGTTCCTTTCAACCTATGTGGTTATATCAGAGCGCATTTACCATCCACAAAAAAGTCAACTCTGTTGACTGCTAGCCCGATCAGAGTTGATAGATACTAAGTCTTGAAAAGGATCAACATTATCTATCTGCTAGCATAAAGCCCTAAAAAGGACTCGCCAGCAACGCCAACGCCTGAGCTAGTCCGTTTCCCTATTTATAAAATTCTTTTAGGCGTCCGTCACGGGCGTACGTCACAAACTTTTTCCCACCACAGTTGCAGTCTGGAAATTATATAAACATCGTGCGCTCCTGGCCTTTGCACTAAACTGCACGACGCTTAATAAAGCGCGCATCATTTTTCCCACTAAAGTTGCAGTTATATCTTAAATAATAAATAGAAAACACATAGTTAAGTGTATAAAATCTACAATGTATTTTATTGTTATTTTTTTTTTTTTTTTTGCCGTTTGATTGTTTCCCTTCGGAAATTTCATCGCTTGAAAAAAAAAAAAAAACTTTTTTCCACCAAAGTTGCAGTCTACATCATCATCATGTGACGTATTCTTTCCAGAACGTTGAGTCCATTACAGCTGCTCTGCACGCATCACGATTCTGGGCAAGTCGACCTGCATCAGCCAAAGACAAGTTCAGACTCTCTGCAGTCTACAAATTATATAAAATTCATGCCTTTCTGAAATTTGCTATAAACTGCACAACGCTTAATATAGCACGCGTCTTTTTTTTTTTTTTTTTTTTTTTTGCTTCAAAGTGGCAGGTACATTTTAAACGTATTAAAGTGTCAAAAAATCTACATATTTGTTATTGTTATTATATATTTATTGTTTGACAGGAAACAGGATAAATTACATCACTAAAAAAAAAAAAAAAAAAAAGCCAACATAATTTTTGTTCTTTAAAACCTTTACAAAAATGGGTAAATTAACTTCATTCAGAATCAACAAAATGAGTTCTCCACTCTTCTAAATGTGCTGCAGATGCTGAAAGCTTAAGACGTTTGCTTTAGTTCTTCCCTGTCATTATTTTGACTGATATATTTACCATGGTACAAGAAGAAGAAGATTTTTATGTGGAAGAAGTTACAACACCTCGAGCTAAAACTGAAGATTAAAATCGGATATGTCATGCGTCACAGCAAGCCAGCGGGACGTCACAAGACAGGTGATGCAAGCCTAGCTGTACAAGCAGAAAGAAAAAGACTAACCTCAATCGAAGCTTCTTTGATCCTTAGCCACCGACCGTCAAAGCAGTCAGTGGCCATCACGCCTAGTGGCGTCTTGTAGGGCAACAACAAATTGATTCCACTTTGCTCGGTCGGCAGATATCCTTCGTACAGTACCCCAACTCTGGTTCATTCTTTGCATCTCAGCCTCCACAGTCCTCCGCCAGGTTGTTTTTGGTCGGCCTCTCTTTCGTTTTCCTTCAGGGGTCCAAAGCATAGCTGTTCTTGTGATGGCATCGGGGTCTCTTCTGAGGACATAGCCAACCCAGCTCCAGCGTCTGCCAGCTATGATGGTGTGCATGTCCTCTTGCTTGCTCCGAGTAAGCAGATCTTGGTTGGTGATGGTATTTGGCCAAAAGATTCGGTTAATTTTTCTTAGGCATGTTGTGTGAAAAGAGGACAATTTCGACATTTCCTTCTCTGTAACTCTCCAGCATTCCGCACCATAGAGAAGCACAGAAAGCACACAGCTCTGATATAATCTTAATTTTGTGCTTGTGCTGTTTTGAGAAGACTTCCAGATGTTGTTTAGGCTAAAAAAGGCTGTTCTTGCCTTATTCATTCAATCGAAGCAAGCCACCGAAACGTCGGTAGACGCTGCATTACGTCGAGCTGCAGATGCAGAAAGGACAAGATGTCTGCTTCAATCGAAGCGAGCCATAGAAACGCCGGAAGATGCTGCATTATTTCGAACTGCAGATGCAGAGAGAACTAGCGTCAATCGAAACCGAGCCACAGAAATGCCAAAGACGATGCATTGCGTCGAGCTGCAGCTTTCGATAAATAGCAGAGATGTCATGCATCACATCGAGCCAAAGGATCGCCTGAATATGCCGCCTTACGTCGTATTACAGATGCCGAAGTACTTCTTCTAAGTGCATGGCCAAATGTATAAAATCGTGTTCCATTTGTTCAATATTACTTCTCCCCATGTCATTTTTGAAAGGTTACCCCGAGGCTTCATATCCAATGTATCCAGATAATTTTTACTACAAAGATATAATGACGGTGACCTGTAATGTAAATGTATGAAATGACTAAAGTAGTTTTGAGGTTATGTAACAGAAAGAGCACACTACAATTTAAAACCCGTCAATTTTGATGGGTTACTTACTAGTTATAAAAATATTCGTGTTCAGTTCTGAAAGTAAGAAATGTATAACCACTGTGTAATTGTTTCATTTTTAAGCAACAAGAAGGAAGAAATATTAACCTTGCTAAGTGGTCGTCTACATCTCGTATGACGGCACGCAGTGAGAAAATGGGTGGGGAAGGAGGTAAGGATTTTTTGGCGTTGTGTGACGATTTGGGGAAAAAAAATGGGGGGGGGGGGGGGGGGGGGGGGATTTGTAAAATGTGAAGACACACTCGCTTCTTTCATAAATGATATTCTTTTAGCTGTAATAGTTAACTTTTAACCGCAACAGTTTACTTTTGTCTGCAATAATTAACTTTCATCCGCAATAGTTAACTTTCATCCGCAATAGTTAACTTTCATCCGTGACAGTTCACAACTACCTCGTGGACGACTTTTATTAATATCACTAGCAATAACCCGTCAAACTTGACGGGTTTTTAATTATAGTGTGCTGTTTCCGTTCCCGGATGAGCAGATAGAAGTTCATTCTTAGCGTGTTTTTGGTTTCTTTCCATTGTACAGTGCAATCAAACTGTTCATGAACACCGTCATTTTAACGCTTTTCTTTGCTGATTGTAACTATTTTTGGGAGAGTATATATAATGGAAACAATACAATTTTTCAACACAGTTGCTAGTTGCATTCCTCAGCTGTGACCAACGTACACACGGCGAGAATTATGTTATTTTAGATTCAATTTAAAAGTTCTTTGATGACAACATTTCGCGTGAAAGTGCGTGGATTGTTTTCAAAGAGTGCTCCCTGATAATAAGTGGTTCTAACAAAAACTTTCAAGTTTTCATGATTTGTACATCGGGTGATGGCTCTTGCACACCAATTTGTACGCACTTTTTCTTTGTCCGAGCGCTACTAATTTCGTGGAAAAAAAATTAAAAAAAAAAAATTAAAAAAACCAAAGTATTTGTTTTACATAACACCCACGACGCGCAAGTTGCACACCGTGCGTTGCGCACTTTTTTTTCTGGCGCGAGTTACTATTTTGAGTGAGACCGACCGACGTAACATACATCGGTAATTATGTTAGTTGTGGGATGATCTCAGCTCAAATATCTGTTATTTGTTATAACCATTAACTGGTTTAAATTATTTTTAATTATATATTTATTTTGTAACTAATGTAATGCACAACTTAAAAAAAAAAAAAAAGCAAACTGAATAAACTGCGCTGTGTAAAATTAGATTAAAAAACACAAAAAACAACAACCAGTAACAAAATGTCACCATCACGACAACGGTTTTTAGCTAGTTGAATCAACTGTGAGTGTGTGTGCGTGTGTGTGGTGGGACGCAGCACATGAAAGGGAGGATCTTTGTAAAAGCCGGATTATTGTAACACTATTTTACTTAAAAAATTATGATGTCAGCACTAGTTAACGCACAGTTAACCATTTTGCCGACAAACTGGCTCTTCTGTACATAACCGTAATCAGATGCAAGACATGATTCAAATACTTGATGAGAAGTCACAGCAAGTGGGTCTGAAAATACACAGGGAGATAACAAAGATGATGAGAGTAAATGCAGGAAACAATAATAATACTACACTCGAAGAAACACCACTACAAGATGTAGAATCATACAATATACCTTGGTTGCGAAACAGATACAGTAGTTGGAGGAACAGGCAATAATATCAAAATAAGAATACAGAAGGCTAAATGAGCTTTAACTGGGTTGGCAAATATCAAGATCAAGTGCAACAATCTCAGACCTAAGGATCTTTTATATTTGGACATGCGCCCTAATATAATCGACTGGGTTAAACTGGACGCAAACAACAATAAACAAACAACAATCAACAAACAACAATCAACATACAACTAACAACAAACAACAGACAACAAACAACGATCAACATACAACTAACAAGAAACAATAATCAGCAAACAACAATCAACAAACAACAATCAACAAACAACAATCAACAAACAACAAACAACAATCAACAGACAACAAACAACAATCAACAAACAACAAACAACAAACAACAATCAACAAACAACAATCAACAAACAACAAACAACAATCAACAAACAACAATCAACAAACAACAAACAACAAACAACAATCAACAAACAACAAACAACAAACAACAACAAACAACAACAAACAACAAACAACAACAAACAACAAACAACAAACAACAAACAACAAACCCACCCCAAACCCAACAAACAACAAACAACAAACCCAACAAACAACCCAAACAAACAGCAACCCCCCCCAAACAACAATCAACAAACAACAACAAACAACAACAAACAACAAACAACAACAAACAACAACAAACAACAATCAACAAACAACAAACAATCAACAAACAACAATCAACAGACAACAAACAACAAACAACAATCAACAAACAACAAACAACAGACAACAGACAACAGACAACAAACAACAACAAACAACAGGCAACAAACAACAACAAACAATCAACAAACAACAAACAACAAACAACAGACAACAGAAAGGGAGTGAAATGTAAGAGACTTCACAATACTAGGTTGAGCTTCGAGACGTGGAGTAACCAGTTCCCCTCCTGGCTGCCTTTACCTTCCCTAAATCAAGAGCAGAGTCAGGTACCCATTTACATCTGGGTAGACCTTAGCGTGACGCCACCGTGTTTTCAACCCGCAACATTTGCCGCGATAAGCGCGGACGCTCTCATAAATAGGTGCTTGTCTAATAAGAAGGATTGTAGCGGTATGACAAGATGACTAATGTGGAACTGATGACAAGAACCAGACAAAGTACCACAAGAAAGAGACATGAGAAGAAGACGCCGGAGATGGATAGGACACACACTGAGCAAACTTGCTGATAGCTTTACCTGGCAGTCCTTGTTCTGGAGACCCCAGGGTAAGAGAGGCAGAGTAAGGCCAAGTGTTGCGTTGCGGGTCTTATTCTTATATTATTGAATGTTATTATGTGGTAACCGACTGGTTACTGGCCAAGAAACTCCTAGGGTTGGACAACGAGACCAAGCACATAGTTGACGTTCAAAACGCCGTAGTAAAGTCACCAAGGCGAAGTGGCTCGAATACAATACATTTAATGTTACTTGAGACGCTGCTCCACGTGCATTTTTATTATGGCATTACATATGCAGTCGTTGAAAAGTCTCTGTACCGTCGTAGCTCAAAACACTGTCCTCAGAGTGACTTCAAAGTTGTATTAATTCAGACTCACTTGATACGCAGCATCCATTCTCCCTTGTAAAATATAGCTAGATACATCTCACAGAAGTATATTGATGCACTAGCGATGGTACAAAATAGGGATATGTCACAATATTATATAAATTTCATGAGCTGAGAGACATACGTCCACTCGCCATAAGCCACACACATCGAAGTCCCTGCATACAATCTCTGCCGTCTGCTAATCCAAACCTTCACGTCTGCCAAACTCCACCTCGAGGCAATGACGTCACTTCCTGTGTTACCAAGGACCACGTATAATAAACAAACGAGAAGCCTTGTGGAACCATCTAATGATATCGACACAAATGTTATGAATTTTACCCATAACAACCAAGGAATACTCGGAGAAGAGATCTGCAGACAGACGTGATCAGGATGAAGAAGAAATATGGCCAAAATTGCGTGACGTCATATGTGGACGACCCCTAACGTTACGCGGTTCAAATTTTTCAGTGCTTAGCTCGCGCGCGGTTAGGTTCTGCCAGGGTCAATCTGTGTTGACAACAGAAAGGTGAAAATAGATCAATTTATTGTTTATTGCGACCGTATGATCTAGGAACTATTAAAGGGGTTGCTATTGTACGACGAGGAGGAGAAACAGCCGGGAAGCTATTAGAATAAAGATTGCAGGCTGGTACTGTAATAGTTAACGCGCTCGTTTTTCATGCGGCAGACGACCATTTGCAAAAGATTACAAAAATATATACTGTATAATGGCGTGAAACATGTGGAGTTCTTAAAATTAAAAACGCCAGCACAAAGGTGTTCGAAGCAGTTTTTGCCAACATGAGCAAATATACGTCAAATTTTTTTGTTTTTTAAACTACAGTTAGCGTGCCAGAGCAACGTCTTTCACGCGTATAGAAAAAAAAAATGTTTGTTCGCTGAACAGTTAATGAATTCACTTCCTTGAAATTTACTTCCTGATCCTGCAAAGTTCTAGTTCTTTCAAACTTTAGTATAACATTGTTTTATTCTGCCACGGCTTCCTCAAGCGTGTCGTAAGAGGCGACTAATGTGAGTCTGTACGGGGCGGGGGAAGGAGGCTTGCAACAACATCACATACAAAATAAAATTATGCAGAAACAGCCAGTCCCTGAGCACATTAAAACATGTCGTGTAGACATTCTTCATTGGAGCCAGCATCAGCTGTCATCCCATCCTCCGTTTTGAAAAAAGGGTAAAGTAAGTCCCAAAGTAAGTCCCAAAGTAAGTAAGTAAGTCCCAAAGTAAGTCCCAAAAGTAAGTCCCAAAGCAGATACTGCCGTGGGGGGAGTGTAGCGACGGAGATTTCTGTATACTAGATCTCAGCGTTTATAAGTTGGTGTGACACACTCCCGTCCTTGCTACCTTTGCCTTACCTAACCCAAGAACGGAGTCAGGTACACCTGGTAGGCTAGAGAGTGTCACTACCCGGTTTCGAAATCGGGAACTTTGCGTCGAGAAGTAAACTCTCTCACCACTCTGCCATTCGACGCCCAATCAAGACCGAAAAATAATTAATTCTTCTTATATACCTTCAGCTCCCCTAGAAGCATAGGCCTTCAACAAACGTATATCAAGTCTGCCTGTCACGTGCCATCAGTTCAAGGTCTTTCTATGTCTTCCTGTCACGTGCCATCAGTTCAAGTCTTTCTATGTCTTCCTGTCACGTGCCATCAGTTCAAGGTCTTTCTATGTCTTCCTGTCACGTGCCATCAGTTCAAGGTCTTTCTGTGTCTTCCTGTCACGTGCCATCAGTTCAAGGTCTTTCCATGCCTTCCTCATTATTTTCATGTCTTTCTCCAGCTCTCTTCTCCATCCGGGTTTCGATCTACGTCTGCTTCATAATTCATTAATTAACAAATTAATTAAAAATTATAGTACTGTAACTCTGTAATGTAATTCACTTTTTTAAAACAGAGTTGAAGAAATTGTGTGTGTGGAACCGTAAATATATTGTCCCCGTGTAGTGCCCGGGGGTGCCTGATGAGACAAACATAGAATAAAACTAGTGGTCCCTCAGGTCTGTCGTACAAGGCGACTAAAATGAGCTTGTGCATGAGGCTGGCAACCTCATCATGTAGAACAAATTACTACAGCCACCACCTCAGCAAGAAACAATTGAATGATTGGTGCAGTCTTCCTGTAAGTGGATCAGCTGCGGCGGATAATCATTCTCCATAAGTGATCGAAACTGAAATTGATGATGATGAATTTGATAATGATTAAGATGATGATAATGATGATTATGAGAATGATGATAATGATGCTAAAGATGATGTTGATGATGATTAAGATGATAATAATGACGCTTATGATTATGATGATGATGATAACAATGATGATGATATAACTGTATGTCCAGTGAAATATCTGCAGCAGAAGGACATACAGCGGTTGTTGAATCCCCGCAGTTTTAGAACATCCGTGGAAAGGCCTTCTGTGTCATGATAATCTGTGTAGCCTTTGATCATGACAAGAACTCGTGTTTAGCAAAGGGGGTCAACGTCTGTTGATTCTTCAATTTCACATCGCCCTGCTAGATGTTATTCGTTTTTTAACGTGGGCCGATTTCCAATAAAACGACACGTTTTCCAAGGACTGTAGTCACAAGCGGTTGTCTCAACTAGTTTCAAATGCACGTTTTTTATGTAAGACGACAAGTTTCCCCATGTAAAGATACGCCCCTGTGACATTCGAATTAATGCATCTAACTAAGGGGCATAAGCAAGGAAAGTGGAAATGAGCTCACTTTGAGATAAGTGGATATTATAACACACTATAGGGTAATTGAAAAGTCAACAACTATTTTTAAATTTTTATATACTCACTTGTATCTATTGGATACACATGAAACTAATGTCACAATAATTAACAATGTCTGCCATTTGATTGACAAGTTTTATTGTTATTATTATTTTTACTTTTTTAAATTTAATTTCTCTGGGGGAAAAAATTAAGTAACATCTAGAATGGCCAATGAACTGACGTACACTCTCAGACGTCAACTTGAATATGTTCAAAGAAAGCAATGGTCAGCCTGAGGTTGTTGGTATCTTTGTAGAGCAGGGGTTGGCAACCAAGTAGGTTTTGAGGTCTACTTTATATATATATATATAATTGAACGTCTGTCTGTTTCCTCATAACTTGAGAACCGCTGAACCGATTTTGATGCAGTTTACTTCAGTGTATTCAAGAACCTGCAAAGAACAGAGTCAACCAGATAGCACGATTACTCCATCTACTAGCGTCGTGGCCGGTCCCTCTCAGAAGCCAGAAGCAAACGGTTCTGACCTAGAAGATGAAGACACAGAACGTAAAGAAATTTTGAGAGCGTTACAACAGCTGGAGCAGACGACGGAAAGAATAGAGAAAAGAAAACAGGAACTAAGAACGATGTTGACACCACCACACGTACCCGACTCGTCAGCAAAAACCCTGTCTAACACAGAGAAGCTGCACCAAACACCAATGACACCACCACACGATGCCTAGAGGACACCTGCAAACACTACAAAGGAGGTGGAAGAGACAACTCTTCAACACAGACCGGCACAAGGGGTAGACAAAAGAGCAGAACAACAAGACGTCACCTCACAGCCAGCTGCTGATGTGGGGACAATATCTTCGGAACTAGACGAATTAGACACAGAAGCTATCGCAGAGACCGTAATGGATGCACTGTACAGATTGAGTGAAGACGGAGACGAGTTCCTTAGGCTCACTCCAACATTGAAAGAAGCACTATTTGAGGAGGCTCCAGTGTCAGACATCGAGATACACCGGAATTCAACAGACAACAGCCAAGTCCCCCGCGGTGATCAAGAGAAGCAGAATCATGAGCAGACAGAAGAGAACAGGATACCGAGCCCAAAGACAGATACTCAGCCAGTGGTGGCAGATGGGAGATGCCGCCCAGGCGAACAACGAAAAAGCATTCACAAAGAACAGGATCAAGAGCGCAAAATAAAAATTACGCAGTTGTCTGAAGGAGAAGCCACACTCAGGGCACTCCCGGACGACAAAGTAATCAACGTCCTGGAGAAAGTAGTAGGCAAAAGAGGCATAATAAGTATTAGAAGGCACCAACAGGGAGTGACACTTGCCCTGAATGATACAGAAATGACTAAATCGCTGATGACTGCTCTGGCATCCGGGCCTAAAGAATTTCAGCTACCACACCGGATCAAAATCCAAGCAAAAATCTACACTGAAACCAAGAGAGTAGTCATCACAGGGATAGACACCAGCTTGTCAGACACAGAGGCCCTCAGCTACATCCAGGCCGAAAACCCTCGGTACAGGTTCACACACGCAGAAAGACTTAAGTCCTGGAACAAAGAAGACACCAGACTGATAATAGTGACTCTACAAGGGAAAACAATCCCAGAAAACATCACTATCCAGAATAGACCTCGAAGAACACATGCCTACATCCCGCCAGTGATACAGTGTTCAAAGTGCCAGGTATTTTCTCACACAAGAAACACATGCAGAAAAGAGACGGTCTGTAGATACTGTGCGGGCAGCCACGAATACACAGACTGCCCAAAGGGAAAAAAAGACCGCGACTACAAAGCACCAAACAACAACAGAAAATGTACCAACTGCCTCGGAAAGCACGGAGCACGATACCGCGGGTGTCCCGAATACCAACAAACAAGGCAAATAATTACAGTTGCTATTGGAAAGTGGGTATCGTACCAAGAGGCAAAAAACACACTGAAGGCAAGTACTCTAGGTAATAGGCGCCAAGACAGCCTAACAGAACAGGTCAGACAGCTCACGACTGAGGTGAGAGATCTAAAACAACAACTACGAAAGGAGAGAGAAAACCGACAGCCACACAAAAACAGAACGTCAACTGCCAGATGTGAAGAAAACCCCGATAGTTCAGAAAGCGCGAAACAACAACAATTCATGAACGACATGAAAATAATACACCAAGACATGAAAAGAATTCAGCAGCAGGTAGAAGAAGATATCAAGAAGCTGATAGAACTGAAAGAAGGAAACGAAGAGGTACTGAAGAGAATAGAGACAGAAAGAATGACCATTAAAGAAATAACATCAAACACAAAAGATATTAAAATGAACGACCAATCTGACGAAGAAGTCATCGAGGAAACGCTGGAAAAGCTACTCCCAACAATTATAGAAAAAGCGCTATCTAAGATACAAGAGCAAAGGAAGACGCAAGAAACAGAAACAAGGAGGGCAAAAACACACAAAACCATACAGGACAGATAGGGAGGCAGGATACGAAACACAATAAAGAACATGCCACGGCAACACAAACAGAGAAACAACGAAGAGGACACCAGCTAGCACCAGTCCTTGTCAGGGCTATCAACCGACCACCATCGAAGAGCGTAACACACGATATACCCCAATTATAACCAATTTCCAGGTTGAACAGGGTATAAAAACACTATAGTCGACCCAAAATGAAGAAGAAGAAGAAGAAGAGGAAACACTAGAAAATAAATAAACAAACAACACACAAAGGTATTTTATCAGGCACTCAGTGAGAAATAAAGAAGTAGAAGACCAGACAACAGAAAAAAAACAGAAGTGATAGGCCCACCGGGATTCGAACCAGGACCCTCCGAACGGCACCCACCGCCCAGCCACGGGAGCGAATCGCCACTATCCACCCTGCCAGCTAAGCATTACAAAAATAATGCTTCACCGACAGAGGTCTAGCACGACCCCCAACAATTATTTGCTGTTTACAGGCCTCGGGTTTCCCCTCCTTATATGTTTAAACACTAGAAATACTACTCCCAGCAATCATAGAAAAAGCGCTATTTCAGATACAGGAGAAAAGGAAGACACAAGAATCAGAAACGAGGAGGGCAAAAACCAACAGAACCACACAAGCCAGACAGTGAAACACGCCACAGCACCACGAACAGATAAGCAGCGAAGAGGAATCCAGACAGCTAGCTAGTGGTCCTTTTTAGGACCAGTCTTTTTCAGGACTAACAATCGACTAGCATAGAAGAACCTAACACACAATATACCCCAATTATAACCAATTTTCAGGTTGAACAGGGTATAACAGCAACATAGTCGACGAACAGAAGAAGAAGAAGAAGAAGAAGAAGAAGAAGAAGAAGAAGAAGAAGAAGAAGAAGAAGAAGAAGAAGAAGAAGAAGAAGAAAGAAGGTCCTACTATCATAGACAACACTGGCATAGTCAAGTTTGCCCCTAATAAATGATTTATAGAAGGTTAGCATTGCCTTATTTGCAGGCTCCCCAACCACTTCCTTTCATATATCGTAGCATGTTAATAAGCCCCCTACTGTTTTGCACTAATAGGTGTATGTGTTTGTTCCAGTTTAGCTGCTGGTCTAGTACCATACCCAGAAATCTAGTTGATTCTGCTGTGCATACTTTTTGTTCATTAATACTTACATCAATTATATTATTTTTAATTACACTAAATTTTTAATTACACAAAAAGAGCAATAAGAAAAAACTAGACACAGTCCAAAACCAAGCACTGTCAATAATAGCAGGTGCCTCAAAGGGAACATCAGCAGAGGCATTAGAAGTAGCGCTAGACATTATACCCCTGGAGCTAAGGAGAAAAGAGCTGAGATTCAGCTACTGGGCAAGAGTGGCAAAAGATCCAACTCACCCAGCACACAAAACCTTTGATAGGGGTAACCAGTACATAGGCCACATACCACTAAACCATAATAGATACCCGTCAGGGTGGAAAACAATGGATGAAGTGGATCAACACCCAAACCTATTAAATATGATAAACAGTAGTGCTCAGTATTAAGCAAAGATCCCACCATGGGAACTAAAAGTGCCAGAAACTGCCTCCCACCTATCAAAAATCATAAGCAAATATAACGACATAATCTCAGCAAAAAGTAAAGCACTAGAGTACATATAACGGTATATAAATAATAGCCTAACTATATATACAGATGGCTCAAAAGATAAAGAAGGACAATTATGAGCAGGAATAGCAATACCAAAATTAAAAATTTACAAAAGATACAAAGTAACAGGTAATACATCCATCTTTACAGCAGAATTAGTGGCAATCCTAAAAGCTTTAGAAATAGCTGCAGAAAACCCATCAAATAAAGTAACCATTCTTACAGACTCCCTTTCATCAGTACTAGCTATCAGAAACAGAAATGAATGTAGCAGGCCAGATATTATAGAGGAAATACTACAGGTCAATACATATCTGCACACTATAGGATGCAGTGTTACACTAACATGGATACCATCACATGTAGGGATAGCAGAAAATGAGCTTGCAGACAAAGAAGCCAAAGGGGGCAGAACTAGCTATAACAAAATTGAAGTAGGATTAGGTAAGTTTGAAATTAAGAGCTTAATTGCCCAAGCAATAACTAAAGAGTGGATAACAGCATGGGACCACAGTAAAAAAGCAAGACACATATAAAATCCTGAGAAAACCAAGCAAAAAATGTCAGATAAAAGATGAACTAAAAATACCAATTAATAAAAAATTACCGAGGCTCAAGCTTGGAACTGGATATTTCATGATAGAGGAACCCATGTGCGAAGAGTGTCAAGAACCAAACACAATTAGACACTTTCTGGTGGACTGCAAAAAATATGACCAGCAGAGGCAAAACATTAAGACATACTGTAGTAAACACAAGGTAGAAATGAGTGTAGAAAATCTCATAGGCACTAAGACCCCATTAAAAATACACAGGTTAATAAAACACTTTCTTACAAAAACAAAAGCTAACATATAAAACTTAAATAAACAAGGATGCAAGCCAGTAGTCTACATTGATAAAAGCCCCCCCCCCCCCCCCAGATAAATACGGATTGACCAAAAACCCTCCAGTGAAACATAAAAACATATCAGTTTAGACAATATCATCTTCTTCTTCTTCCGTCCTTAGCCACCGACCGTCAAAGCAGTCAGTGGCCATTACGCCTAGTGGCGTCTTAGGGCAACAGCAGATAGGCTTTCTTCGCCATTGTTTCCCATCACGCCTATTGGCGTCTTTAGGGCAACGGCAAATCAATCCATTTGCTGTTGTTTCCGTAATCGAAGTGACTGGCAAACGGGTGATCAGCCCGTTGGTTGAGACAATATCATACTTGGGGTAATAAAACGACATTGAACTATAACTACAAAAGTTAAAAAAAAAACCCTACTAGAGATAATATAGTATAAATTAAATACTAACAAAAGCATATTACAATAAATGAAACACGTCCTGATATAACCAACAGCTCCGTGTATATGGTAGACGGTTGAAAGGGCGTGCAACTAAGAAAAGTAGCAAAAAGCTATTTTAAAAAAAATTCCTACTATCAATTTCGTGTACACAGAAGCCTTCATGTAAATTATTTGTGCTAGAAGATTTGTGTATTTTCTAGAAGATTTGTGTATGTTCTGACATAATAATTGGTTAGCGATTCATTTGGATATGGAGAAAAGGCAAGTAGCTTTAGTTTTTTTTCCAGTTACTATTCTGCTGGGGAATATTAGCTACCTACCTACATAATAATTTTCACAGTTCATTATTAAGTTTATTTACTATTTAATACGTTTACTACTTAATTATTTTCAGTTTTCCTTTCATTTCTTTGTTACGTTTTTGTCTTTAATTAAATCGTAGACAAGGTTTGTGTGCCTCTTTTAAAAACACTTAGTTTTTATTTTGGGATCATTTTTTGGCATTATAATCCCACTTCTTGGAAATAGTAGGTTTCCTTTTCATAGGTTTTTTTTAACCCATAGGTGTATTTATTCTTAGTTAGGTTTAACTTAATTTAAATTAATTTTTGCTTTACTCTACGCCTATCACTTCGTCCAACAGAACTTCATCACTTAGGAGACTTAGCAACAGAGCAAAGAGAATGAGAAGGGAAGCGCAAAACATTTTTTGAATGAAATAATTACTTTATTTTATTTAGTACTATTCTCCTTCCTTTTTATGTTTTAGTATGCATGTGAAACTACACGTGTGTGCTTTTATATGTAATGCATCCCCTTACAGCATTATTTTATAGAGGAAAGGGCATTAGTAGTGTACGTGCATACATTTCAATACATAAGAGCGTGTGTGTGGATGTACGTATGTGCATGAATACACATGTATGTATGTGCGTGTATGTGTATATATATAAAGATGCATGTAGGTGCAGAATGCATGTACTTTTTCTCTTGTTTATGTCTGTTTTTTAATGCTTTGACTTTTTACGATTAAAAAAAATCTCGTCCTTGGAATAAAAAAAGCAGACTGGTGGTTGTGGTAGCGGGGAGAAAGTCTGCATACAAAGAATCCCGATGATTTGCCTGCGTCGAAACACTTACACGTCAAGTGACTGTAATACCAATGTCGTCTACAAAGAAGCCCTTACTTAAATTTGTTTACCTTAGAAGCACACCTCAATGCAACAGTACAATTAGAAACAAAAAAAAAGTTAAACCTTCCTAAAACGATTCGCACCAAACCCGACTTGCACTCATTCCAACATGGACCCGGGCTGGGCTGGGTATGACCGCTAGTGTGTATATATATATATATATATATATATATATATATATATATATATATATATATATATATATATATATATATATATATATATATATATATATATATATATATATATATATATATATATATATATATACATATATAGCGTCTTTTGTCATTTTAAGGGGGAGGGCACTAAAAAAAATCGTCGTGTGAGACTCCCTTGAATAGAAGCATCAATCTTCTGTTTAAATCTCTGCCAAGATAAATTAACGGTGAAAGACCAACGAAGGAAGAAATAAAGAAAGCCATAAAGCTTCTAAGAGATTGAAAAGCGTATGGACCTGATGGCATTCCAGCAGAGGCCATCAAAGCAGATATCGACACGGCTACAGAGATGTAATATAAATTACTTGGTAAAGTCTGGGAAAAGGAAGAGATACCAGCAGAATGGAAGGAAGGATATCTGGTTAAGTTGCCTAAGAAGGGAAATTTACAAGATTGCACAAATTATAGAGGAATAATGTTACTATCAGTGCCAGGAAAAATATTAAACAGGATTATCCTTGAGAGATTAAAAGAGTCCATAGACAAGAAACTGAGAGATGAACAAGCAGGTTTTCGACAAAACAGATCCTGTACAGACCAGATAGCCACTTTGAGAATAATAGTTGAACAAAGTCTGGAATGGAATTCACCACTATACATCGGATTTGTGGACTACAAAAAGGCATTTGACAGTGTAGACAGAGAATCACTTTGGAAATTGATGAGGCATTATGGAGTTCCCCTGAAGATCATTAATTTAATAAAGAAAACATATGAAGACATGACATGCAGAGTTCTTCATGAAGGACAGCTTACAGAACCGTTTGGGATAAGAACAGGAGTGCGACAGGGATGCCTCTTGTCTCCATTTCTTTTCTTACTAGCAATAGACTGGGTTATGATAACATCGACAACACACAACAGAAATGGAATCCAGTGGACTCTGATTAAGCAGTTGGATGATCTGGATTTTACTGATGACTTGGCTCTTCTGTCCCATAACCGTAATCAGATGCAGGACAAATTGAAAACACTCGATGAGAGGTCACAGCAATTGGGTCTGAAAATACACAGGGAAAAGACAAAAATAATGAGAATAAATGCAGGTAATGATAACAGGGTTAAAGAAACACCAATACAAGATGTAGAATCGTACACATATCTTTTCAGCAATATAGACAAAGTTGGAGGGACAGACAGTGATATCAAAATAAGAATACAAAAAGCAAGAGGAGCTTTCATTGCATTTGGAAATATATGGAGATCAAGAGAAATCGGATCCAACACGAAAATAAGAATCTTCAACTCAAATGTGAAGTCAGTCATATTATATGGCTCTGAGATATGGAGAACTACAAAGACAACAACCAAAAAGCTACAGACTTTCATAAATGGGTGCGTGCGTAGAATAGAGGGATTAAAATGGTATGACAAGGTTACCAACATGGAACTGATGACAAGAACTAGACAAGTGCCAGTGGAACAAGAGATGAGAAGAAGACGATGGCGATGGATAGGACACACTGAGGAAACCTGTTGATATCATTACAAGGCAGTCATTGTTCTGGAACCCCTAGGGCAAGAGAAGCAAAGGTAGACCAAGAAGCACATGGAGAAGAGAGCTGGAAACAGAGGTGAAAATGATAAGGAGAACGTGCAAATATGATGGCACGTGACAGGAGGACTTGGCATGTGTTTGTTGATGGCCTATGCTCCTTTGGGAGTGGAGGGTTATGAATGAAGATAAATCTTGAGCAAAGTGTGCTACCTTTTTAAAAACGCATTCCCCTGCGGCTCACAAAGACGGTTAGTTATGATTTCTCTTCTGTTATCTGATTTTGTTGCTAGATTACTTGTAGCAATAAGAAGCAGCCCTCTGAATAGATTCTCAGCTCTAGCAGGTCTTCAGTGATTTCGGCGAGTACGGACGGGGTATTTTTTTTTTACTTACGTCGTTTATCTTGCAATTATACCCTGTTCAACCCAGCGGTTCTATTTGGGGGTATATTGTGCGTTACGTTCTTCGGTGCTAGCCGGTTGCTAGTCCTGAAAAGGACTGGTCCTAAAAAGGACCACTAGAGGTGTTGTGTGTGTCGTCCTTTTCTCATGTAACTGATATATCGCTTTTTCTATTATTGCTGGGAGTAACCTTTCTAGCATCTCAGCCATGACTTTTTCGTTGGGTTGGTCGTTCTATTTTAGTTTCTCGTTTGTTTTTAGATGCAGTTTCTTCAATGGTCATTCTTTCTGTTTCTATTCTTTTGAGGACTTCTTCGTTTTCCTCTTTCAGCTCTGCCAGCTTCTTGATATCTGCTTCTATTTGCTGCTGAATTCTTTTCATGTCCTCCATCATACTTCTAACACTCTGTAGATCTATCACATCTTCACCTCTGTCAGTTTGATCCTCGGGAGTCTGACTGCTTCTATTCTCGACCTGTCAGTTTGATCCTCGTAAGCCTGTCTGGTTCTACTCTCGACCTGGAGTTTTAGTTTTATTTCTTTAACATCCGCGGTCAGCTGATGCAGTTGTCTTCTATCTATTGTGCATGGTCTGTCCGTGACATCTGCAGTTACTCTGTGTCTTGCCTCTCTGAAGGAGTTGTTTTTGCACACAGCTTCCTTCATGATGTTCTTAGTTTCATGAAACACAGGGCAGCTTCGGTACCTCGCCCCGTGGTTTCCGAGGCAGTTTGCATAGGTACGGTTTGTGTTTATGGCTTTGTAATTGTGATCCTCCATCGCACTGGGACAGTCGCGATATGGGTGGCTCCCCGCACAATACCGGAAAACTGTCTCTCTCCTGCATGTCTTCTTGGTGTGCGAAAACTGCTGGCAATTGGAGCACTGCATGACCGGATGGATATAGGCTTCTGTCTTTGTTGATTTATCTTTCAGCGTCAGTTTCTCAGGTCGTGTTGTTCCTTCAGTAGTTATTACAACCAGATTGGTATCTTTTTTATACCAGGTTTTTAACCGTTCGACTTGGGTGATTCTGACATCTACGTTTTCTGTTTGTAGGCAACTGTGAACTTCGCGTGCGGACCATCTGGTATCGACCCCTCTTAACACCTTCTTTGTTGTCTTGAAAGTTTCCACCACTACTTTTATCTGTTGGGGCAGCTGGACTTCTTTTGGTCCGGACTCCAGTTTGGTCATTAGCGAAGTTGTTTTTTCCATGCTGTTGAGAGAAAACACGACTCCCTTTTCGTGTCTCCCTACTTTAGCGATGCCTCTCCTGCCCGTTATTGCTTCGAGGATACAGATCACCTTATCATCAAGTAGGGCCCTGAGCGAGGCCTCACCTCCAGACACCTGGGTGATCTTAGCGATCCTCTCCTGTAGCGCCTCGTGAGAAACGGCATAGCTTGGCTTGCGAAGGTGGCATGCTCTGACTTCCGTCGCCGTTAGAGCGTGTGGTCTGTGGGACGGACTCACTTTCTGGTTTGTTGTCTGCTTCTGGTCACGTTCTAAATTAAAACTGAAACGGTAGAAAGTGGAATGAGTAATCTTGTTTTTTTTTCTGTGTTGGTTTAGTATTACAATTTTCGCTGCACGATCTAAGGGACCTACAGACCACTTTAGAAAATATTTTAAGTCATCGCGATCTGTTCTGAGGAAACATGAGACAACTTCTATTGTATAAGCTGCAAATGTCATGCAGAGTCCTGAATGACATGAATTAACTGCAAGTTCTGACATTAGCAGATGTTCATAAAGATCTGAAACTTGGGTTTCAGTTGGTTTTTTTAAGTACCTCCAAACCCTCGCCTCTTTGAAAACACAACAGTTTAAATCTCTTAAAAATATGTTCATTGCAAACAAAAGAGGCCTACCTTTCTTTAGCGCTGTTGTAATCTGGCTTAGATGCCTTAGTTTATTATTAAAGCATTGTCGCAGGTAGGTATAAATAGAGAATAGACTCTGTCTGATTTCAGACAGAGGATGAATGTGAAGAGTGAGAATAGATAGAACTAGAGTCACAGTTGGAAATAATGGGGAAAAGATGGGCCGTCTGACGGGTAGAGGTACTACTATATTCAGCCTACCTTGACTGTCTTTTGTATGGCAATCGTTTTCCCGCCCTCCGATGCTAATAAAGTACAATGATCTAATAAGCCGTAAGGACATACGATACCAAAGTGACAGGTAAGAGAAGAGGTTCTGACCACCACAAAGTGTTTATATATTTTATTGAAGAAAATACTCCACGAGATCTAGAAAATCAACATAAGTCTGCCGTTAGCACTTCGGCAAACAAAATCACAAATCATGAAAAACAAAAAAACCAACACCACAGCAACTCGCCCTCTGTCACACCACTTAGTTAAATCGCACACACAACAAGCAGCTCTCCTCACTCCACCACAGATATCAGGGAGTCCGTAACTAATCCAGCTGTCGTAACTGACAGCCCCTCCCCCCCCCCGTTCTTTTGACGAACGGCCACTTCTGCCTCCTGTTAAGATAAATCCTGGACTGACACTACTCCTACACTTAAGTGCCTAACACTGATCTAATGGATAAGGAAATAAGCTTCAGTAGAAAACGTGTACAATTTATCCTAGCGCGCACCCACTTTCAAAGGGCACTAGTGAAGACTACTCTGGCAGTGCGTCTATCCTTGCACTATTCAGATCCGACTATCACGTCGCTCTAGGGCACTGCTGATTTATAACAACGACTAAAGTGAGGTCTATCAAGCTAAGCGCCTCTATGTGCTGAACTTGACGATGACTTGGCTTCATGTATGTAACGATTGGAAAACAATGAGTTCTTCTCTTTGGTTGTCTGCTAGTAATATCCACAGTGACCAGGCGGCAATGGGCGCAAAAGTGTTGCTCTGAGGAGTGGCAGGCAAAGGCATCAGTGATGTGCCGTAGGTGGTGGGTAATAATTCCGAATGACCGCCTGGTAAGTTAGGCAACTGATAGGCCGTTTGCCCGGCAGTGCGATCTGTGAATATTGGTGGCTGGTAGATGCAGGCAAGCAGAATAAACTCCCCGGGGCACGTTATGGTGAATGCCCGATCTATTTCTGGGTAATTTTTTTATTTCCCGATAGAAAAAAACACAGACAGCGTCAAGATGACCAGCGCTGACAATACACAATAAGTCAAGAAAATATACATATCTACTCCACCATAGAAAACCCAAAACTAAAAATTTACAACCACAATTGACAGTACTATTTTTTCTCTCCATCGCACAAAAGTACGCGATCGTCATGACAATACTCTTTCCTCCCCTCTGACACGAATTCACACCCGTACATGTCATCAGCCGAGCGTGATGGCTTTGGCCGGCGCGCGCTGGTTGTTCGCACGCAGGCAATAAAAGAGCGCTCCGTGTTGACCAATTCTAAACCCTTTGAAAATAAAGTTCGTTCGTTCGTTCGTTCGTTCGTTCTATCTATCTATCTATCTATCTATCTATCTATCTATCTATCTATCTATCTATCTATCTATCTATCTATCTATCTATCTATCTATCTATCTATCTATCTATCTATCTATCTATCTATCTATCTATCTATCTCTGATAATGTTTGTACTTTTCAACATATGTTATGTCATGCTTATAAGTAATTAATGTTAATATGAGTGTGCTATATTATTATTTTACTTTACAACGTTGAATTCCTTGAATTTGATATGTAAAATGCATATGAGAATAAATGAATTCAGTATGAAAGGTGAGAGAAAGGAAGGGCAGAATGTCAGACGGGCCTGCGTGCCCAATTCTCAACCCTTTGAAAATAAAGTTCGTTCGTTCGTTCGTTCGTTCGTTCATCCAAATACAGAAACAAATTAATAGCATAATTGCAGACTTAAATTATACACCTATAAAACATAACAATCAGTCACATAGATTAATATAGTTTCCCTTCTGTCATTTGCAATCTATTTCTCCCTTCTCTGTCTGAAAACCAACCCTCTGTCTCTTTAATATGTCTGGCCAGTGCCTCTAAAGCAGGGTTAAAATTGGTGGCGCGCTTTACATTATGTGTCTCCTCCGGTTCCACAAAAGTGACATTTCCTTAAGAATAAACCATATGAGATGGAATTAATAACCCGGGATGAGACTAAATCTATATATAATAATAATAATAATAAGCTAACTCCCCAAATTAACTCTAAGAGAATTATATCGGTCTTACCAGCTCAAGGAATGAATCTCCGTACAGTATTAAATGACAGCAGCTTTCAACTTGAAGTATTAGTTTCTAGTAGCAAGAAATCCGAGAAGCATAACTGGTGCAGAAAAATAGAGACAGGGTCTTTAATAGTGAGACAGAATGCCAGGTGACACGCACGTGCATACAAGGGACCACTGCTTGAGACCTAAGACCTACGTTCAGAAGGTCCGATCGTCTTAAGATGAAACGTACTGGCGGTACGGCATAAAAGCAGAGAAGTTTCCTCTGCTAACGGGGGAAAAGGGAGCACTTGAAGCTGGCCGCTAGTTAGACCTTACTGGGACGACAAAATAAAGACGGAGAAACCCGAGTGTCTGCTAAATCAAAGGAACGGGAGACGATTCCCGTGTTTCCCCAGAATCTCCGAATCAAAGACTAATCCCCGTGCAGTTTTCTAGATGAAAAGCTTTGGGGGAACTAGCCGCAGTTTCACGTACCAGGGGTGGGCCTAAACTCGGTTCTAACATGATTGACAGAATCTTAGAGAGAATATAAGAGAGACTATAAGCTATTACAGCAAGAATGACAGAAAAATGGGCGGTAACATGAAATAGACATAAAATAGACCGGCCTATCAGACTGGAGGGGCAGACAATTCTAGCCACCCGTGACAAGCATCGAGAAGAAGTAATTAAAAGTAACACTAAAGACAAGAATACATGTGTAAATAGCGAAAGGTTTTCCTAGTATGAGATAGTAAGTGGTAGAGCAGAAGTAGAATCTCTCTCCAGAAAGTATGAAGTTCCAGTGCCCGAGAAGTACACTGGTATCACAAGTGAGTTACAGCTGTGAATACTCTGAGCTGGACAATAGATTTAGGCTTCAGAAGTATAAGATGCTACTTCGCTATCGTAACCCTATGTGATATTATAATTAAATTAGAAAAAGTAACTCAAAATTTAACAGTTAAAAATTTAACAAGTCAAATGAGTACAATTATCCAATTTATTATGTACATCTATATATTCTTGTAATGATAAATGGGTGTTGGAAGATGGTAAAATGTATGATTATTTACAGTTACAAATTAAAATAACTAATAGAAAAAGTCTTGGATTTATCTTCCACTGAATTTATAAAACAAGTTTGTCACATTATCTCTTGCCATCTAGTTTTCATCATTAGAAAGTCGTTTTAGAACTGCTCACAGGATTTGTTGGATGGAAATATATAAACTCAACTTTATCCACGTCTGCTCGAGGTTCCTCCGACACACTGGAGTACGGAAGACTTTCCTTCAGCCCGCCCTATAACTACGGGGGACTAAGGTGTTGAAGTTTGGTTGACCTCTAGGCTTCAGTGAGCTGGATCAACTTCTTCAAGTCTTTAGTTTCTCGATCAGGAATGATCATAAACATTGATCATAAAAACCTGGAACAAGAAGTAATAGGTGGCCATTGTTCTAACAATCTCACCACCCTCTGCTGTTCATGATGCGACCATGTCTTCAGTGTTTGTATGTAAATGAATGAATCATGGTAGTATATTACAGAGATAGCATGATAAGATAATGTATAAGGTGCAGAATTAACAATATACATGAATAAATCACATGTTATGATACATGGGTACGATATAACCTTTGCCTTCCACTTATGGATGTCAAGTCACTTATGTACTTGCTGGTATGTCGTAAGCTTCCAGGCAAGAATTAGCCATAATATATTTGGCTAACCAATTAATGGTTATGCTTCCTGACAATGCCGGTGAAGGTTATCTCTGGTTAGCGTCATTCCCTTTTTTATTATATCTGCTACAATCAATCAGAAATAAAATCTGAAATAAAATGATATTAGTAATACATATATTTTTAATAAACTTACATACCCTCTTAGGATTAATAAGCTCACGGTGAGACTGTATTGGCTTAACTTAATCTGCCCTGCATGCAGCGTGAAAATAGAACTTTTCTTGCAGAGGCTGTCCTCCAGTTTCTCACTCTGGCTTCTGGATTTGGTGTGTGATTTACAATGCGCCGCTCTGTCCTTATATTTCAGTCTCTCGCGCGTACGAGAAAGCAGCTCCCAAATTCCCCAAAAGATTTTAGTTTCATCTCCTGTTTTGAAGCTATTTGAAACAATCTGTGCTTTTCCTGTACTCGTTTTTTCTCTTCTGTCACTCACACACTTATCTCCTTCCTTCCTTCCTATATATCATTTCCTTTTCCCCATATGGGGCTTTCATTACATATAAGTTTTATACAATTCCGTTGAGGCTTGTTAGTGTAATAAATTTTTAAAGATTATTAGCTAACTTTTAGCCGATGTGATGAAGGTGAAAAATATTAATTATCTTTAAAACTATTTATATTTGAATAATATCCTTTTGGATATAATTCCTAGCCTATCTCCTTTGTTGAGTTATATTTATTTAATATTATTCCAACCATGCGTTCTCCTGTAGTGAATAATTTAATGTCCAGTAAATGCAAACTTTTAAAGTCGGCCATACATTCCTATATAGCTATTTCCTCATTCTTCAGTAATACTGTATGGCTTTTAACCGTAAGTCACATTTCCGCTGTCTACCAACTTCAAAGAAAGACCGCAGCGCTGACCTTGCGCTGGTGTGTGTGGGTGTCGCGTGGGCGTGTCGCGCTACAACCAAGCAAGTGTTTACCAAATCTCGCTACAGAGCCCTCTTCTTTAAAACAGTGCCTGCACGGTTAACTTTTTGGTAACACATGCTGCAGTTCCTCCTTAATTTTCTGTTTCTCTATATCTCCTTTGATAGGATGCCTACTTAAAAAATCGGGTCCAAGATTGTCCCGTCCTGGTATGTATCTCACATTGAACGAATATGGAGATAACAGTAAACTCCACCTTAAAAGTCGTGAATTTAATTTTTTAGACACTGCTAAAAACATCAAAGGCTGGTGATCACTTTCCACAATGAAGTGTTTCCCGTAAAGAAAAGGGGCGAATTTGTTGATCGACCGACCAAAGCGAGGCATTCACGTTCAACGGTAGAATAATTTCTCTCAGCTGTATTTAACTTTCTACTGGCAAAAGCTACTGGTAATAGCATATGTGGCGGTGTGTCTGCCCGCTGTAGTAATGTTGCTCCGATGCCTACATTGCTAGCATCCGTTCTTAGTACGAATTCTTGTGTGAGATCGGGAAGGGCAAGGATAGGTTTATTTGTCAGCTTATTTTTCAACTCTGTATAAGCCTGTTCACACTCCACAGTCCATTGTATTTTATCCGGCTGACCTTTTTTGGTTAAGTCGGTTAATGGCGCGCACAATGAGTTAAAATGGGGTATATATTTCTGATAAAACCCGCACAGTGACACAAAGGATCTTACATCCTTCTTAGTTTTTGGTCTTGGTGCTTTTCTCATTTTCTCTACATTCTTTGGGTCCGGAGACATTTGCCCTGTAGAGATAGTGTGACCTAAAAATTCCAATGTCTCACATCCAATATGACACTTAGTTGGGCGTGCTGTCAATCCCGTTTCTCTTAATCTACCTAACAACATGGAGAGTGCTACTACGTGTTCCTCGAATGTAGTGGTAGCAATCAGAATATCATCCATGAAGTTGGTGATATGAGGATTTTGTAATGGTTCCAACAATTTCCTCATCATTCTGGTGAAGATACTTGGAGCATTCTTTAAACCAAATGGGAGTACATTGAACTCGTAATGTCCATCCGGTGTACTAAAGGCTAACAGTTTCCTAACTTCTGGTTTCACTGGTATTTGGTAGTATCCCTTGCTTAGATCTACTTTTGAAAAATACCGAGCCTTACTCAATGTAGCAAACAACTGATTGGTGTCAGGTAATGGGTCTACCTGAGATTCAGTGATAGCATTTAGTTTCCTATAATCAATGCATAACCTGTGTTCACCACTAGGCTTCCTTAATAGCACCACACTTGAGCTGTAGGGAGATTCAGACTTTGAAATAATTTTCTCTTTTAAGAGATAATCAATCTCATCCTTGAGTGCCTGTCCTTTAGCATAAGGTATAGGGTATGTCCGCATACAAACTGGTGTAGGGTCAGTAATCGTCATGTCATACTCTAACAGATTAGTACACCCCGGCTTATCTGTGAGTACATCAGCATGGATTTCTAACACCTCCTGAACCTTTTTCCTCTGCTCAAGAGTTAAATGTTCACTCACATTAACCTGAGCATAGCTTTCCGTAGTTGATAGGGGGTATTCCATGGAGGAAATTGGTTCATCCTGCATTTCTGTTGCAATGGCCAGGGTCATGATATGGGCAACTTCTGATGCTTCCCTGTCATAATACTTTTTAAGAAGGTTGACATGATACACATTCTCCTTTCCTTTCTTGTCAATCTTATAGTTGGTCCGGGAAAGTTTTTCCAATATGACGTAGGGTCCCTGCCATCCAATTTGCAATTTATTATTGCTGCTGGGCAACAGTAACAGAACCTTTTCTCCCACCTCAAGTTCCCTATCTTTTGCTGTTTTATTGTAGTAAGCAGCCTGCTTCCTCCTGGCCTGTCTCAAGTTATCATTTGCCAGTTTCCAACTTGTTTTCAATCGAGATGTCAACTCGTTGACGTATTGGTATGAAGAAGTCACGGTTTCTTCTGCTTTTTCATCAGTCCATGTCCGCAACAATGCTTCCAGTGGACCTTTGATTGGTCGTCCAAACAACAATGTAGCTGGAGCCAATCCTGTGGAGTTATGTGGGACTTCCCTATAGGCAAATAGTGCTGAGGGTAAGTATGTGTCCCAAGTTTCAGGTTTCTCACTAGCCAACTTTCTAAGGATTGAAATGAGCGTGCCATTGAACCGCTCTACTTGACCATTCCCTTGGGCGTGGTACGGGCTACAGTGATAATGTCTAGCTTGAAATAACCTGAATACTTCTTGTGTTAGCTTTCCCCTAAACTGAGAACCATTGTCAGTCAATATTTGATGTGGGAAACCTAATCGGGTGAATATTGTTAACAGTGCCTCTGCCACATGTTTCGAATCTATCGATGACATTGCTACTGCCTCTCCCCACATAGAGCAAGTATCGACCAAGGTTAAGATATATGCATTTCTCTTCTTGGTCCTACTGAGGGGTCCAACAATATCCACGGCAACACGTTCGAAGGGCGTTCCCATGATGGGCATTTCTCCCAGTGTTGCTGGTGCAGTCCTATGTTTAGGAGCTACTCTTTGGCATTCTGGACAGGATCTCACATACCTCTTTATGTCCTCTGTGATCCCTGGCCAAAAGTAGTGACAGGCTATCCGTTGTCCAGTGGCCCCTATTCCCATATGTCCACTGAAGGGTATAGCATGTCCTAGCTTCATAACCTGCTCCCTGTATGATTTTGGCACTACAAGCTGTCCATGTCCTTTTGGTCCTGTTCCAGCTTTTCTATATAGTAGGCCTTTTTTCATATATAAGTCTCCTTTCTCTGGAGGGTTATGGCTTTTAGGTAATTTGCCAAAGCAAGGCTTCAATGTACTGTCCGCAGTTTGAGCCTTTCTCATCTCTTCTGGATGAGTATTGATGATAGTGTCCTCCTCTTTCTTAGAGCTTGCCCTGGTCTGGACTGTTGCCATCACTATGGGTCTTATAGGTTCTCCTAGAAAGACATATCTACATCCCAGTATTAATGGGTAGATAGGGGTTGTCCATCACTGCTGCTTTGATCTCTCCTTCCACATAGCGAGATCTTATGTTGATTCGGGCTATGGGCAGTGTCATGGTTCCTGCTCCCTTGACTGGTCCTCTGATTTCCACTGTTTCTGTGGTTATCTGTTCCGGACTCACCAGAGAAGAGCACACTACTGAGTCAAAGTCCAAGCCTGTATCATATAAGCACAGTACTTGGGTGCCATTCAAGGTCACTTCCTCACAGACAGGGGGATGATGGAGGTCATTCTGACTATCTGCCAGGTCCTTCCTTCCCTTGTTCTCTGTTGTAAGGCATGCAGCGTGATGAGGAGGGTTTTTCCGTCTGCATTCCGCAGTATTGTGGTTACTCATTTGGCAAGATTTACACCACTTTCCTTCCTTTCCTTTTGGAGGTTCTTTTCTTCTGATCCTAGAGGGGTTTTTTTTGGGTTTTTGTCTTTATAATCAGTTCTGTGTTTGTTCTTGTTGGAATTGTCCCTGTGTTTCATAGTTGGTAAAGTTTTGTGAAGGTTTGAAGTTCTCTCACCCTTTCTTCTTATTTCCTGATACTTCTGACTGAGCTGCTTGATATCTTTCAGCCATGGTTAAAATAATCTTCCAATCTCTCAGCTCCTTGTTCCATAAGAAATTTTTCATCATTTCTTGAGGCATGGATTCTCTCAGTTGCTCCATCATGACCATTTCTTTTATATCTTGACACTTTCCTAAGCTAATCCATTTTGTCAGATAAGTTTCCAATCTGGCAAAAAACTGGTGATAGTTTTTCTCCTGGAAGTAGCTTAGCATGTTCGGAATCTCTTTCTATAAGATTCAGAATTCTTTTCGTACCTGACCAGTAAAGCTTGTTTTAAGATTTCATAATCTTCCTGGTCTTCTTTTTGAGAGTTTTAAATAAACATCGTATGAAACTCCCCTCAACCCCTGAGATAGCTTAAGGCTCCATTTTTCCTTTTCCAATCCATAGGTAGAGGCCAGTCTCTCATATCTATCCAGGTACGACTCAATGGCGTCCTCTTTTTCAATAAATGGATCCAGGTGGAAACTCATGGCTCCATTTGCCGCGCTATGGTTGGAGCTACTCTCAGAGTGAGGTGAGCTAGCACCATGATTGCTAGCTGCTCCCTGGAGTTCAAGTTCCTTTAAACTTAACTCATGCGCTCTTTGTAACCTTCTTTCTTCAGCTTCCAAAATTAGTCTCTTTTCTTCTCTTTCCAGTCTTTTGGCTTCTCTCTCTGCTTCTAATTTCTTAGCTTCAGTCTCAACTTCCATTCTTTTAGTCTCTCTTTCTGCCTCTAATTTCTTAGCTTCAGCCTCAACTTCCATTCTTTTGGTCTCTCTTTCTAAATATTTATCCACTTCAGTTGTGATATATCGAATTAGAGCATCTCCTGTCATACCCAAGTCTTTTCCTTCCTGCATAATCGCAGCTCTAAACTTCACCAATTCAGCCATGATGCTTACTTACCAGAGGGTATATAATTTTATCTTCACTAACAAACTAACTTAATTAAAATCAATTAATTACTTTGAACAAGACAAATCCTTAAAACCTTGTGAGCGTTTTCCTATTTACTTCGTACTCAATGGTACTACTATTACAAACAAATTTCTAAGTTTTTTAGAATTTTTTTCCAAAAAAAAAAAAATTTATTTTTTACAAACTATTTGTGGCTCAAGATAGAAGAATACATAGATAGTGGCCCAGGATACAAAATAATATCCCGCGAAAGAGCCCCCAATGTAGCGAAAGGTTTTCCTAGTATGATAGTAGTGGTAGAGCAGAAGTAGAATCTCTCTCCAGAAAGTATGAAGTTCCAGTGCCCGAGAAGTACACTGGTATCACAAGTGAGTTACAGCTGTGAATACTCTGAGCTGGACAATAGATTTAGGCTTCAGAAGTATAAGATGCTACTTCGCTATCGTAACCCTATGTGATATTATAATTAAATTAGAAAAAGTAACTCAAAATTTAACAGTTAAAAAATTTAACAAGTCAAATGAGTACAATTATCCAATTTATTATGTACATCTATATATTCTTGTAATGATAAATGGGTGTTGGAAGATGGTAAAATGTATGATTATTTACAGTTACAAATTAAAATAACTAATAGAAAAAGTCTTGGATTTATCTTCCACTGAATTTTATAAAACAAGTTTGTCACATTATCTCTTGCCATCTAGTTTTCATCATTAGAAAGTCGTTTTAGAACTGCTCACAGGATTTGTTGGATGGAAATATATATAAACTCAACTTTATCCACGTCTGCTCGAGGTTCCTCCGACACACTGGAGTACGGAAGACTTTCCTTCAGCCCGCCCTATAACTACGGGGGACTAAGGTGTTGAAGTTTGGTTGACCTCTAGGCTTCAGTGAGCTGGATCAACTTCTTCAAGTCTTTAGTTTCTCGATCAGGAATGATCATAAACATTGATCATAAAAACCTGGAACAAGAAGTAATAGGTGGCCATTGTTCTAACAATCTCACCACCCTCTGCTGTTCATGATGCGACCATGTCTTCAGTGTTTGTATGTAAATGAATGAATCATGGTAGTATATTACAGAGATAGCATGATAAGATAATGTATAAGGTGCAGAATTAACAATATACATGAATAAATCACATGTTATGATACATGGGTACGATATAACCTTTGCCTTCCACTTATGGATGTCAAGTCACTTATGTACTTGCTGGTATGTCGTAAGCTTCCAGGCAAGAATTAGCCATAATATATTTGGCTAACCAATTAATGGTTATGCTTCCTGACAATGCCGGTGAAGGTTATCTCTGGTTAGCGTCATTCCCTTTTTTATTATATCTGCTACAATCAATCAGAAATAAAATCTGAAATAAAATGATATTAGTAATACATATATTTTTTAATAAACTTACATACCCTCTTAGGATTAATAAGCTCACGGTGAGACTGTATTGGCTTAACTTAATCTGCCCTGCATGCAGCGTGAAAATAGAACTTTTCTTGCAGAGGCTGTCCTCCAGTTTCTCACTCTGGCTTCTGGATTTGGTGTGTGATTTACAATGCGCCGCTCTGTCCTTATATTTCAGTCTCTCGCGCGTACGAGAAAGCAGCTCCCAAATTCCCCAAAAGATTTTAGTTTCATCTCCTGTTTTGAAGCTATTTGAAACAATCTGTGCTTTTCCTGTACTCGTTTTTCTCTTCTGTCACTCACACACTTATCTCCTTCCTTCCTTCCTATATATCATTTCCTTTTCCCCATATGGGGCTTTCATTACATATAAGTTTTATACAATTCCGTTGAGGCTTGTTAGTGTAATAAATTTTTAAAGATTATTAGCTAACTTTTAGCCGATGTGATGAAGGTGAAAAATATTAATTATCTTTAAAACTATTTATATTTGAATAATATCCTTTTGGATATAATTCCTAGCCTATCTCCTTTGTTGAGTTATATTTATTTAATATTATTCCAACCATGCGTTCTCCTGTAGTGAATAATTTAATGTCCAGTAAATGCAAACTTTTAAAGTCGGCCATACATTCCTATATAGCTATTTCCTCATTCTTCAGTAATACTGTATGGCTTTTAACCGTAAGTCACATTTCCGCTGTCTACCAACTTCAAAGAAAGACCGCAGCGCTGACCTTGCGCTGGTGTGTGTGGGTGTCGCGTGGGCGTGTCGCGCTACAACCAATACCTAGGATGCTTAGTAACACCAGACGGCGGAACAAGCAAATACATCAGGAATAGAATGAATAAAGCGAGAACAGCCTTTGCTAGTCTCAACAACATCTGGAAGTCCTCTCAGTACAGCACAAACACCAAATCAAGATTATATGAGAGCTGTGTACTGTCTGTGCTTCTCTTACTTACTTACTTAGTCATTCCCCTTCTACCGTGAGGTGTAGAGGTTTGGAAGAGAGAGCGCCAGACTATCCTATCGGCTGTCTTCCTCCTGGCCTGGTTCCATTCTAGTCCTCGATCCTTCAAAGATTGTCTAATGTTGTCCTCCCAGCGGACTCTGGGTTGTCCTCGGGGTCTGGATCCTTGGCTCTTTGTTTCCCATGCTTGTCGTGGTATCCGATCTTCTCCCATTCTGCAGACATGGCCAAACCATCTTAATTGGGGCTGTTCTACTTGGGTCTGCAGGGGGTAGGATTTAAGGCCTTGACGTATCGTCTGGTTGCGTACCATGTCTCTTCTTGTTACTTCAACCACCTTCCTCAGATACCTCATTTCTGAGGTTTGGATCTGGCTTTTATGGGTTGTAGTCATTGCCCATGACTCGCATCCGTATGTCAAGACTCTGTGCTTCTCTATAGTGCGAAATGCTGAAGAGTAACAGAGAAGGAAATGTCGATACTGTCCTCCTTCCACACAATCTGCCTTACGAAAATTCTCCGAATCTTTTGGCCGAATATCATCACCAACCAATAACTGCCACTGGAGGTGGTCCTCTTGCAGGGAGCCAGCACCGAGCATTCTCATTATCTTGCAGTGGCGATTTCTGCTATGACGTGTTTTACATGAGGAAGTTACCAGCCCCATGCACAGGGCCGCATTTTGGGCGGTCGCACGGGGCGCCAGTTTATTGTAGCTGCCTAAAATGTATTAAAAAATATAAAAACATTACAATTTTAAGAGAACAAGAAAATTTAAACAGAAAATGTCACAGTAAATAATTATTTGCTTTTATGAAAGTGTTCGTCATCACCAGATCTCACAACACTTGGAAACATCTTTAGGTTTGGCTAGCCTTATACGACATGCCTAAGGGAGCAGTAGCTTCATTCTTTCTGTGCTTGATCAGAGACCCCTGACACTAGACGAGTCAATATGTATTTAAAAACAAAAAAAGCATGGAAACACTCGACCCTTAAACGTTAACACTATATGAAAACTCAAAGGAACAGAAAATTCCTTGCATCAAACTAAGGAAATCACCGCGGCCGTTAAGAGTTAAACCTGCCAATATACAAGAGAAATATAACTGGAATCAAAGGTCAGTTTCTGAGAGCGGTGTTCAGTCCAGTGGCGTCACTAGGGTTGGTGTCACCCAGTGCGGTAAATCATGGTGTCACCCCCATGGACCTCCTCCCGTACCAGACCATACAGAATCCTTAGTAATGTTTTTTGTACTAATGTTACTCGTAAATCGTAATTCCCGTATATCACTGAATGTAGTGGCAATAGTAGTGACATAAACAACTAGCAAAATTTAAATTACACCTTTAAATTACAATATCATACGCACAGCCTAAATGTATTTACATTTGCATAGTTTAATGTGGTTAAAGTGAAAATTCGGTAAGAAAACAAAAGAACTCGAAGTAAAAACGTTTAAGAACTACATCAAAATTATGTTCATTTTGACGTTAGTAACTACAGGGATATTTTTATAAAAAATAATAAATTTCTGCTGAAGCACTGCACAAAAATTGTGTAGACAGTCATTTTGGTGTCACTCCCTCTGATGGTGTCACCCGGTGCGGTCCGCACCACCCTAGTGACGCCACTGGTTCAGTCTGTTATGTCACAGCGTCTTTTTAAAGTTCTGTATTTCACGTTCGCCTGCCTGTATTTCGATTCGTCACGACTATCAAGCCTATTGCCAACACAAATGTGCAGACTTTTGTCTCGAGCTTGTTGGGAGAGCAACTCCGTAAAGCCGAGAAGGAAAACAGTGAGCCGAATTTGTAAACGTTGCTCCTCCAAAGCTGGGAGCCCTCGCTGAAATGTTGACCTCGTTGACTGGTGCGAGCTGAAAGGCTAAACGAGATCTAGCTGCTGATGGTCCGATGAACCGGTTTCACTCGAAATAAAGTTTACTTGTTCTGGATTATTTAGTGTGTTTGAGCAGTTCCTAGCTTGGTTGACGACTAGATTTTTGCTCAAAGACATTTTGGTGCCTTAGCTTGTTTGTATGTATGTGTGTCTGTAGGTATTTTTGGTTTGTGTCTGAGCATTGTGCTTTGTGTAAATTTTCTATCGAATAAATTCAGAAAAAGCGCTGAAGAATACAGTAATCGTTTGCTGATTGCTTTCGCTCCGCCTCCGCGTAAGAAAAAAAAACCACACACACACACACAAACATAAACAAAACTAGTTTTAGGGATAGACTGTTATTGTTATCAAATGCACTTCTTCTGTGTTCAGTTTGTATTCATGCTAAATCTGCAAGCCTGCCGCCAGGACGAAGTTCACAGTCTTGTCCAGGTCAACGCGGCAGCCTCATAGCTTCTGCTTGAGCTCAGCACCCCCTGGCTAGGTCAGACGTCGTGGGTCATCATGGGTTGGGCAGTTTTGGAGAATGTCTACGGGGGTCTGGATTCAAGTTCCACATCGACATTCATTTATCAAATGCAATAATTGTCTTATTAAGTTAGTGGACTGTATTCTGATGAACATTTAATAACTTTTATGATACCAAAAACAAATGTAATTTACCGAATAATGTCTTTTTTACGTAGAATTAATTGCGTTGTTGATTTATGTTCTTATCTGCATATGCATGGGACAGTTCAGAATTGTTTTCCCTCGTATTAAATAGAGGGTATGGAATAGTTATATAATAGAATAATTGAGATGGTATGACAATGTCACCAATGTGGAACTGATGACAAGAACCAGACCAATTTCAGTGGAATAAGAGACGAGAAGAAGACGCTGGCGAGCTGATGGCGTGTGACAGGAAGATTAGGCATGTGTTTGTTGAATGCCTATGCTCCTTGGGGAGCTAAAGGGTATTGATTGATTGATGGGAAAATTTACTAAAAGCCAAGGTCTCCGTGGCCTGAAAGTGGAAAAACACAAGCTTCACTCTGGTAGTTTTAAAAGTTCGGAGAAGGTCTCACGTATCAGCATACTTTAGTGAGCTGACAAACACCTCCTTCACAATTTACATACGCAGTTTATTGTACTGGACACAAAGCTTCATGATAATAGAATATAGGCCCAATGGCAAAATGCAGTCATAGGCAGTCGTCCAGTCCGTTCACTATCAAACGCTGGTCAATGGCAATCATTCAGTCTTTATTCTCATCATACACTTGACATCTTCGTAACTAGATATGATTCCTGAATAGAATAGACTAGGGACACCTCACCAAAGTATCTTGGTGCCCTAGTGATGGAATGATGCAGGAAAATCACAGTAGACTGCAGGAGCTCAATACACATACGTCCGCTCACATTCAAACACAAGCCGCATCTCCTCTAGCAGTCGATCACCCACTTAGGCCTGACAATTTCGCGTCTGCTTCTACACCTTATCGGTATGACGTCACTTACTTTATTAGTAAGTAAGTACGTATACAATTATCAGAAAAGGAGCCCTGTCGAGCTAACTATAATACATATATAATCGTTATGAATTTTAATCATAACAGTGCGCTAGATCGAAATATTCATGAGGGTAAATATATGATCTGCACATCTTCTGTTCTTTCTGAATCCTGCTTGTTCTTTCCTCAGTTTGTGATCTACTGCTTTTGAAATTCTCTGTATAATTATCCTGCCTAGTATTTTGCTGGGAACTGAGAGAAGAGTGATTCCTCTCCAATTATTGCAGTCTTCAAGATCTCCCTTCTTGGGCAATCTGACAATTATTCCTTTGTTCCACTCTGTTGGTGTTGTCCCTGTTTTCCAGACTTGTGCAAATAGTGGTTCTAATAGTTTTGCTGCTATATCAGGGTCTGTCTTAAAAAGCTCTGCATTTAAGTTATCATGGCCAGGAGCTTTTCTATTCTTTAACCCTTTGATTGCTGTGATGATTTCTTCTTTTCGTGGAATGTCTGTATTAACATCTAGATCGTTTTCAGCCTCAGGAACATTCAATTTTGCGTCTCTGGTGGTTCCTTGTTCATAGTTTCTCTGAAATGCTCTGCCCATCTTGTTTCCTGTCCCTCTGCTGTCGTGATGAGATTTCCTTGCTTATCTCTTACTAATGTAATATTGTTTGCACCTCGTTTTCCGCTGATGAATTTAGTTATTTTGTATACTGTGCTTTCTTCATTTCTCAGTGCTGCCTCTTCTGCCTGTCTTGCAAGATCGTCTAGGAAATTCCTTTTGTTGGTTTGGGTTTGGCGTTTAACTTCCTTGTCCAGCTAACTGTACTGTTCGCTATATAGGTGCTTTAACCTGGGGGACTTCGCTTCTGTTTCTTTCTTTTCATTTCCTTTCTCATCACTATGGTGTTTAATGTTTCTGGTGTTATCCAGTCTTGCTTCTTCCTTTCCTGGAATCCCAAGCATGATTTTCTGCTTTCCTTATATATTGTTGAAATGATGTTGAATTTCTGGTGTATATCATCAGTCAATGTCTTTTCCTGACTTTTTGGCAAATTGATATCGTTTCTTTATGTCAGCCGCAAAAGCTTTTCTGGTAAGGGGGTCCTTCAATTTGCTGATGTCAAACCTTTTATGTGTAGTTACAGTTGGTCCAGCCCTTCTTAGTTTCACTTTCAGTTTTGCTACTACTAAATGGTGATCACTTCCCATATCTGCACCTCTTCTTACCTTCACATCGTGTAATGCATGTCCATCTACCATTAATCATGATGTGGTCTATCTGGTTTCTGTCCCGACCATTTGGTGATTCCCATGTTAATTTGTGAATTTCTTTGTGTGGTAAAAGTGTTCCTACAATGACCAGGTTGTTAATGCTACAGAAACGTATTAATTTATCCCCATTTTCGTGTGCTGTTCCGCTGCCACATTTCCCCATTACTCTTTCATTATATGTATTGTGTGTTCCAACTTTCGCATTGAGGTCTCCCATTACTATGATAAGATCATATCTAAATGTGTCTTCCATTTCTTTCTGCAGTTGTTGATAGAATTCATCCTAGACCTCTTCATCGCTGTCGTTCGTTGGTGCGTAGCATTGTATTAATGTAGTATTGGTGAATCTCCCTCTCAATCTTAATCTTATCAGTCTGTTGTTGATGGGTTTCCATTCCAGTAATGTCCTTTCTATTCCTTTCTGTAGAATAATGGCAACACTTTCATTGTGCTGTCCATCCTCTCTTCCAGAGTAAAGTACTGTTTCTCCTGTTGCTGTTTTAACTTTTCATGCCCCTGTCCATCTGCTCTCGCTTATCCCTAGAATGTGTAATCTATAGTTTCTCATTTCTGCCGTGACCTGTTTTAGTTTACCCGTCTCGTTCATTGTCCTGGCATTCCAAAATCCTATTCTTGTTTCACGTTTTGCGGTCAGGACGTCCGTTTTCGTGTCAGTGGTTTCCTTTCGGCTTTCACCACTGACAGTCATACGAGCCTCAGACTCCGGATGTTCGTCCCGCAGCAAAGGTTGCTCATTTGTTGTCGTTTCCGTAACTTCATTTCTTTTTACATAGACAGGGGTGTCAGCTCTATGCTAAAACCCCCAACCTGGAGGACCAGAGTGTCTGCTTTAGTCTGACCCCTACCCACGCAAACCTGTCCAGCTTGGTAGAACCTTCCAGGAGTAAAACTCCCGCTGGCAAAGCTCTGGGGGTAATAAGGGCACGCAAGCCGCCATTCCTCGACAAGGTATTGACACCGGTGATGGCCTCAGGAACATTATAGAGCAGTGCTCAGAATGGAAAAGACAGCTGTACATTAATTTTGTTGATTTTGAAAATGCTTTTGACAGCATACATAAAGACAGTTTATGGAAAATAATGAGGGCTTATGGAATTCCAAGCTGCATAGTGTCAATCATAAAAAGCCTCTATTCCAACTTTACGTGTAGCGTTGGGCAGAGCAACCTAACTTTTGAGGTGAAGACAGGAGTACGACAGGAATGCCCCTTATCAACCACTCTATTTTTAACAGTAATAGACTGGGTGATGCGCCAGACAACAGAGGGAAGCCCAAGAGGAATAAGATGGACTACATTTTCTGCATTGGAAGATCTGGAATATGCAGATGACATTGCACTACTAGCACATTCACATCAACACATCCAGGAAAAAACGGATAGACTTAATAAGTATAGCCAGCAGGTGGGCTTGAACATCAATCTAAAGAAGTCAGAGGTCATGACGCTCAATGATAGAAACCCTGAGCCCATATCAGTAAGGAATCAGCAACTGGTACAGACAGACACCTTCACATACCTAGGATGCATAGAAACACCAGACGGCGGAGCAAGCAAAGACACCAACAACAGAATGAACAAAGCAAGAACAGCCTTTTTTAGCCTACACAACATCTGGAAGTCCTCTCAATACAGCACAAGCACAAAATTAAGATTATATCAGAGCTGTGTGCTTTCTGTGCTTCTCTATGGTGCGGATAGCTGGAGAGTTACAGAGAAGGAAATGTCGAAATTGGCCTCTTTTCACACAACATGCCTAAGAAAAATTCACCGAATCTTTTGGCCGAATACCATCACCAACCAAGATCTGCTTACTCGGAGCAAGCAAGAGGACATGCACACCATCATAACTGGCAGACGCTGGAGCTGGGTTGGCTATGTCCTCAGAAGAGACCCCGATTCCATCACAAGAACAGCTATGCTATGGACCCCTGAAGGAAAACGAAAGAGAGGCCGATCAAAAGCAACTTGGCGGAGGACTGTGGAGGCTGAGATGCAAAGAATGAACCAGAGTTGGGGCACTGTACGAAGGATGGCCACCGACCGAATAAAGTGGAATCAATTTGTTGTTGCCCTACAAGACGCCACTAGGCGTGATGGCCACTGACTGCTTTGACGGTCGGCAGCTAAGGATCAAAGAAGATCGAAATATGGTAACTTAAATTCTCGTAGTGCCACATCTTTATATAACCAGTACAGGATAAAATACTTTGTCCATACCTTGTGTCGTGCAGTGGTTTGATGTATCTACACGGCTGCCAAATTACCAACATTTTCACAGATAACAACCAGGTGTTGTGTGAAAGTCTATCCATCCTATTGATTACCTTAAATTTTATGAGTCAGCGGCTATCAGTCAGTTTGTGATTCACAGTAACCGCCCTCTGCGACCTATGACGCAAAGAGAGCCCAAATATCTATTCTCAATCTTTTGTTTTTAACTGAGGTAAAGCTCTAAGATCTAATCTGATTTTGTGGTTTAGCTAAGGGATTCGATGAATACGTTTAGTTACGTAAGTAGCGGAGACTTACAATTTAATATTGTATGTCATTTTCAAGGGGACAGACAATCCAATAATACGAGTATATGTCATTTTCTTGGGGACATAAAAGTCAATATTGTATGTCATTTTCATGGGGACAGCCAATTCAATATTGTATGTCATTTTCATGGGGACTGACAATGCAAAATTGTACGTCATTTTCATGGGAACAGACAATTCAAAATTGTTTGTGTGACGAAATCAGTTGTGCCCTTTTCATCATTTTCGTTCTCTTCTGCATTATTAGCTTATTTCTTCATTTTCCTCACTAATCGTCCTATTATTTGGCATATCTGTGCACTTAAATTTTTTGCTCGGACCACTCCCTAGACTTGTTTACGTTTTACCAGGTGAATCATAGTATTACAAAGCTAGTTAGACAGGTCCGCGGATAATACTTTTATCACTTAAGTCATCTAGCCACCTTTGATAAAAACGATCTTTGTTGACACAAGATGGTAGCGCACGATCGATGGAAAGAAAGCCAGATTGGCTGCCTACAAAATCAGTCTGAGGAATGTATGCAAACACGGGTAATATACGTCATCACTTCCGCTGGACCATCTCTGTAACAATAGTACGGATAACCTGTCAGATGAGACAATATGGGCGGAAGGTATTAGTCAGGAAATAAGTTCACCGATGTGTATAGGAATTGGTACAAATACAATCGGAAATATTACTGCCATATTTGAAAGAGGTCACTAGTTTAAATTTTAAAATTGATATTTTAAAACACGTGGGGGATAGTAATGATTTAACACCCTGACCCACATAGTTCTAAAGAGCTTACCATTGATTTAATTTGAGAGCCGGAATAGACTTTGGCTTTCATTGGGAAGGTTGTACCATCTGGGACTTGAACTGAGAAATTGAAATATAATCTAGCAAAATCAAAGACACAAGTCAGACTGTATCCCTACGTCAAATTAGCAGCTCCCAGTAGCCAGAGAGAAGGATCGAACAAACTATTCCAGAATTAATAGTGACAGATCAAAGTATTTGGGCGTCTTTATAATTTAAAAGAGAACCCGTATTTTTAAATACCAAGACTGGAAACTTAAGGAATCAGAGCACCCGTCATAAGAGGAACACTAAAATTTCCCCGACCAAGTGTTCAAAGCATCTAATCAAAGTTGCTGTGTCCATTCATCTGTGCCAGGAGATTGTGTTCCCAAGTAATTTGGTGTAAGTTGTGAACATATACTTTACAAAAGTGAATGTGACATGTTACTTGCTAAGTGGTTATACAAGTCATACGAGGCTGGCAACCTCAACATATGAGAATAGTATATTCATAAACCACTACAGCAAGCGCTGATGATTGCTTCTTGCTAATCGTAAAGAAAATCGACAGCAGAGGTGGCCCCAGACTCCGAATGGAGCAGTGAAATGATTACCTCACATGTGCCTAGAATTTATAGTATCATTTAGTGAGATTTATGTACCTTGTTAATTGTAATTCAGGCAAGCCATTGCACTCGCGCTATCCAGACATATTTTCCCCATTTAAGTGACCAGAAGAGTATCGGTAATTTCTAATCATTCCCTGATTTATACTGTGTATACTCAGGGAAAATAATTATTCAGAGAGGCTGAAATTGGTGGGTGAACAGCGAGACAATGCGCCTGTTAATCTTCAGCCACAAATGTACTTAGCAGAGGCATTTGCTCTTTTATTTTTCCTAAAGTTCGTGGTTCGAAGCTACAAGACGTTTCTTAGACCATACCAGTCTGAAGTAAGAATCTTCGCCACAATCTAGTGATTCAAGAAGCTGGGTTCGCCACCAACTACCTACAGTGGACACGTTGTGAAGACACCCACCTTGACATTAGGAGTGAAGTTCACCTAGACGCCTCGAGAGAAGAGTTCTCATCACAAAAGACCTGACAACGACCCATTGCAGCTCTCAGCAAGTTAAGTCATTTGTAAGAGGCAAAAGCAACCTACACGAATAACCATCAGTCATCAAGTAAGTCTCAGTGAAGACAAGTTTTAAAACCTTCTAAAATTATCTTCATCCATATTTATTTAAAGTTGTTAAAGACTAATTGATTATTAAATTTGTTGTATGTTATTTTACAAATTTATAGTTGATTCAGTTCTTATAGATAAGAGAGCACATGGATGATCGAACATGTTTTATATATATATATATATATATATATATATATATATATATATATATATATATATATATATATATATATATATATATATATATATATATATATATATATATATATATATATATATATATATATATTTACAGCCATAGAGCCAAAATTAATTATAACAGGAATTTCGCTGGATTAGACCAGCTGGGGGCTCGAACAAGCCCAACCATTGCTTAAAACTTCACAAAAGGTGCCGGATCAGACATAATGCAGCATTGTTCTTGACTTCTGAATTATCTTATGATTACTCCCTTGAGATAGACGCGTCATTATCCTTCTACCTACAACTCTGCCAAGAGTAATCTTGTGCGAAGGTAGACACCTTTGACGATCCATTTTAGATACTCTTGAGTTTTGGCCACTGGTGGACCACTACTGCAGAGCAAGGGGGAGGCAAATCTCGTAACAGTGTGTCATTTTCAATCCCGCTACGTGAACACATTTTGACAACGTGTTCATACCGTAAACTAATACCAGACTACAAGGTCTTTTATATTTGAACATGCGCTCTAATATAACCGACGCACCTTGTGTCTAGGTTGAACTGTGCGCGCCTATGAAAACGAGGCAAAACTCCTTATATCAAGGTTTCTTAACCTTTTTTATGCCATGGGCTCCTTTGGTTGTCCAATGATGGCTATGGACCCTTCTGATTGTCCAATGATGGCTATGGACCCTTCTGATTGTCCAATGATGGCTATGGACCCTTCTGATTGTCCAATGATGGCTATGGACCCTTCTGATTGTCCAATGATGGCTATGGACCCTTCTGATTGTCCAATGATGGCTATGGACCCTTCTGATTGTCCAATGATGGCTATGGACCCTTCTGATTGTCCAATGATGGCTATGGACCTTTCTGATTGTCCAATGATGGCTATGGACCCTTCTGATTGTCCAATGATGGCTATGGACTCTTCTGATTGTCCAATGATAGCTATGGACCCTTTTGATTGTCCAATGATGGCTATGGACCCTTCTGATTGTCCAATGAAAGTTATAGACCTCTTCTTAGACAAAAAAAAAATGTACATAAAAGCGTAAATAACAATGTTACACTTCACATTTTAGATTATGCACACGGACCCCTTGAATTCATTCACGGACCTCCCAAGGGATCCATGGACACAGGTTCAGAAACCCTTCCTTTAATTATTCTCAGCGGTATCATTAAAACAAGAACAATATTGTTTATTAACATTTCTGGGACTAAGGAAAAATTTATATGATAATAACATAATAACACTAACAGATGTGAATGTAGCCAGCCTTTTTTCACATTGATTTTTTTTTTCACGTTAAGTTTTGTTACACATACTTCTGCTTAATTGATTTATTGAGTAACAAGTAGCCGGCTTATGTTTGATTAGGGCCGGCTAACACGCCAGAAGCGTAGGTGTGTGTGTATACTTCGTTTTTACCTGCCTTTTGTCACGTTCAAAGGGAGTATATGTCATCATTACTATTTCTGTTTCCGCTCCCTGTGGAGTATGGAACCACTAGTGTAGCTGATCCACAAGAAGCCTGTACCAAAACACTCGATCGTCATCTTGCAGCGGTAGTTTCCTATTCATTCACTCGTTACCTTTAACCTCCCCAAGTAGCTTAGGCTTAAAAAGAAACGTATGCCGAGTCCTCCTGTACAGTTATTATATCGTAAGTATAAACTTTGATTTAAGTTCTAGTTGAATTATAAATATATTGTTTTTTTAAGTAACACTCTTTGAAGGACCGACGACTACACTGGAACCAGGCCAGGAGGTAGACAGCCAATAGGATGGTATGGCGCTCTCTCTGGCAAACCTCTACACCCCAGGGTAGAAGAAGAACGACTAAGTAGTAAGTTAGTTTTTTGAAGTTTTTATGGCTTAACGTTTCTACGGGATGGAGTAGCCAGCTCCATGTCCAATCTTCCTTAGTCGCTTTTTACGACATGCATGGTTGGTTACAGTGTTACTATTCTTCACTCCCCTTTCGGTTTCTGGTAACACACGGGTGGGTAGTTTATATATAACTATATATTACATGATTGTCAGCCTAGTGCACAATCCTATATCAGTTTTCTTTTACGACATACCAGAGGTAGCAGTAATCCTGCCTTTTCTTTGTCTCCCCATTACCCCGGGAACTACAAGGGGCGAAGACACATATGGATAGACATTAAGCGTAGACCTTTATGTTGTGTGTATTCGTTTAAATTTCGTCTTGGACGTAGACATGCTGACTACTGTGCAATTTTCAAATTCCCTTGGGTCTCCAACGTACGCAGTTTGTGCTTTGGACATGTGAACGTTCATTTTCTTAGGTTGACATACACCCTGCCACCTAGAATCAGAATAACGTCAGCAAATGATAAGTATGCAGCAAAATTCCAGCAAAAAACAGTAGACTTGAACTCAAAGCCGTCCGCTTGGAAATATAAGTAAAGTACACGTAATGCCCAGCTGGAAAGGAAAAGGTAGAGAATGAAGTGTTTTGTTTCGAGGTGAAGCTGCTGACTGTTTGTTTGCTTGTTTTTTTTTCCTTCAGAATAATATTCTCTTTCCTTTACATGGCTTTCAATTTACTCACAATTACTCAGCAGTGTACACCAGTAGTTCTCAACGTGAGCCATATGGCCCCACAGGGACCCGTGCTATATTTCTAGAGAGCCACAGTAAGTTGGTAAAGTACGTTTTTTCTAGCTAACACCGACTGTGAGGGGGCCACAGTAAGTTGATAAAGTATTTTTTTTCTAGCTAACACCGACTGTGAGGGGGCCACAGTAAGTTGATAAAGTATTTTTTTTCTAGCTAACACCGACTATGAGGGGGCCACAGTAAGTTGGTAAAGTTCCTTTTTTCTAGCTAACACCGACTATAAGGGGCCCACAGTAAGTTGGTAAAGTACCTTTTTTCTAGCTAACACCGACTATGAGGGGGCCACAGTAAGTTGGTAAAGTACCGTTTTTCCAGCTAACACCGACTATGAGGGAGTGTAGTGAAAAATTCTAGATACCCCTATATAAATTGGAACAAAACTGGAAAATTAGAACATAAATGTAAAGCCGAACGAAATAATATGAAAGAAAGAAGAATGGTGAAAGACCAGTGCTTTCCCAATAGCGAACGCCTGCGTTGTAGAACGCCATAATGGCTGAACAAGAGACCCCCTTTTTCTACTTTGTCTGCATAAACTACACGCGAATCACAGTCGGTTCTAAAAATAAAACTGGTACTGTATTTCTTAGAAGACCTTGATATGCAAACTGCATAATGACCTAGATACAAATACTACATTAATGAAATTATACATACAAAGTTAACCTAGAAAGACAGACGGGCTAAGCAGAGACGAGAACGGATAGACGGAGCGAAGCAATAATACTACGTCGTCTCGCGATTAAAAAGGGAACGCCAATCACACGCGAAATGCATGAAGGCCTGATTTTTTTCAAATAAACAGTGATAAAAAACACTAACGATACGAGGTTAGGTTTTGAAAACAGGTTTAAAGTCTTATTGGGAAACCTGACATTCTACTGTTTTATGTCTAAGCTCCTGACATTAGTCTGACAGTACAGAAGACATCCCATAGTATGGAAGTGAACAGGTGGTAACAGCAAATACATGACTATCATGGAAAAATACATATTTTGAACGAAGCCACTTAGCCCCATTAAACTTATATATTCTTGTACCTTAGGACTTGCTGACAAAGAATATGTTATGTGTTACGCAAATAGTCTATTAATTAACAAATTATAGCCAAAATACTATAGTGGGGTTGACTGACAGCACAAGATCATATCTGCTTTTTTTTAATGACATGTTTGGAAAACACTGCTTTGGGGGAAATGAGGCCGACAAGTTAGATACGATTTGATTGGCGGTAGTAAAATGTAAGGCGAAACCTTATTGGTCTAACTGCAAATACAGATATTGTTGTTAATGGCAACGTATAGGATGGATAGTTTTTTTCAAAGGCTCATGTAAACATGGCCTGATTGGTTAGAACGTTAGATATGGTCAAATAGAAGCGTCAGTTCACTGCCATTTTTGAAAATAAATCTTGTGAAAATCAAGTACGTTGAGAGCAGGCTAAGAATTTTTCTAATAAAGGAAAAGCCTGGACAGAGGCAGATCGAAATTGTGCCAGAATTCATCGCCAGTCAACGTTACTTGTTTAATATTTCCTTGAATTGTGGTAAGCTAGACATATTTAATATATATTTTATATGAAAATTGAATGTGAAATGATAAATTATGTCTGTATGTGTGTGGTTCAGTAGCAAACATGAGGCAAAGCCTAGATATTGCTCCACCTTGTAAAGATTGTCAGAGAGGAGTATAACTGCCTATACAGATAGATATATTGGATTGCCATATGTAACATGACACCTATCCTATTGTATAGAAGGGATTAACGCTGGAATTGCAGAGGCGTTGTAACCATTGTGGTAAAGTGGGATGATATAAATATTCATAGGGACTTAGTGTACTGACTGAGATCAGCTGTGAAGGTATCTGTATCTAATATGTGTAGTGTTTTACAGATATGAACTTTCAAATAACAATATGTATTCATTACTGGCATGAATGAATATGTGTCCTGATTCAACTACAAGGGAACCAGGAATCACAATCAATTTAAATTACAAGTTATGTACAGAATGTATTTAATATGAATATTGTAGTGACATATATTAGTACAAATGTTCTATGTGTGTCAGTTGTGTAGTAGTAAAATGAGGTAATACTGGTTTTGTTTTGTTCAAGCTCTGTTGGTATTGGTCATCATGACTTCAATAGTTTGTCTTTAGGGCCTATTATTGGAGATGTTCACAGTTCCTGATTGTAAGACAAGTAAATTCCCCTCTGAATGGTATTTTTATAAAGTTATTTCAAGATGAGGGGACATAATGTTGAGCTCAGCTGGCCAATTCGCTTATCTGGCGTGATGGCGGCAGGAAAGGACTCCTCTGCTCGAATTCTCCTCTGGGCTCAGGAGACACCTCACTGATAGCTAAAAAGACCAAGGAGTATGCTGTCCGACTCTGGATTCAGCAAATCTCTGACCAGATGCTGCTCACTACCATCAAGACCACTGTCCCTGAAATCAAGAAGGATGTACCTTCTACTTCATAACTAATTTATATTCTCTTTTACACTGATCACAATACAGCACAAACATTGCGTTCAGAGCGTTAGGCCAACAGTCAGCTTCATTTGAAATACTTTATTCCAGTATTACCCTTCTTAATGGTTACTACGCCTCTGCACTTCCAGCATTATTTCTTTCTAGTCCATCATCCAGGTGTCAGTGTACTATTTGGCCATTCCATGCCGTTTTACTTCTCTCCGACACCCTCTGTTCAGGCTGGAGCATTATAGGCTTTACCTCACGTTTGCCACTGAACTACACATATATATACAGGCATAAATCAACAACTCACATTCAATTTTTCATTAAAAGATACTGAATGGTTCAAGCTTACCACAATTTCATGGAAATAAACACAGATACGTTGATTAGCAATGAATTCTGGCACAAACTGGCACAAATTCCGTTCTGCCTATGTTCCAGGCTTTTATTTTAGCAAAAATGTGAGCTGGCTTCAACGTACTGTCGCTTTATCAAGCTTATTTGAATTAGTGGTCTCGAACTAACGCTCCCAAGTGTGTATATCAGCGAGACTGGCCAATGAGCCACGTTTCGACAAGTGTTTGAAAAAATGTTATCTTTTCCCGTCTCCCCCAACAACCAAGATAGTATTTATAGCCCGACCAATCGTGGTTAGGCTTTCATTTGTTGCGCTCCAATCAATTTGAAGTTTACATTGTAGGCTATTTCTGTAACGTAAATTTTTTCAAACACGTTAAAAAAAAATCTTATGAGCAGAAATGATTTTATGCTGTCAGGCACCCCCAATATTTTATTTTGGGTATAATTTATTAATTCCTGGACTATTTGCGTAACGTTTTACATATTATTTGTCAGCAAACCCTAAGGAACCCAAAAATACTAATTTAAAGGAGCTACGTGGCTGCGTTCAAAATATGCAATTTCTTCTATCTCCTGTTTAGAAGATGTGCTGTCTGGGTACTGTTATGTGTTCAAACGTAAACCCATATAATGTTGTCTTTTCTAATAAGAGTCTGTTATGATTTATAAACCTAACTCTGGGAAAGGGTAGTGTATTTTATCACTGTCCGTCTGAAAAAAAATTAGTGCATGTAGACTTACACGCGTGATGGTAGTAATTGTGTATCGCGCGAAGCGGGTTTAGTGTTCGGCTTTCTGCCTCTCCCTTCTCTTTTTATCCCTTTAGTCCATCTGTTCGTTCGTTTTGGTAACGCAGTATAATTAATGTTAGGGTTAATTTAGGTCATTACGCAGTACGTCTCAATGCTTTTCCAAGAAATACAGCACACGTTTCATTGAAGAAGGCGGGTAATAATACAGTAAGCTTTACTATCAACGTGAAAGCGTTACAATTTGCAGACGAAGCAGAAAACAAGGGGGATTTCGAGTACATTCTTTGTGATAGCACTGTCATTTTACCATTGCTCTTTTCTTTATTATATGTATTTATTAGGCTTTATATTTAATTGATAATTTATATATGTGGATTAGAATATTCCATGACACCTCCCCTCTTAAAACAGACATTATATGTCAGTCCTTTATTCTATATACACATAGAGAAATTTATTATTATTTCTGGGGTTTACGGTGATTCTCATCACACGGATGGCGGCTTAAAAAATCCGCTCCCAGATTGGTTTTTCCAGATATATATTCAATGCTAAAATTATATGGAGCCAGAAGCAAAGACCATCGGAGTAACCTAGAGTTCTCATGCTTAGCCTGTGCTAAAAACGATAAAGGTTTGTGGTCAGTTTGCAACTTAAATGCCTTCCCATATAGATAAATATTGAATTTCTTTATTGCCCATATTACTGCAAGACATTCTTTTTCGCTAGTTGAGTAGTTGATTTCAGCTTTATTCAACTTTCTGCTAGCATATGCCACTGGGCTTAATTCCCCATCCAATGCCTCTGATTTCTGTAGTAAAGTTGCACCTAGCCCAATATTACTTGCATCCGTCCTTACTATGAATTCTTGACTTAAGTCAGGTAATTTCAAAATGGGTTTACTTGTGAGCTTTTCCTTCAATTCTTGGTAAGTCATTTCACATTGTGGTGTCCATGTAATGCGATCTGGAAGTCCTTTACGTGTCAATTCAGTTAACGGTGCACATATGGAATTAAAGTTCTTGATATACTTCTGGTATAAAAATTTGTTATACAGGGATTATTCAGAGGATCCAATAATTTTCTCATCATTCTAGAGAAGACACTAGGCGCATTCTTCAATCCAAATGGCAATCTATTAAACTCATAGTGTCTTTCTGAGGTACTAAAAGCTAGGTATGGTCTAACCTCAGGCTTTACTGGAATCTGATAGTATCCTTTACTCAGATCCACTTTTGAGAAATATTTAGCTTTATTTAGTCTGGCAAACAGCTGATTTGTATCCGGCAATGGATCCACCTGTCCTTCTGTAATAGCATTCAGTCTCCTGTAATCTATACAGAGTCTATGTTCTCCAGAGGGCTTCCTTAAAAGTACAACACCGGAACTATACGAAGACTCACTGTGCGAAATAATTCCTTCCTTCAACAGATAGTCTATCTCTTCCTTCAAAGCTTTTTCCTTAGCAAACGGAATCGAATATGGTTTCATACAGACAGGTGTGGAGTCTATTAATTTCATATCAT